>CM049860.1:16547679-16870262 GCA_027422415.1 Schizothorax lantsangensis
TAGACCCCCCCCCCAATGCATCTTGATTTAAGAATTTTTAGATATTTTGACTACAAACAAGACAAAAATACTAAGTAAGATAAGCCTTTTTTGCAGTGTATTAACAAGTGATTCACAACAAAGACTGATAACAGGGACAAATATAAATCCATAAAAAATCTTAATGTAAACATCTAATGTTTGGGCTTGGTTTTTTAGTGTTTTGGAGAGAAGTCTTTTATGCTCCCCAAGGCTGCCTTCATTTAATCAAAGACAGTAAAAACTCTGATATTGTGAAATATTATTACAATTTAAAGCAACTGTTTTCTAATTTAATATATTTTAGAATTTAATTTATTCAAGCTTAATTTTCAGCAGCCATTACTCCAGTCTTCTGTGTCAGATGACCTTCAGAAATCATTCTAATATGCTGATTTGATGCTCAAGAATCATTTCTTATTATCAGTGTTAAAATCATTTGTGCTGATTTATATTTTTGTGGAAACTGTGATTCTTTTTTTTAGGATTCTGTGAAGAGAAGGTTCACAAAAACAGTATTTTTATTAATAGAAATCTTTTGCAACATTGTAAGTGTCTTTGTTGTGTTCAGAACAACTTAAAAGGCTTGCACTGTATTCCTGTATTCCATTTTAATCAAAGTGAAGTATTAATTTCTCTTTTTTTTAATTACTGACCCCTAACTTTTGAACAGTAATGTGTGTTTCTTGCAAAAAAAAATATTTTAGTAGTTTTGAATGAGAAAGATGTTGTTGAACACCAGATGGTTACAACATCTACTGGCGGGGGCTGACGAGGGTCATGCATGAGCGGTATTAACATTAAGTGGTTTGACATCTTGTGGCATATGTCACAAAAACTTGTCTTGTGTCAGCGGATTATGGCATGTGGAAAATTGTGGAACAAGATGCAGTATGTTGTGGCACCTTATGTGCCGCTGCCTGCTGGCATATAGATGTATGATATGCACTTAATGACAGACCGTTATTTAATCAATAGTATTGCTTTTAAACATACACTAAGCCAATAATAACTGAGTTAATTTTGTCCTATTGTATATTTTATTACAGAGTGACCACATATTGTAATATGTTCATATTAGCCTATAGTTTCTCCAAAATGAATGGCTTCTGCTGTGACTACATTTTTGAAAATGTATTATTTAATTTATACATTTTAATTTACATTTATTAAAAAGTATGACTACATTAGGGTGTTCTGTGTATGATTGTATCTCAATATCTCAATCTTCTTTAAACATTACTTAATTGACCTCAAAATCATACAACAGTTGCAAACTTTTGACTGGTAGTGTATCTCATATGTATATATATTGCATATTTTGTGTTTATTCATAGTTTACCCAAAAATGAAATTTCTATCGTAATTTACTCACCCTTATGTCGTGGGCTTTGGTTAATCTTAGAAACACAAATTAATATATTTTTAAACCTGAGAGGTTTCTGTCCATTGAAAGCAGCCAAAACTTAGATCCCAAAAGGTTACGAAGGTGTCCTAAAATGGATCCTTATGAATGAATTGAAAGGTTTAATCCAAGTCTTGCGAAGAGATATAATCACTTTATATGAGGAACAGAATAAATGTAAGCACATATACATACACAGTGGTAAACATGGACGGTCAGAAGTTACACACACACAGGCTTCTGTGTTTACCATACGTGATTTGCTCTGTTATTGTGTTTATATGTGAATAAAAGCCTAAAATGACCACACTGCATCTCTTCAAAAGATGTGGATCAAACCCCTTGATTCATTATAATCATTTTGGACCTTTTAAGTTTTGGTTACCTGGACTATCAATGGTGTTTCCAAGATTACATCTTATGGGTTTGGAATGACGTAAGGGTGAGTAAACACTAACAGAATTTTCCATTATTGGTGATTTATCCCTTTAAATGTGAATTGTGATTTGCACAGGTGTGAGATTACATCAAGAGAGTATTGTAACTTCATGAAGGGATACTTCCATGAGGAGGCCACACTGTGTTCCCAGGTCAGTGAGCATTTTACCTGTTGACATATAAGTACAGATCTATACATTCTGTTCATTTATGTGGAGCAGTAGTGCAATTTTATGAATTGCCAGCAGGGGGTGTAAAGACCTTCAGCTGTACCAGTGTCCGTAATTAGAGTGTACAGACCTTTAGCTATAAATTGTAATTTGTGTAATTATGGATACAACTGATTATCTGCTCTCAGGTTCATTGCATGGATGATGTGTGTGGCCTCCTGCCGTTCTTGAACCCAGAGATCCCAGACCAGTTCTATCGGCTCTGGCTCTCTCTCTTCCTGCATGCTGGGTGAGTAGGAAGCGTGATCCGTTGCAGGGGGCCTATTGTGAATTTCGCAATAAATGAAATGCAGTGTCAGATTACTTATCCTGACTGCACTTTCTTGACAAAGGTAAAGCCGTGTTTGATTGATAGCGTAAGTCTCTTCCTGTCTCTGCAGGATTCTGCACTGCCTGGTGTCTGTGTGCTTCCAGATGACCATTTTGAGGGATTTGGAGAAGCTAGCGGGCTGGCTGAGAATCTCCATTATCTATATCCTCAGTGGGATTACAGGAAACCTGGCCAGTGCCATCTTCTTACCGTACAGAGCAGAGGTACAGGAGTCTGGATCAGGGGTCTTAAACTCCTCACATTCAGTTATGAAATCATTTCATCCAGAGTGTTAGCAGTTAAATCCAACCTGCATATCATTTCTTACTTTTTGCATTGACTTTTATTGTTAAGTAATTTTCCTAAAGATTTTAATACAGCATATACATTTAAAAAAAACGGCTGCTTAAATTCGAAGAAATTAATATTTTTGTTCAGGAAGGAAGCATTAAATTTATCAAAAGTTACATTAAGGACATTTATTATATTATAATACACTTATGTTTATAGTTATAAAAGATTTATATTTCAAATAAATGTAGTCCTTTCTAACTTTCTATTTATTAAGCTAAAAAAAAATGCATTACAATTTCCACAAAACATTAAGAAGCTTTTTTCACATTGATATTAATAAGAAATGTTTCATGGTCACCAAATCAGCATATTAGAATGATTTATGGAGGATCATGTGACACTGAAGACTGGCGTAATGACTGCTGAAAATTCAGCTTTACCATCCCAGGAATAACATTTAGTTTAAAATATATTATAATAGAAAAGTTATTTTAAATAGTAACAATATTTCACAATATTACAGCTTTTTTCTGTATTTTTAATCAAATAAATGCAGCTTTGGTGAGCACTACTTCTTTCAAAATACATTGTGTCACATTTTATTTTAAGGTCCAATTCTCGCTATTAACAAACCATTAACTATGACTTTTGCCTCAATAAACTCCTAATTTGCTTCTTATTAGTAGTTTGGGTAGGATTAGGGATATAGAATATGGTCATGCTGAATATGTGCTTTATAAATACTAATAAACAGCCAATACTTTAATAATAAGCATGCTAATAAGCAACTAGTGAGAATTTGTCCCTATACTAAAGTGTTATCAAACATTGTTTATAAATACACATGTATATGTATTTTTCAAATTGCTTATTACAGGCCTAAAACACAGATGTCAACGTGCATTTAACCTTGATGTATGTAGTATGTATATAATCCACCATGTTGGAATTGGCATGTGATCTATGATGTCTGTTGAGTCAATGAAACACATGGCATAGTAAATTCTCAATCAGATGCACATTTGGCAGAAGTAGAAGGTCACCCTGGCATTTTTCGGCATTTACATAATGCTCATTTAATATACTGTTTTTCACATAATATATAGTAGAGAAGTAGACATACTCGGATGCTTACCACTTAGTTAGCATCCCCCAGGTTATTTGAGCTTCAGACCACTGGTCTATGTGGATAAAACATGATAGTAACTGCTCCTCTATTCTTCTAATGCCAGGTGGGTCCGGCTGGTTCTCAATTTGGCATCCTGGCCTGTCTGTTCGTGGAGCTGTTCCAGAGCTGGCAGATCTTGGCACGGCCATGGAGGGCCTTCATCAAGCTCTCATGCGTCGTGCTGTTCCTCTTCGCCTTCGGCCTGCTGCCCTGGATAGATAATTTCGCCCACATCTGTGGCTTTGTCTCAGGCTTCTTCCTTTCCTTCGCCTTCCTGCCCTACATCAGCTTTGGCCGAATGGACATGTGCCGCAAACGTTTGCAGATCCTAGTGGCACTTACTCTATTCCTGGGCATCTTCTCCAGCTTCGTCGTACTCTTCTACGTTTACCCTGTCAAGTGTGAGTGGTGTGAGCTTCTCACCTGCATCCCACTGACAGACAAGTTCTGTGAGAAATACGACCTCAATGCTCACCTCCACTGAGGCCTTGCAGAAGAAGGGCTAGAACTGCAGGCCTGGAATGATTTGATTACAGACTCTTTGATTTACAACATACAATCTTTTTATATAATGTACTTAAGTTTTCTGGCTCAGAGAAGAGCCCACCCCAGGAGGGAACAATAATAATTATGCCAGTCGTGCCTTTTCACTCAGTACCAGCTACTGCCATATCCTACAAGATCAGAGCACTTTTGAGGCCGACCTGTGTGTAGTGCTACTACAATGGTAATGTTCGGTAGTGTTTTAGCTACCTGATCACATGTAACACAAAATACAATGTGACAAAATCTCTTCTGCATTCATTTTTGTCTCATCTTTTTGTTCCTTAAAATAATAGGATATTGTGAGTTTATTTGCATAGGTACAATGCAAAAAAATATATATTTAAGTTAAAAGACTAAAAAATTATGCTCATTTGCATCTCAAATAGTGCTTTTAGGCACTGCACCCAACTCAGTGTCTGTTCCAAATAGGAAGCAGCATAATTATGCTGTCTTACAGGGGAGGATCACTGTGTCCTTTGTGGAAAAAGCAATCCCATAATGACTTGCAAGAAGCTCATTTCTATATGCTAAAATTCATTTGATACTAAAATGCTAAAAATCTAGTACAAAAAGTAAAACAAAAATAGTTAAATTTATTAAATGTAAGAGTTAAAACATATAGAGATTAACACTTATAAATAAATTTAAATGATAGTGTTTATATACACTTATTTAAAGTTTGGGGTCAGTAAGATAAAAAAAAAACAGTTTTATAAAAATATTAAATAGCACATCCATTTCCAACATGGATAATAATAAGAAATGTTTCTTAAACACCAAATCAACATATATGAATGATATCTGAAGAATCATGTGATACTGAAGACTGAGTAATGGCTGCTGAAAATTCAGCTTTAAAATAAATTACATTAAAATGACATCAAAAGCAATACGATTTTTAATGTTGATCAAATAAATGCAGCACTGAGCATATTTTGTTTTTCAAACAAACAAGAAATGTTTTTACTGACCTCAAACTTTTGAATGGTATTATTTATAAAATAAACTTATAGACTAGTAAATAGGTTTTTCTGAAAATAAGTATGCCTTTATAAGTAAGAATAATCTTTATTTTAAGGTCCAGTTCTCACTATTAACTACAACTTTTGCTTCAATAGACTCTTAATTTCTATTTATTAATAGTTAGTAAGGTAGTTGTTAAGTTCAGGTATTGGGCATTAAGGATATAGAATATGGTCATGGAGAATATGTGCTTTATACGTACTAATAAACAGCCAATATGCTAATAAGTAACACGCATGCTAATAAGCAAGTAGTTAATATTAAGGATTGGTTCCTATGCTAGTGTTACCAAATAATCATATTTGAGGGTTATTGGCATCAAAAATAAAACATTACAGTGTGCAATTTGACAAGGTCTATTGAAATCAATTGTGAGCCATGCCTCTGTTCACTTTGTGGAAACAGCATCAGTTGTAAGAGTTGTTGGATTTCCATTCGGCAAGAAGCGTGGTTTTACGGACCCAGAGCCCTGCCACGTGCACTCACACGTCTGTTCTTCAGACAGCTGCATGTGTTTGCATACTCATCTGTGACAGAGGATGATTGGCCCGGATCTCAGTGCAGCTCTTTGTGCCGTAAGTGTGTGGGGGAGGTTCACGGTTTGCGTGCGCCACGCTGCCTGCCATCATCCTGAAGGATCTGCGGGAGTCTGGAGAGCGCATCACTGCATTAATGGAGCTCCATCTTCACGGTCCAACGTCTCTCCTCCACCTCCTGTAAAAAAAGAAGAACAGAAAAAAAACAAGAGAAAAAGGCTTCTCTATTGTGAGCTATGCTAATTACAAATCTCCCATCCCCCCGTTTCCCTAATGTAGCAGTCACAACAAGCAAACCCAGTGTTAGTTTAGCCGAGATGGTAATTAAAATCTAACTAATTAATGTGTGCGTTGGGCTCTGGACTGCAGTGGCCGCTCAAGTGCTCTTCTGCTGCTGTTCACAAACAGAGCCACTGTGGTTTAAAGTCTCAGATCTGTCACAAGGAACAGTTCCCAGCATTCCATGCCATCATATGTGTTTTTAAGTTCTTCGCTGACCCGTCTGCTCCTTCCCAGATTCTGATAAGGACAAAGGAGCAGCTGAGGAAAGCACTGCAATCAGATCTTTTTAGCAGCTCTATACATCAAACCCCACACAGGCACTTGAGAGGAAATTAGCCATCTCTTCCCCAGCCCCCAGCCTCTACGTCCACTGGCCTATAGAGATGGTAATTTTAGGATAAGAGGGCCATATCACAAATCATTGATCATAATCAAATCAGCATGCAGGGGGATCCTCTAATCCAGCTACTTCAATTGTGCATAACAGCTATTTGCTGATTAGCGGGCCGCTCGAGAATATTCGAGATACAGTGCCGTGACGTGTCTCTCCACGTTTCTCTCCACTAGTCTCTCTCTCTAATCTCCTTGATTTCTGTTTTAGTACATCCATCTGTTTTTTTTTCAATAGTAGGCCTACTTATTCAATTGACTCCAGGAACAAAATATGAATATAGGGGTCTTTCTGTCATACACTTTTTAATGGAATAATACAGTGGGGTTCAAAAGTCTCTTTCTCTTATTCAGTATCTTTTAGATTCGTTACAAATCCACAAGTCCACAATTACAGCTCCACAAGTTCATGTAAAACCTGATGGTCATGTTCTCCAGCATGACTTGAATTGATCTTTAAAGCATCTTGTGCTTCAACAAGCAAAAACATCAGAACTTTTGCATGGAGTTCATATAGTCAGTATCACAATTGCTTCTTCATTTTAAATTGAAATAGTGTTCATTTTAAATTTTAAATTTTAATCTGAAATTTAATCTAAAATTAAAATGAATCACTTCATTTTAAATAGTGTTCCTGTGGCTCAGTGGTAGAGCATTGCGTTAGCAGCGCAAAAGGTTGTGGGTTCGATTCCCAGGGAACACACATAGTGATACAAAAAAAACATGTATAGCCTGAATGCACTGTAAGTCGCTTTGGATAAAAGCGTCTGCTAAATGCATAAATGTAAATTGTTTATAATTCATAAATAAGCTAATAAACTACATTTTGGATCACAAAGTGGTCTCTTTTGGACCCCACTATGCATTGATCAATAATTCTCAACCTTTTTGACTTTAAGGCCCCCCAGTTGTCCAACACAATTTTCAAGGGCACCTCATAAATTGCTAATTCTGCTAAATCTAATTTTAATCACAATTTAATTCATCCTGAGGCCTTCTAGTAGGTCCAGGGTCCCCTGGTTGAGAACCACTCTATTAGACTGCATGAAGATGTCTCTGTCATGTTTGGCCTGGCTGAATATAAACATTTACCAGATTTAACAGTTGACCCCTTCGGTCAGAAAGGGGACATTTTTGTCTTCCAGCGGTTGACAGATTAACTGCACTTCTGATCAGTGAATTGAGACATCCTTGCAGTGCTGTAGACCGTGGCAGGATGTTTTTACTGAAATACAAACACCAAACTCAAGACCAATTCTTGGCTTCACCTCTTTTTTCATCTGTGGTATAGTGGTTATCACATGCTTCAGTCATGTTAAGCTGTGGTGCAGCTTGTTGCTATTCCATGTCTTTTTTTTTTCTGTCAACATTTTTTTCCCAATAAAATACCCAAAATAGAAATTTAAAAACTAAAAATTGGTCCTTTCAAGCTAAGCTCTCCATAAAGCCATCAGACCCATCTATTGAGTTGTAAGTTGCAGCAATATTAAAATTCTGCTTGATAAAGCAATAATCATGATATGACAGCTAACACAATGTTATATTAAATTTTGCCTTACTAAATTACAAATGAAAAAACTTGGTAACACTTTACTTAATTAATATGTAACAATACATTTTTGTCTTAATAATTACAAATAAAACACTTACATTTGAATTTAATCATCAAGTTAATTTAAGCATTACAACATTAAATTGTACAGTATGAAAAATGAATATTCATGTTGAGTTTTCCTAAAGATTACATTCAACAATGGTGTTATAAATTATTAGTGTTTTAAAGATTAACTTTGAGTCTTAAATGATGGCAAAGGTAATCTACATAGAAAAGAGAGGAAATGGGCATGCACAATTAAATATTCAATATCTACCAAAAAATAATTTATCAGGCAATAAACAACGTATCTATCTGTAAGTCATATTCCAGCATTGCTGTGATGGGGATGATAAACAGCAGTGTGTGTACCTCCATCTGATCAGGCGGAGGAGTCATACTGCAGGCAGAGGGGTAGAAGGATGGGGGTGGGTGCTGAAAGCCGATTCTGAAACAGGAACCTGGCAGCTGCGCAGCAGGTGGTCAGTGGCAGGCTGTCTATCCTCATTGTCCCGCAGATGAGCACGTAGGCCGCAGCAGACCCCCAGAGCCACTGCTGCAGGTCAGGGGCTTACAGGTGAACGAGCCGGGGGGAGGGGAGCTGGATGGATACCACGCACCTGCTTCAGACGCCGCAGTCATGGCTCAGTGGAGAGAGAGGAGCCCCTGGTAGCAAAATATGGCCTATCTGCCACCTGTGCTGTGCCCCCGTCATTTTAGAGCGGGCGAGAGGCATCAGGTAGATGAATTGAAAGGGTTATCTGTCAAAACACGCTAAATACAGTCCATTGACCTCACTGTGAAACTTTTTATTATCTAGTGACGGTAATTAAAACCAATGAAAGTGATTGAAACCTCAATTAATTCGATTTATTTATAGCAAGCACTCATCATAAATGCCATTTAGGTTTATGATGGTTTATGGCTGTCCTTCACGGGTGTTAGTCTGAGCTGACAAGGGAAGCATTGCCTCCTCAAAAAAATTTGAATTAGGAAATAATTTACAGTTAAGATATAAAAGATATAAATATTATTGATTGATTGATTGATTGACTTTATTAATCCCAAAGGGAAATTCACGTCACAGCAAGCTCACCACACAATAAATAGATAAAAAACTTTTAATATTGCACAATACTGTATTTCATACAGCACCCCTTGTTTCAAGCATCACAGTACGCTCTGCACCATGTTATACAAATTTAAAATTCTACACCAGTCATCTAATATGACATTGATTATATAATCTAATGGCTGTTGGTAAAAATGACTTTTTATATAGTTCCTTATAAAACCGGGGCTGAATTAATCTTGAGCTAAAAGTACTCACACAGGCTTGAACTGTTTCATGAAGACGATGACAATCTTGATTCATTATACTGACCAATTTATCAGTCATTCTATCCTGTGCTATCACATCAATAGTGGGCAACACACAACCCACCACAGAACCTGCCTTTTTATCAGCTTATTGAGTTTGTTCTTCTCCTTCTCCAACAATCCCCCTCCCCAGCAGGTGACAGCATATACAAAATCACAGATGATACCACAGAATCATAAAAGGTCTTCAACAGTACCTGACATACACCAAAAGATCTCAGTCGCCCTAATAAATGAATGCGACTCTGACCCTTCTTATAAACCTGTATTGTATTGTCAGACCAATCAAGCTTGTTATTCAAATTTACACCCAGGTACTTATATAACGTGACAATCTCAATTTCTGACTCTTGTATATTCACTGGCACCACTTTGAGGATATCTACTAAAATCAACCACAATTTCCTTGGTCTTACTAGAATTAAGCCTAAGACAATTTGTTTCACACCAGTCCACAAAACTCTTTAAAAGCTCCCTATATTCACTCTCATCATTATCCTTTATACAGCCAACAATTGCAGAATCATCAGAACATTTCTGGAGATGACAGTTTTTGGAGTTGTACTTAAAATCTGATGTATAAAAAGTAAATAAAAACAGAGCTAAAACTGTTCCTTGAGGAACACCTAAACGTAACTACTTGGGACACGCAGTTATGCATCCTTACATACTGTGGTCTATTTGAGAGGTAGTCAATTAACCACCTGACCATACTCTGGTGTAATCCAGCATTTTCTAACTTATTATTGCGTAATGCAGGCTGGATAGTGTTGAATGCACTAGAAAAGTAAAAAAATGTGATTCTAACGGTGTTACCTGAAGTCTCTAAATTACTTAGAGATAATTGCATCATCAACCCCTACACCAGTTTTGTAAGCGAACTGCAGTTTATCCTCAGCAGCACACAATAAATGCTTAATATAATTTAAGACCAATCTCTCAAAAACCTTCATCAACTGAGCCGTTAAAGCTATTGGTCTATAATGTGAGAACTCAGTGGGATTAGTTTTCTTAGGGACTGGTACTACACATGATGTCTTCCATAAAACAGGTACCCTTTCTAAGCGCAAACTCAAATAAAAAATATAATGAATTACCCAACAGATTTGATCAGCACAGGCTTTAAGAACTCCAGCACTAATACCGTCAGGGCCTGCAGATTTCTTCTTTTTAATTCTCCTTAACCCACTTCTTACTTGTTCCATTGATACAGCACACTTAGAAACAGACTCACAAGTGGGAAAATAAGATGATCTTAAAACTGAAGGAGGATCTAAATAGGAACTCTGCCGTATACCATCTAGAAGGGAACATTTTAAATCACTAGATCCTCCATCAAATCTATTAAAAAATATATTCCTTTCATCCACCCACGTCTGTCCACCAAAAGCAGTATATCCCTGTACTCTATTTCCATTACAGACATCCTGTTTAAATCACTCCATACCTCTCTCACATTCTTCTGTTGTAACTTTTGTTCCATTTTTAATTTATAACACTCCTTCCCCTCCTTAATTTTAACTTTTAATAATTTCTGTACCCGCTTCAGCTCCTCTCTATCACCCACTAAGAAGGTCCTCTTTTTTCTCATTTAATAACGCCTTTAACTCAGGGGTAACCCATGGCTTGTTATTTGAGTAACATTTAACCTTTTTGGTGGGTACAAAAAATGGTGCTATATAGCACTAAAAGTGGTTATTGGCTCGTAATCATAGGGGAACCACTTTTGGTGCTATATAGCATCATATCTTTAAAGGTGCTCTACAGTACCTTTGTCAAATGATGCTATGTAGAACCATAAGAGGTGCCATATTGCATTGTATTTCTTCAACAAAATGGTGCTAAACAGCACCAACAGTGGTTCTTTTGCTCATAAAGAACCTTTAAAGGGGCTTAACAGGTTCTTTGTACGGCAGTGGTGCTATTTTGCTCAAGGCGGTTATTTTGCACCTTAATCACCCCAAATAACCGCTGAAGAACTGCTGAAGAACCATACAGGAGCTTAACAGGTTCTGTATATGGTAGCGGTGCTATATAGCCCCTCAGTCATGCCAAAGAACCGGTAAGAACCGCTGAAGAACCTCTGAAGCACCAAGATTTGGTGCTATACAGCACTTAATGTGGTTCCCCTATGATTACGAGCCAAATAACCACTTTTAGTGCTATAGCACCATTTTATTTTTACTGTGTTATCAACACAAAAGTTTATATAGTCTGTAATACACTCTGTTAAACTATCAATGTCCTCGTCATGCGATTTACATAGAACTTCCCAATCCATAGTCTCAAAACAATCCATTAATGCCTCATAGACCGAATCAGACCATACTTTCACTGTTCTAGTAGTTGGTGGCTGCTTCCTCACAGCCGGAACATAAACAGATCTAATATAAACAAGATTATGGTCCGATCATCCCAAAGGACGAAGCGGTGAACAACCATAGGTGTTTTTCACATTTGCATATAAGAAGTCCAAAGTTTTATAGTCTCTAATATCACAGTCCACATACTGAGTAAACGTGGGGAGAGTATTATGTAGAGAAGCTTGATTAAAATCACCCAAAAATCAAATTATGGTTTACAAAGTCATGAATGGAGGACAATGTAAACATCTCAAATCATCTCAGTGACCCTTTGACCTTCATGATACTTGTGCTGTTCACAGAGGAAGTCCAGGAAGAAGATAACTAGGCACAAAAAAGACAGTAGTCACAAATAAACACACACACACACACACACACACACATACACACAAAACATGAAATATGTTAGTGTTGCAATTATCTGAGGCAATGTAAACATATTTTAAACATCAGATTCAGAACTTCATGAAACTTTGTGACTTAGTTATAGTGTTTTAATATAATTAATCTAATTATATGATGTTGTAATAAGTGAATGGTGTACCGTATACATTACTATTAAAACTGTTGACATTAGCAATTTTTTTAATTGATTGATATACTTTATTAATCCCACACTGGATTAATGTTTTATAGAGAAGTCTCTTATTCTCACCATGGCTGCATTTATTAGATTAAAAATAAAGCAAAACAGTAATATTGTGAAATATTATTACAATTTAAATATATTAAAAAAAAAAATCTGTTTTAATATATATTTTTTAAAATGTACTTTATTCATGTAATGGAAATTTTCAGAATTTGAAATGTCTTTATTGTACCTTTTGATCAATTTAATGTGTCCTTGAATAAAGAAGTAGTTTCTTTAAAAATAAAATTAAATAAAACATTTTAAATGGAAGTGTACCTTGCAGTTGGAAAGTGAATAAACATCAAATGGAAGTGGAACAAAAGAAAAAATGCAGTTTGGACACTGGGGATCTTATTGAGAAAAAACCTTAGACAAGTTGCAACCCTTTATTCACAATTGTTTCTATTTAGCCTTTACAGTTCATTCTGTGTGACAGCCTGTCAGTTCAGTGTTTCAAGAGTTAACCGTCTTGCTTTCCATCTCCTTTGGTTCTTTCATTTGCCTACTCAGCTGTCAGATCCAGGCCTCAGGCTGTGATGGCTCTGTCTCCCCCAGCAGCACTGATCCTCAACCCTTCATTCTTGGCTCCACAGCTCTCTGTTTGTAAATTACATTTCTGCTAGTTAGGGACGAGTTTAACGAGCTCCTCTAAGCCCACACAATGCCCTCTCGAAGAAAAATGAATGACCTCAAGGTAGCAGATGCACAGCTGGTCATCAGTACTCATACAACCAAACTGATGGTTGTTTATATACATCCAATTATCATACACAAATTCTGACAATTACCTCTAGAAAACACGCATTTAATATTTGACAAGCAAATATGTAAGCAAATATCAGACCAATGTTTACCAACCAGGGCTACATCCTTATTTAAAAAAACTCAATTTCCTTTTAAGGAAAGATTACTTTTTTATGACTAAAACAGATACGGAATGCTTGTAAGGGTCTGATAACTGAACTCATTATACACCATAATTAATAATATACACAATAATTAAACACTATAATAATAATAATTATTATTATTATTATTAACTGTACTGTTAATAATAATATATAATATTGATTCATATATTTATTATTTAATATTTATTCTATGGTAATATAATAAATAATTAAATGCATAAAGTTCATACATATTCTTATTAATAATGACACGAATTTTGATTAATATCAAAATAAAAAGTGGTTTTGTGTTGATGAACAGGTAATTGCTGGGGATGTTGGGGTACATTAAACACTGCATTAGACCATCCTCATGTTTTTAGGAACTCAAACGAATGCTAAATATAATACTGGTTCTGCCACATGTCAGTGGTTACCACCCCCCACCCACTCAAAATTGGCAAATCTAACGATGAATCCAAACTTACAGCATAAGTATCCGTTTTCATAACCCGGAAAAACAGAAAGTATTACGAGCTGGACCTCCCTAACGCAGTTTGACCCATTGTGCTGAGGAATGGTGCATTGTTCTCCCTCAGGCCTAGCGTGTGTAATCAGTAAACAGAGCATGTGTGGGCTTGCCCCGACCCGAGGTGCGGCTTGTGTCTCAGGTTATTCTGTACTGGATCAGCGTTATGAAAGGACTGGTTGGAGCATGAGGTTGTCAAAGATATTGGAGCGTCTCACTCTGAGGGGGTCATTCTGAATAACTGCATACAAATGATAGTTCTTTAATTATGAAGAATGTCGCAACTGACCCAGCACTGTAGTAGATGTGCAAATGCTGCTTGTCATCCATATGAGTGCTATGAAGTCATGGATGCCAAGCCAGTTTGTCGTGAGCCACCTGATTAACATTTAGATTAAGAATATTCATCTCATAACACCTTCAAGCACTTCATTAAAGCTCATCAGCTGCAATAATGAGAGAACAGAGACTGGAGCATTTTGACATGAATCACCACGCAGATTTTAAGCCAACTGCTTTATTCCTTTTCATTTTAAATGACTGTTTTATTAAATCTGGTGTTTCAAGGTCTCACAGTTTCTTTTGCTAGATGTTACTTTCTATCATCTACCTGTCTATCTATCTATCTATTTATCTGTCCATGTACATTGCATCCAGAAAGTATTCACAGCGCTTCCACTTTTTCCACATTTTGTTGTTACAGCCTTATTCCAAAATGAATTAAATTCATTATTTTCCTCAAAATTCTACAAACAACACCCCATAAGGACAACGTGAAGGTAGTTTGTTTGAAATCTTTGCAAATTTATTAAAAATAAAAAACGGAAAATAAAATCACATGCACATAAGTATTCACAGCCTTTGCTCAATACTTTGTTGAAACACCTTTGGCACCAATTACAGCCTCAAATCGTTTTGGGATATGAAGTGACAAGCTTTGATCATCATCATTTGGCAAGTTATCTGCCATTCTTCTCCTCGCCTAGCTCTGTCAGGTTGGATGGGGGCAGATGCACATTTTCAGGTTTCTCCAGAAATATTTGATTGGGTTCAAGCTCTGGCTGTGGCTGGGCCACTCAAGGACATTCACAGAGTTGTCTATAAGCCACTCTTGCTGTGTGCTTAGGGTCAGTGTCCTGTTGGAAGGTGAACCTTCTGCCCAGTCTAAGGTTCTGAATGCTCTAGACTAGGTTTTCATTAAGGCTATCGCAATATTTTGGTGCATTGAGCTTTTCTTCTATTCTGATGAGTCCCTCAGTCCCTGCCGCTGAAAAACAGCCCCACAGCATGAAGCTGCTACCAGCACACTTTAATTTTGGGATGGTACTCCGCAGGTGATGAGCAGTGTGTTTCATGTGTCTTCACCGAGGAGTGGATTGAGTTTGGTCACACTGCCATAATGCCCAGATCGGTGGAGTGTCGCAGTGATGTTTGTCCTTCTGTAGGTTTCTCCCATCCGCATATATGATCATGGAGCTCAACTAGAGTGACCATCAGGTTCTTGGTCACCACTCTAACCAAAGCCCTTCTCCATCAATTGCTCCATTATCTTGGCCAGGAGGCCTGATAGCTGCTAGGAAGATTCGTGGTCGTCTTTGACGTTTTTTCGTTTAATGATGCGCCAAATGTTCTTCTATCAAGGGTGAACAGATCTGGACTGCAGGCATGCCAATTCTGTGCACCCGGACTCTTACTCGAAGCCATGCTGTTGTAATAACTGCAGAAATGTGGTTTTGCATTTCCTCTGAAATACACAAGGCCTTCCCTGAAAAAGACGTCTGTGGAGGGGAGCATATGTTGCTCGATAAAACTTTAATCCTGTCTTGGAGCATTCATAGTGCCTCCAAAACAGTTAAGCTGCCCATCCTTGGACGTATGCACCCCCATACCATCAGAGATTGGTTTGAACTGACGCTATGACTGGAAGGTCTCCCTCCTCTTTAGCCCGGAGGACACGGCACTGTTAACTGTGGGACCTTATATAGAGAGGTGTGTGCCTTTCCAAATCATGTCCAATCAACTGAATTTACCGACAGTGGTTTCTGGACTCCATTTAGTCAAGTTGTCAAGGACAGACATCATGCCAAGGATGATGCAGTGTCGTCTGAGGGACCGAAACATGCATCCAACAAAGGTCTTCGGCCTTGTCCCTTACGCACAGAGATTTCTCCAGTTTCTCTGAATCTTTTGATGATGTTCATGGCAAAGGCTGTAGATGATGAGATTTGAAGCCGTTGCAATTTGACATTGAGGAATGTTGTTTTTAAAGAATTCCACAATCTTTTTACACTCTTTCACAGATTGGAGAGCCTCTGCGCATTTTTTCTGAGAGACTCTTTTCTAAGACATCCCTTTTATAGCTAATCATGTTACAGACCTGATGTCAATTAACTTAATTAGTTGCTAGATGTTCTCCCAGCTGAATCTTTTAAAAATGTCTTGCTTTTTCAGCCCATTGTCATTATGGATTATTGTTTGTAGAATTTTAAGAAAAATAATTATCATTTAAACATTTGTTATGTTCTCTATGTTTTTGTGAATAAAATATTGGCTCATGTGATTTGAAAGTCTTTTAGTTTTCATTTTATTCAAATTGTGGAAAAAGTGAAGCGCTGTGAATACTTTCCGGATACACTATCTATCTATCTATCTATCTACCTTTATATATCTATCTATCTATCTATCTATCTATCTATCTATCTATCTATTCATGTATTAATTTATCTTTCTATCTGTCAAGATCACATTTACAGTATATATAAATATAATAACGCAAATGTTAATCTATGTGTCTACCTTTTCTATCTATGTGTATATCTATATTGGTCTATTATATCCCTTCTATTGCTGTTCTGTCACTGCTTAGTTGAATCAATAAGGTACATTTTCAGATAATTTCCCAGCCTTGCTGACTTCTTACCCCAATTTGTACAGCTGACCACCTCAATTCTTCTCAACAGTAACTCAAGCTGAATTAATCTCCAGATGGAGATAACAGAGCAGAACAGCATTTCCTGCTTCAATAAAAGACATTTCTGGGAACCATTCATAAACCATGTGATTTTGCGTGCTACGGAGCTACCTGTTCTGTGTTATGATTTCGTTGACCATTCATTGGAAGTCAGTCTAAGGTTAGAGGGTTGACGCGGGCATGACATCGCCAGGGCGAGTTGAGACATGTTCGAGAAGCCCTCCCAAGGACCAGGCACGTGGACCGTTGTACTAGAAACAGCTCTTACCCAATCACAGCCTGCAGTCTCAGTAAATGGCCTGCCAGCTAAATTACAGCTTTGCTGATTTGCGCTGGAGTGGCTCTCTAAACAGGATAATCAAGTGTTGTCTTCAAAGCTGACCGATCGACTCACAACGAAACTCAAAGTTCAGAGGAAGATTACTTCAGCAAAGTCACAATCCTTTCAGCTGCTGATCAAGAACCCTATTCATATACAGTATGTACTCATTGTTTGCCATATTAAAAGCTCAGGTGAGCTCAAAATTTGGACTCAAAATCCTTACAGTTCTGCGATTTAGCCCCTCCTGTGTGACAACTAGCCCCGTTCTCTTTAAAGGATATCCTGTCACAAACACCAGACAGTTTATTCTTGTTCATTTCTTTCAAGTGTAACGGATCCAAAATAGTGGCCCTCGCCTTTGAAAGCACCACACAAACTTGAGCCATCTCATAAAACTAACAGGCGTGCCATCCGCTGCACGACCGTATGGTAAATCAGGCATGCATTGTCCCCGTTTAAAGACGAGGCTCATCCGTTCGGTCCAGACTCTTAACAAGAGCTTTACAATGCTGTGCGAGTCGCTCTAGTGAATGAACACACGGTGGATGAGGCTCAGCCTTGGGAGGTAGCTCAGCAGGCCTCCATTGTAATGCTAAAACAGAATCAGGGAGCCAGGATACACATTTAAAGGATAAGACATGAGGAGAGACTGAGAGGGCCGGAATCACAACACTCCCCTTCCATCAGACCCCACCCTGAGAGGGACAACATGTTCAAGGAGCTTTTATGACAGCAGCTTTTTACTGAAGCATTTAATAAGCTGTGTATAGCAATTGCACAAGAAGTGTGTCCGTAAAAAAAAAAGAAAGAAAGAGAAAGAAAAATATTTTACCTACTTTGCTGTGATACAAAAATAAAGTATTTGCAATTATATTCTTTAGCATAAATTGCCAAATATGTGATCATACAGCATTTACTATTATGAATACTATTATGAATTGTGGATACGAAAAATTGATGAATGTTGTTTTGGACCCAACTGACATTCATTGTATGGACACTGGTAATGGATTACAATTTGTAAGTAATCTACCCAGCTCTGTATGTATGTCCATTACGGATTCCAAATTACATGACAAAAATAGTAATCCATTAAATTACACATTTTAGATAATATAATCAGACTACTTTTAGATTACTTTTTTTACCCAACTTATTTATCACATAGATTTAAATAGGATAAACTTGTACCATACTGATATAAAAATACAAAGAGTGAGAAAATATATTCTATTCGTTGTTATTAACCACATGAAGTGCATGAAACAGTATATTACTTTTATAATGTTATATTAATTTTAATTATATACATAACATTATATATAAGGTTTCCCAAACTGAGGTTCGTAACAGAACTGCAGGGGGTAGAATAAATCATTTTAAAATAACATCAATCAATCTAAATAAATAAACTTACTAAAAACATGAAATATTTTTTAAATAAAAATCTCAGGGGTACTTCAAGTATATATATATATATATATTAGGTGAAAGAGGTACAGATGACAAAAAAGTTTGGGAATCTTATACATTACATGTAAATAAGAAATAACGTATATTTGTGCTTTTCTTCCAATTGAAATTTGTCTCTGTACTAACACTAAATAAACTCCTTTAGGAAGAAAGTAATTTTGTAAATTGCACATTAAATACACTGTGAGAAAGCTGTCGTCCACACAAGCAGCACATACTGTACTGTACTGACTGTGTGGCTTGCTTTGCTCAGGTCTCCTATTCAAACACTACTGGTCCATAGAGAGCAGTCTGGCACATCAGTTTGAGACTTTAGTAGGGAGTCATTCCCAAACAACAAGTTAAAAGTCTGCACACACTGTGTGTCTGCAAAGTCTGCAAAGGCCAGAACAATTAGCTGATTAGATAGAAATGGCACACAGGAGCTCTTCAGGAACAGGCTGAACTTCATGAATGTATGTACTGTACACTGTGACCACCGTTTAATGAACATCTGTGTATTTTCTATGTGAGGACCCAAGCTCTCAATGGACATGAATCTTTGGCATCAGTTTGTACACTGGACATTGAGTTTCTTTTGCATGCTCCCAAGTGTTTTTGAGACTGTGTTTAACTGGCACAGGGCAGCAGGCAGAGTTTGTCTGGAATAGAGTCAATTCGTCTCATTATGAAGAACAGAGCTGTCCCATAGTCCTCTCTAAATTGGAGAGTGTGAATCTACACTTCCAAATGTCCTGGAACTGCTGCTTTTACAGAACTAGATGAACAAAACACGCATGTCAGAACAACAAAACTGCATCTTAGTCAATGGCTGCTTTGTCGATTTCAGCTTGTTGGCTCAAATATATCGCAGTTGTTTTGCTGAATCTTTTGATTCCCATAATAAGGACAACTGCTGTGGTGTTAGCAGTTTAATGACAGAACTTGGATGGTCTTTAAACTCTTTTGCTAAAGCTGTGGTGGTTCTGTCTTCTTCTATACACACTGTTCTTTCGGTTTGGCTCATGCAGCAGATAACTGGCATTGGTTCAGACCACATGGCATTCTGTTTCAATGAACAGTCTTACCTGGTCAGAGTGAGTGACGTGTAGCTGTCCTGTATGAAAGCTGTGATTGGAAAGTACAGGGCCCACAGGACTGTCACTCCTCTACTATCATTAGACTGGCCCAATGCATGTCATTTTCTCCACTCCTTACCCATCCTTCTATCCCCTGTCCTCTAATTATGCATCTGTGCAACAAACCTGCAAAGCCCACAGAGACATTTCAGCATCACAGGCCCCTTCAGCCAATGACAGAGTATATATAGTGAAAAGAGCTCTCACGTAAACAATAAACCTTGCCATTTTTTTGCCATGTAGTACTTAAAATGTATTGACATTATTAAATTCACATTCATTGACTGTCAGAAATGAAACTGATATTTGTATTGGTACAACTAAGCTTCAAAAACATAGCTAACATACCAATTTACCTTAAAGCAACATTGTGTAAGATGTTGTATGCATTGAATTACAACCCCAAATCAGAAAAAGTTGGGACAGTATGGAAAACGCAAATAAAAAAAGAAAGTAGTGATTTCTAAATTTACTTTGACTTGTATTTCATTGCAGACAATATGAACACAAAATATTTCATGTTTTGTCTGGTCAACTTCATGCAAGTCTGAATGACAGGAAAGGATGTATATTTACAAATGACAACACATTCCAAAAAAAGTTGGGACAGCAGCAATTTAGGGCTAGTAATGAGGTAAATTGGTTAAATAATGATGTGTTTTGAAACAGTTGATGTCAACAGGTGATTGTAATTATGATTTGGTACAAAAGCAGCATCCAAGAAAGGTCTAGTCCTTTAGGAGCAAAGATGGGCCGAGGATCGCCAGTTTGCCAACAAATACGTGAGAAAATTATTGAAATGTTTAAAAACAATGTTCCTCAAAGAAAGATATGAAGAGATTTGGATATTTCACCTTCAACAGTGCATAACATAATTAAAAGATTCAAGGAATCTGGAGGAATTTCAGTACGTAAAGGACAAGGGCGCAAGCCTAAGCTGAACAACCGTGATCTCCGATCCCTCAGGCGGCACTGGACTACTCAGGACTACTTTGGAAAACCTTTGTCAAGTACCACAATACGTAGTTACATCCACAAATGCCAGTTAAAACTGTACTGTGCCAAAAGGAAGCCCTATGTTAACAGTGTCCAGAAGCGCCGTCGACTTCTCTGGGCTCGGAGGCATCTGGGATGGACCATCACACAGTGGAAACGTGTACTGTGGTCAGATGAATCAGTATTTCAGGTATTTTTTGGGAGGAATGGACGCCGTGTGCTCCGGACCAAAGAAGAAAAGAATCATCCAGACTGTTACCAGCAACAAGTCCAAAAGCCAGTGTCTGTCATGGTATGGGGTTGTGTCAGTGCCCTTGGCAAAGGTAACTTGCACTTATGTGATGGCACCATTAATGCTGAAAAGTACATAGAGATTTTGGAGCACAATATGCTGCCTTCAAGAAGACATGTTTTCCAGGGACGTCCATGCATATTTCAACAAGACAATGCAAAACCACATTCTGCACACATTACAAAGTCCTGGCTGCGGAGGAAGAGGGTACGGGTACTTGACTGGCCTGCCTGTAGTAGCGCAAAATGCGACAACGAAGACCCCGTACTGTTGCCCACCTTAAGACTTGTTTGCAGGAAGAATGGGACAAAATTACACCTGAAACACTTCATCACTTGGTGTCTTCAGTCCCTAAATGTCTTTTAAGTGTTGTGAAAAGGAATGGAAACATTACAAAGTGGTAAATGCTTTACTGTCCCAACTTTTTTTGGAATGTGTTGCAGGTCTGAATGACAGGAAAGGATGTATATTTACAAATGACATGAAGTTGACCAGACAAAACATGAAATATTTTGTGTTCATATTGTCTGCAATGAAATACAAGTCAAAGTAAATTTAGAAATCACTACTTTCTTTTTTTATTTGCGTTTTCCATACTGTCCCAACTTTTCTGATTTGGGGTTGTACATTTATTTTTATTGCTGTTCTGGCTTTTTTGCATGTTTTAAAATCTAAACAAAATAAAATCTAACATTAAATCATTCCAAATTTATCAGGGTTCATCCTTAAAGATATAACCCAAAAAAAGATGCTTCTGTTATAATTTACCCACCTTCATGTCATTTTTCAAACCTGTATGACTTTATTTCTTCTGTGGCACATAAAAGAAGATATTTTGAAGAATGTTGGTAACCAAACTGTTTAGGATGCCTTCCATTGTCTGCACTAAAACATTTATCAAAATATCTTATTTTCTGTTTCACAAAAGAAAGAAAGTCATTAAGTTTTGGAACGACGTGAGAGTAAGTAAACAATCATTTATTTTTGTGTATACTGTCCCTTTAAAACAAAATAACACAATAAAAACAAAAATAAATGTCCACATATTCTACAAAACAAGTCTTATTATCTTTTACAATCAAGTGAATTTATCTTGTTTTTAATCTGTTTAGATATTCATGCTGTAAAAAAATCACACAGCAGAGAACACACTAAAAAAAAAAAGATTATTTAGTTTCTTCGTCTCAGTAAACAAACAACCATAAAAAATATCTAAGTATATTAAGTTATGTTTTCAAACAGGGTTGAATCAAACAGTGTCCTGTGACACTGGTTGATTTTTTTATTCTTTTATTTAATTTTTTAATATTTTTTTGCACTCATACTCACACACATATATATACAGGTGCATCTCAATAAATTAGAATGTCGTGGAAAAGTTCATTTATTTCAGTAATTCAACTCAAATTGTGAAACTCGTGTATTACATAAATTCAATGCACACAGACTGAAGTAGTTTAAGTCTTTGGTTCTTTTAATTGTGATGATTTAGGCTCACATTTAACACAAACCCACCAATTCACTATCTCAACAAATTAGAATACTTCATAAGACCAATAAAAAAAACATTTTTAGTGAATTGTTGGCCTTCTGGAAAGTATGTTAATTTACTGTATATTTACTCAATACTTGGTAGGGGCTCCTTTTGCTTTAATTACTGCCTCAATTCGGCGTGGCATGGAGGTGATCAGTTTGTGGCACTGCTGAGGTGGTATGGAAGCCCAGGTTTCTTTGACAGTGGCCTTCAGCTCATCTGCATTGTTGGGTCTGGTGTCTCTCATCTTCCTCTTGACAATACCCCATAGATTCTCTATGGGGTTCAGGTCAGGCGAGTTTGCTGGCCAATCAAGCACAGTAACACCATGGTCATTGAACCAGCTTTTGGTACCTTTGGCAGTGTGGGCAGGTGCCAAGTCCTGCTGGAAAATGAAATCAGCATCTCCATAAAGCTTGTCAGCAGAAGGAAGCATGGAAGTGCTCTAAAATTTCCTGGTAGATGTCTGCGTTGACTGTGGACTTCAGAAAACACAGTGGACCAACACCAGAAGATGACATGGCAGCCCAAATCATCACTGACTGTGGAAACTCTGGGACCTTGATTTCCAAATGAAATGCAAAATTTACTTTCATCTGAAAAGAGTACTTTGGACCACTGAGTTATTTTTCTCCACAGCCCAGGTAAGACGCTTCTGACGTTGTCTCTGGTTCAGAAGTGGCTAGGTAGCCCTTTTCCTGGGAAAAATGAACTCCCAGGTCAAGGTTGAAATCAAGGTCCCAGAGTCTGGAGGAAGAGTGGAGAGGCACAGAATCCATGTTGCTTGAAGTCCAGTGTGAAGTTTCCACAGTCAGTGATGATTTGGGCTGCCATGTCATCTGCTGGTGTTGGTCCACTGTGTTTTCTGAAGTCCACAGTCAACGCAGCCATCTACCAGGAAATTTTAGAGCACTTCCATGCTTCCTTCTGCTGACAAGCTTTATGGAGATGCTGATTTCATTTTCCAGCAGGACTTGGCACCTGCCCACACTGCCAAAGGTACCAAAAGCTGGTTCAATGACCATGGTTTTACTGTGCTTGATTGGCCAGCAAACTCGCCTGACCTGAACCCCACAGAGAATCTATGGCGTATTGTCAAGAGGAAGATGAGAGACACCAGACCCAACAATGCAGATGAGCTGAAGGCCGCTATCAAAGAAACCTGGGCTTCCATACCACCTCAGCAGTGCCACAAAATGATCACCTCCATGCCATGCCGAATTGAGGCAGTAATTAAAGCAAAAGGATCCCCTACCAAGTATTGAGTACATATACAGTAAATGAACATACTTTCCAGAAGGCCAACAATTCACTAAAAATGTTTTTTTTATTGGTCTTATGAAGTATTCTAATTTGTTGAGATAGTGAATTGGTGGGTTTTTGTTAAATGTGAGCCTAAGTCATCACAATTAAAAGAACCAAAGACTTAAACTACTTCAGTCTGTGTGCATTGAATTTATTTAATACACGAGTTTCACAATTTGAGTTGAATTACTGAAATAAATGAACTTTTCCACGACATTCTAATTTATTGAGATGCACCTGTATATATACTGTATATAAGAAAAAATTATATAAGTATAATTTGTAATTATGATAATGTAAAATTATACTTTATTTGGCCTTTAATGTATTACAGAAAAGACATGAAAGTTTACGGGGAATGGGTCCAGAATTAGACCCATACCGGTCTTGATCCTGAACCAACAATTCATTGTATATGTGTGCTATCATGTGTGCCAAATGCAAAGTATGTCCTATTTATTTGGCAGACACTGTTAAGCAAAGCAACCTACAGGGCATACATTTTATCAGTGTGCGTGTTCCCTGGGAATCAGACCCTGCATGCTCTACCAGTCAAGCTAAAAGGTGCTCATTTAGCACATTTATCACCACAAACAAATACAAGCTGGCATTGTGGTAAGCCAGTTACAGTAACACTTTGACCCTGTGTTTGTGTTCCACTCAAATGCCTACAGTAATATTTTTATTTCTTGTCACTCTGGTGTGTTGTCAAACAACATGTATTTAATTATAAACAGTGCAGTACTTAACACACGGGTACACACAAATCACGCTCCCAATATATTTCTCTGCTTCTACTTCCCTGTCTTTCTCCCCCTCTACTTCTCATCTCCGTCCCGCAGGAGAACTATTATCCACCTCAGTCCTCCTGGGCCCAATTACAAGGCCCTGAGTCGTCAGAGGTGTTCAGTTCCACCCTACTGTACTATTGTACTGACTGTATGTTTGACTGTGTTTATGACTGTATGTAGTATGTGAATCCATGTGTTAAAGGGAAAATTCTTTCATCATTTATGTTGTTGCGGACCTGTATGGAACACATGAAGATATTTTGAATGTTAGTGAGGCCCAAACCAATGTTGAACAATATTGACTTTCACTGAGGCCTTTTTCAAAATATATTCTTTTGTTTTCCACTGTAAAAATCATTATCATTGCAATTAGCTATCACAGCTTAAAATTTTGCATTAGAATAAATTTCCCAGATTTAACTTGTTGAGATAACTCTAATATCCAAGTTGTCACTTAATAGGCTACAACTTAACATTTCAAGTTGACTAAACTTGAAATGTTAAGGCAGAACAAACAATTTTTTTACAGTGCAGAAGACAGAAAGTCTACAGATTTGGAACAACATGAAGGAAAGTTAATGATCACAAATTTCATTTTTGAGTGAACTATCCCTTTAAGGCTGTTCACACTGATGCAACTAACACCAACAGGGTTAACACACTGATCCAGCTAAAGTGCTTTTATTGGCATTTGTTGTGAACTATCATTTTATATACACAAAAATGGCTTTTAAAAAAAGTGTCATAACAAGAGAGAATTTTTGCAGGATATTTTCACTGTTGACTATTCACTACACTGTAAAATGGTGCTATATAGCACTAAAAGTGGTTCTTGGCTCGTAATCATAGGGGAACCACTTTTGGTGCTATATAGCACCATATCTTTAAAGGTGCTCTACAGTACCTTTGTCAAATGATGTTATATAGAACCCATAAGAGGTGACATATCGCATTTTATTTCTTCAACAAAAAAACAGCACCAACAGTGTTTTTTTGGCTTGTAAAGAACCTTTAAAGGGGCTTAACTGGTTCTTTGTACGGCAGTGGTGCTATATAGCACCTTAACCACCCCAAAGAAGCACTGAAGAACCATACAGGGGCTTAACAGGTTCTGTACGGTAGTGGTGCTATATAGCACCTAAGTCATCCCAAAGAACCAGAGAAGAACCACTGAAGAACCACTGAAGCACCAAGATTTGGTGCTATACAGCACTTAAAGTGGTTCCCCTATGATTACGAGCCAAAGAACCACTTTTAGTACTATATAGCACCATTTTTTATATTGCACACTTAGTATTCACTAGTATTTCACTATTGCACACTTAGTATTCACTAACGCACTAGGGTGTCATGTGACCTGTACCTCCTATATCCACCTGCTGACAGCTTGATTACAGGAAGCCGGGGGAATATGGAAGCACACACATGGAAGTACAGGGAATATAAGCTTCCAGAGATTCCCACTGCTTCTGAGAATCCAGAGCACTCGTGTTCTCCTGATTGTGTATTTGCAGTGTATTAACCCAGTTCCCCTGAAAGCTGAAGCCACAGAGTATGTGTGTGTGTGTGTGTGTGTGTGTGTGTGTGTGTGTGTGGATCCCAACCTGCCCGGAACAGGTGTGGTCCCTGTGGGTCCAATCAGTTTTAATGAAGCCCTGGTGGTAGTGTTTGCTCTACAGGAATAGGCTGATGTTTGCTCTACCCCTCTCTCAGGTATCAGCAAGTATATCTGCACCATCTCTCTGATTCAGCTGTGAGCGCTAGCAGTTTTATAATCTAATTTACTGCATTTACTCATCAGCTGTGTGCTGCTTGCACCCGAGGCTCAGTTCAGCAGTTTAGCAAACGGACGGGAACATCATGAACAGAGTGATTCATATTCTTTGATTAATAATTCGCATACACACACACATTGACATTATAAGCTCTTGATTGTCAAGGAAGGAGAACTTATGTTCTGAACTGATGTTTTTAATTTTTTTTTTAAATCTAGATGACATAACACGACTCTTTTCCCAAAAGCACTGAGTCCCATAGCATTCTTACGGCCACAGGGGTGTATGTACATACAAATGATGTATCTCCAGAGAGCTTTTATGTGCCTCGAAAGAAGAAATCTTTCTTTTCAGCAAACAGGAAAACAACTGCAGCCCAATGACAAATGTCAAACTATATCACCTGTGGCCATAAGATAAATTCACTAACACTGGGAGTGTTAGTTTAACACTGGGGGTCTTACTGTGCAGGTGCCTAGAAATAACTACAACCCCAAATCAGAAAAAGTTGAGACAGTATGGAAAACGCAAATAAAAAAAGAAAGTAGTGATTTCTAAATTTACTTTGACTTGTATTTCATTGCAGACAATATGAACACAAAATATTTCATGTTTTGTCTGGTCAACTTCATGTAATTTGTAAATATACATCCTTTCCTGTCATTCAGACCTGCAACACATTCCAAAAAAAGTTGGGACAGTAAAGCATTTACCACTTTGTAATGTTGCCATTCCTTTTCACAACACTTAAAAGACGTTTAGGGACTGAAGACACCAAGTGATGAAGTGTTTCAGGTGTAATTTTGTCCCATTCTTCCTGCAAACAAGTCTTAAGGTGGGCAACAGTACGGGGTCTTCGTTGTCACATTTTGCGCTTCAAAATGCGCCACACATTCTCTATTGGAGACAGGTCGGGACTGCAGGCAGGCCAGTCAAGTACCCGTACCCTCTTCCTCCGCAGCCAGGACTTTGTAATGTGTGCAGAATGTGGTTTTGCATTGTCTTGTTGAAATATGCATGGACGTCCCTGGAAAAGATGTCTTCTTGAAGGCAGCATATTGTGCTCCAAAATCTCTATGTACTTTTCAGCATTAATGGTGCCATCACAGAAGTGCAAGTTACCTTTGCCAAGGGCACTGACACAACCCCATACCATGACAGACCCTGGCTTTTGGACTTGTTGCTGGTAACAGTCTGGATGATCCTTTTCTTCTTTGGTCCGGAGCACACGGCGTCCATTCCTCCCAAAAAATACCTGAAATACTGATTCATCTGACCACAGTACACGTTTCCACTGTGTGATGGTCCATCCCAGATGCCTCCGAGCCCAGAGAAGTCGACGGCGCTTCTGGACACTGTTAACATAGGGCTTCCTTTTGGCACAGTACAGTTTTAACTGGCATTTGTGGATGTAACTACGTATTGTGGTACTTGACAAAGGTTTGCCAAAGTAGTCCTGAGCCCATGTGGTGATATCGCTTATAGATGAATGACGATTCTTGATGCAGTGCCGCCTGAGGGATCGGAGATCACGGTTGTTCAGCTTAGGCTTGCGCCCTTGTCCTTTACGCACTGAAATTCCTCCAGATTCCTTGAATCTTTTAATTATGTTATGCACTGTTGAAGGTGAAATATCCAAATCTCTTCCTATCTTTCTTTGAGGAACATTGTTTTTAAACATTTCAATAATTTTCTCACGTATTTGTTGGCAAACTGGCGATCCTCGGCCCATCTTTGCTCCTAAAGGACTAGACCTTTCTTGGATGCTGCTTTTGTACCAAATCATAATTACAATCACCTGTTGACATCAACTGTTTCAAATCACATCATTATTTAACCAATTTACCTCATTACTAGCCCTAAATTGCTCCTGTCCCAACTTTTTTTGGAATGTGTTGCAGGTCTGAATGACAGGAAAGGATGTATATTTACAAATGACATGAAGTTGACCAGACAAAACATGAAATATTTTGTGTTCATATTGTCTGCAATGAAATACAAGTCAAAGTAAATTTAGAAATCACTACTTTCTTTTTTTATTTGCGTTTTCCATACTGTCCCAACTTTTTCTGATTTGGGGTTGTAAATCTGATTATTTGTTGAGATTTATTACAAATCTTAATACCACAAAACACCAGATGTTTTGAAAGGATTCTTAAAACAGTGTGACTCCAAGTCTAATATAGGGGAGACTGAGGATGGTTGTAACATGGCATGAGTTGTTTTACCAGCTACAAATTAGGGTTACACTTTATTTAATATGTCCTTGCTACAGTGTAATTATACATTTAAGTACTGAGTAATTTTAATTGACTATATGGTAGGGTTAGGATTAGGGTTTATAGGGTTACTTGCATGTAATTATGCATCATTTATTGTTATTATATTTATATATTATATTTATATTTATGCATTTAGAAGACGCTTTTATCCAAAGCGACTTACATTGCATTCAAGTTACAGTTTTACATTTTATCAGCACTTGCTTTCCCTGGGAATCAAACCCATGACCTTGGCGTTGCTAGCACCATGCTGTACTATTTGAGCTACAGGAAAGCTCTACTATATTATAATAGTAAGTACATGTAATGTGTGTAACAAGGACACCGTAAAATAAAGTGTTGCCCAAATTAGCAACAAGGGTGAAATCACAACTCTGTGTCTCTGTACAAATGTAAAGGATCTACACTACAGTAAAATATATATATATATTGTTTGCCTATGTTTGTTTTTGTTCAATAACTTCCTTCTTTTATATTAAAATGCAATTTTTTACATTTAAATGCTTAAAATGAAATGGGATGTAGTTAGCAAACTATAATAATTGTAAACATTTGATTTTACCAAAATAACTGTACAAAATGTTAACTTCTTTTAGCATTTTTAGCATTCCAACTCATAACAGGGTTGTAACAAAAATACTCTTAGTACTCGGCATTAATTTACACAGATTTCAAAACAACTTTAGTTTTAAGTAGAGAAATGTAGGAACATTATATACATTTTTGAGATAAATAGTTTTTTAAAACACCACTGAATTACAGAACCCATTACAACTGTTCCCGGTCAAAAAGCTACACAATAACTGCACTCAATTAGCTGGACTTGAAGGAGACACAATACATTGTGGGCTTTAGTTCTGAGCCAAGTGTCAAGTTCAAGCTCATTTAAGCTTCTGGACACCTCATCTCGGCACGGAGCCCGTACACGCAGAGCGCGGGTCGGTCATCAATTATGAAGGAGAGGAGCGACACGTTCGATGTCAATGTCGGAGACCAAGGCTCACATTTCCCTGTGTGGAGTCATGCTTATGCAATCAGGTGCTATTTCTCTCACTGATTTAGTGTGAGTGCTAAAGCAAATGAGATTTGCTCGCGGCCCACTCGCCCAGACAGTGTAGGAGGAGAGAGTTTGAACAGGGCCAAACCAGCAGGCAGGTGATGGAGACGAGATCACTGCAGTATGTGATTAAGGAGAAGCAATGACATGCAGCTGGCTTTAATTAGAAAGGGATAAGGGCAGTTTAAAAAGTGCTACATACGAGCATGCACAAGGCTATAGCACAGCTAATCATTTAAGCAGGGGCGGACTTAACCAATAAGTGAGGTAAGCGGCCACTTAGGGCCCCTAGGAAACAGGGGGCCCCATCTGATATTGGCGAAACATATTTGGCAAATGCTCCAGTGTGTATTTGTGTTCTGGAAAGCGTCAAATTTTCACTCACTGCTCAAAACTCAGAGTTTGTGTCAAGCGTTGAGTTCTGCAAGCTCGTGAATTATTTTTGTAAAAAGATTGAAGAAGGTTACAATTCATTAAATGGATAAGTGCAAGCATTTTTTTTAAATAATGTCTTCTTTTGTGATACGAAAAAAATAAGGTACCCTGATATGGCTTTAGAACATCATCAAGCTGAGTAATTATTTACTTAAGTTGTGAAGGGGTAAATAAACTATAAACAATGAGAGAGAGAGTGAGCAAAATATGGGTTAGGCTTAAAAGAGGACATATGTGACCCTGGACCACAAAACCAGTCAATTTTTTGAATAAATAAGCCTTTCATTGATGTATGGTTTGTTAGGATAGGACAATATTTGGCCGAGATACAACTATTTAAAAAAAATCTGGAATCTGAGGGTGCAAAAAAATCTAAATATTGAGAAAATTGCCTTTAAAGTTGTCCAAATTAAGTCCATAGCAATGCATGTTACTAATCAGAAATTAAGTTTTGTTATATTTACAGTTTTAAATTTACAAAATATCTTCATGGAACATGATCTTTACTTAATATCCTAATGATTTTTGGCATAAAAGAAAAAATAGATCATTTTGACACATACACATGTGTTGAGACATGTATTGACACGTGTATTGTTGGCTATTGATACAAATATACCCATGCTACTTATGACTGGTTTTGTGGTCCATGGTCACATATAGTTATTGTGTTGGGCCCCATACTTGAAATTTGCTTAGGGCCCCCAAATCACTAAGTCCACCTCTGCATATTAGATACAGGGCCATCACTAGGAATTCTGGGCCCTGTGCACTGAATTTGCTATGGGGCCCCCTCAAATTTAGTTCAGTTGGAGGGGGGGGGTTATGAGTTGCAATCGTAAAATGTCAAATAACGTTTGGGGTGATGGGTCATAGGGCCTTCAATTGGAGTAAATAAATGAATAACACAGGACAGAAACGATAGATATTACTGAATTCACGGCAAATGCAACTAATTTAATAATGCATTTTTGTCACATAGAAAAGCACTTGACAGTAAAGCATTGATTTTGAGCTAGACTGCTGGAAAGTTACTGCTAATAAATTCTGTCATCATTTCCTCACCCTCATGTCGTTCCAAACGACTTTCTTCTGTTGAACACAAAAGAAAATATTGTAGAATGTTACCAAACCATTTTGGTTACCCTTGATTTCTATGGACAAAAATGTCTTGAATTTCTCAAATTATGTTCCACAGAAGAAAGAAATTCATACAGGTTTGAATGACATGATGTTGAGTAAATGATAATAATTTTCATTTTTGGGTGAATCTCCCTTTAAGAACTTTATTATTTGTAAATAAGAAGCACCTAATTTATATAAGATTTTTTTAAAGATATTTAAAATATTATTTATAAGATATTTATCTTTAATCAGGCCCTTATTGAATTAACATTTAACTTCAATTAAAATTCATTAGAACTAAACATCTAAAAAGAAAGAAGTATCCAGAGTTTAACTGACTAGTATTAGTAGGATGGTGGTCACAAGAAGTAAAACCATGGTCCTCAATTACCATGGTTATATGGATTTTAAAATAAGTAGCCTAATAGGCTAATAAACTATAAAATTTGTAGTTAAAAAAAATACCTTGAAGAAAGTACAAAACAGCTTCTATGAAATTAAAATAGCATATTCCCCAATATGCAATAACAGTAACATAATAAATACATTTCTGCCAACACATACAGTGTTAATAACTTCAAGTTAAATACTATGGTGCTGAATTGACAAGCCTATTAGCTTTTTCCAATATACCTCATTGTCGTGGCTGTTTTCAGCCAGCATCACTAACCTTTCTCACATCACAGGACTGTATAAGAATTCTGTGTCACATCTGAATGGATCAAGCGACTTGCGCTGTTTATCTCTTATGAATCGTGGCAGAAGCGCGCCGCACGTTCTTCAGCGCTGTGCGGGTGACTGATCCCGCTCTTTGACGCACGGCTGGCTGATGCATCGGGGAGCGCTGCTTGGCGCTTTTAGAGTATTTGCTTTATGCTGTTTCGCATGCGCTGTAATTTAAAAACAGCGCCTAATATCGGGGAGGTCTCCTTCGTTTCGGCGTTCGTCCCACTATTTGAATGGAATGTCCTGGTGTTCCCGATGACCAGTAGGCGATCGCGGGCCCCCAGACCTCTGGGCCCTATGCACTCTGTCACCCTTTTCCCCCACTAGCGACGCCCCTGGATACAGATAAAATAACAGGTTGCAGATTAGAGGTGAATTGAACAGTGAGCTTGATCATGCTAACAGACAAAGGCATAATGAAACGCTAGTTAATCACTTGATTATAGCTGTAGAAAATAGTTCTCCTAAAAATAAAACTCATTGTTTATTCACGCTTATGTCTTCTTAAAAAAGCATAACTTTCAACTTGTCCTATAACTTGTCCTATCTATTCTATTCTGTTCTGTCCCTGTTTCTGTATTAATTCCATTTGATATTGTCATTATTAAGTGAAGAATAAAACCCCCCTTGAATATAATTAAATGTAATGAATTACAGGTTTTGAAAAAAAAAAATTAAAGGGAGAGTTCACCCAAAAATAATAATTACCCCATGATTTATTCACTTTCAAGTCATCCTATATGACTTTCTTCTTTCATACGAATATAATCTGAGCTATATTTAAAAATGTCCTGGCTCTTCCAAGCTTTATAATGGCAGTGGGTAGTAGTCCAAATTTTACTGCAAAATAAAGTACTCCACATTGCTCCGGGGGGCTAATAAAGGCCTTCTGAGCAGAATTGATGAGTTTGTGTAAAAAAAATATCCATATTTACAAATTGAAAACCGTAATCTCTAGCTTCCGCTAACTGTCATACACGCATATACGAGAGAGTGGTGTTCCAGCGGATGATGAGACAAGGTTAGTTCAGTTTGTAAAATGTCATGTGGTGGAAATCCCTGATACTTTTTTTAACCAATATTTTCATTTCTTTTCAGAGAGTATGTTTCTCAAGTGACGTGACATATAGTGCTTTGTTGACTTCTGTTTTGATGCTTCTGTGGTGTTTTAATTTTTTCTCCCCATCCACTTTCATTGTATGGAAAAGAGCAGTGCAAACATTCTTCAAAACATCTCCCCCAGAAAAAAAGGTCATAAGGATTTGGAATGACATAGAGGATGAGTAATTTCAATTTTTAATGATCTATCCTTTAATATGATACAGAGATATCAGACACTTGTGGTAAACTCTGAGTGATACTGCAATAATTCACAGTTCTGTATCGTCAAACTAAAAGGCACAAAATATCTCCCCAGTCTGAGTGAGCTGGTTAGGTGGTAAAAGATTCAGAGAATGGCACTGCATTTGTTTTCTGTCTTTACTCGCTGGCATGGGGCAGTGTGTGTGTGGCCGGGCTCCAGGGCACTGCCTCTGGTTCTGGGCGTCCCGACACTCTGCCCTCTGGCTGCTCTCTCTCGCTCAGCCACAGAGATCTAAGAAACCCCTGAGGAATGCTTTTCACCAGCCACCCTGCCAACCCGTCCTGGGCCTGCACCCTTTATAGCAACCCACAAAGGCTATGGAGAAGAAATGAAAGGAGCAGGCAGGAGTGACATTTAGGAGGACTGTGTTGACTAATTCTGCATTCCAATCACGGCTGTGGCTCGTACCCAGCGAGCCATATTTTTGGTACGCTGCATTTGTGAAATGCTCTTTCTGTCTGCTGCATGAATTTAAGCACAGTTAAGATAAATCAATATGATAAATCATTTCAGATGACCTCCACAGCCAATAACCTGCGAAAACTCACCGCAACATAGACTATTATAAGGAAATTTGGCATTATGTCTTCATAATGCAGTCACATTATTTCGCATCAGAAATTAATCATGGGTTATTGCTCCCCAGTCAAACTGCCACTGAGTAAGGTAAATCTACATTTTATCTACATATAAATCTGCATATCTGTATATACATACTGACATATTTAGAAGGCAAAATAAGGCTATTCAATATCTGCATGCAAGGCGACCTCTGAATGGGCTCTTCACCCCTCTGAAGTGTCCACTAATAGCATCTACATTCGTTCAGACATCAGTCAAAGGGCCTCATCTCAAAGAGACGTAAACAGCACAGCATAGCAGTTTATTGCGACGTGTGCCTATTTTTACACAATCAATAAAATTAGCACATCAATAAGCACAAAATAAAGCTGGCAATTGTAACAGCGATGTACAGGCAACACAACTGGCCTGTTTCAAATAAAAATCACAAGTGAAAGTACAACTGATTGTAAAATGGTACGTTTTTAACATATATTTGCTAGATCAGTGATTCTTAACTGGTTTTGCTGAAGGAAGTGAAGACAACACAGCATTAAAATATTTTTTATATTAAAATGTATTAATTAAGCAAAATAGCTTAAACATATTATAAATACAATATTGATTAAAAGTTTGGAATAATTAAGATTTTTTAATCTTTTTGAAAGATGTATTTTATGCTCACCAAGCCTGCATCAAGCTATTTATTTTAAACTGTAATAATATTTCAAAATATTACTTTTTTTTACTGTGTTTTTCTTCTTTCAACAACATAAAAAAAATCTCTATTCCAAACTATTTATTATTTGTATTTATAAGGCTTTTGGCAAGGTATTTGTTACAAACCATATTAAGTTTCTAATACTAATCTTCTAACTCTGAACAATATTTTCTAATTTTGATTCTAGAATGCTCGTTTTTACACTCATAGCAACATTATGTTTGTTTTTTGATGTGGTGTGCTCAAGTTAAATTGCCACATTATCACTGACATAGATCCATCAGAAAACATCATCCACTAACTGCTCTGTAGTTCAGTGAGATAAGAGTCATTTTATTACTTTTGCCCTTTAACCTTGTTCTGTTGGTGACCACTGGCCAATCCAGCCTGGAATGAAAGGGTTTGTTTAGTTTAGTAAAGCTTTAAATAAGATTAGGCATAGCGATTGTAAGTCGTTATGGGGCTCTGTGTATTCCAACTGTTCATTGGCTACATCTGTGACTCATGAAAAGGTAGTGAAATGAACAGGAAAAAAATGTCCTTGCAAGCTTTGAATGTATGAAATGAATTCATAAAGAAGCTCAGGATGAAATGATACCATCAGGTCAAGTCAAATTTATTTGTATAGCACTTTTCACAATATACATTTTTTCAAAGCAGCTTTACAGAAAAATGATGTTAATATTCATCATGCCTTCTATCGCATTTAATAGACAGAGCTGGGAGAAAAATAGTTGACTTTTTGCGAAGATACAACCAATTAAGCAGTTATGCTATACAGTATATGGCCCTTATGTGAGTATACTGTATGTGTGTGTGGATGTACTTATATAAAGAGCCTTCAGTGCGACAAAGTCAGTAGGTGCTAGGTAATATATTTGCTCCTTTCTGAAAGGTAGACAGAATGGCTCTTTCCCATCACATTTAGCCAAATCAAGAACTACTAATGTTATGATTTCATTTATAATCGTTAGTACTTTATCTTGCTGAATGGCCAAATTATATTTTCTTTTTTTCATATTTTAAGAGATTTATTGAAGTCTATAATAATATTTATTTATTTTTATTTTTATTTTTGCATGTTCACTTGCAAGTTCATTGAACCATATGACTTTTATTTGGTGGCCAACATACAAGCAGTTTTGTTCATTTATTTATTTTTTTAAGAAATAATAATGAAAGATTATGCCAAGTTACTTAAACCTGCAGAAGCATTTAATGTTTTTTTTTTTTTTTTTTTTTTGTGCATGTTCACTTGCATGCTCATTGAACCATATGACTTTGATTTGGTGGCCAACAGACAAGCAGTTTTGTTCATTTGTTTATTTTTTTATTGATCTTGTTACCATGTCATTGACCAAAATATGAATAATATTGAAAGATTATGCCAAATTTCTTAAAATTGCAAAAGCTTTTAATAGATCAAACAAACAAAAAAATGAGCACCATGTCATTGACCAAAATATGAATTTGATATGATCCACACATGATTTTCAAGTAGGTTTCAGGGTGAAAAATACACACATTGAGTGCTGACGCCAGTGTTTGCTGACTTTTCCAGCAGAATGGCTGACACATCTCTCTGTGTGATCTGGCTGACATGCCCACATAACACCTGTAATCAGGGGCTGCCAGCAGTGCCTGGGGGGACATAAAGCAGTGTGGCGATGCCCCACCGTGACAGCCATCCTTGTTCCAGCTGACAGGTCCGTATGCGGGGCTGGAGCGGCGACAGCACTCGTGTAAATACAGGCAGGAGTCTCTGCCTCTGGAGAGATAATGTTATCTCCAGAGTCAAGGAGTTCTCCCATCCTCCTCCACAAAAACCCATCCCCTGAGAAGCACACTGCATCTCGCCCCCACACCTCCCCTCTCACCCTGCCTCTACACCGCAATCCTGGCACTAACTCACCTCTGTCACATCCGCAGGGACTCGAAGCATGCTACTGTGGTGAAACAGAATGTGTGAACTGCAGAGGTTCACTTACTGGTTGCTAGATGTATGTATGTGTATGAATATGTGCCCTTGCCATGACCATGGCATTGTGGGGCACAGCTAGTTTGGATTACCATTCCTGCTTTTCCCTGATGTTCAAGGAATGTGAATTTCTCCACAGATTCAGAAGGGTCTCTACACATGACCTCCAACAGAAGGAGGCAGAGCTGATGAAATTGACTAATCCTCCCTTTCCTTTTTTCTTTTTCATTAAAAAGAGATTTTAAGTGTGAAAGTATTATTTTTTGCTTCAAATGCAGTGGATTTTCACAGATATTCAAGTCGGCTGGATTTTTCAAGGTAGGCACAGCAAGGACATTAACTTGAAAGAAAATAAAACACAAGTAACTAAAACGTGCATTTCTTGGCTACTCGTCTTTGTCTGCTCCATCTGAAGGCCTTCCATTGTTTATAACAAAGTTGGCCAGCCAAAAACAGGAGACAATGCAAACTATAATCTATACTAGAAACTATACTAAACCACTGACAGTGGTTTATAGATCAGCCAATATTCCAGTGATTGTCAATTTAGACATGCTTGATGCTCTTTGACACCTCATGCTGATGTAAAAAGAGTAAAGGTCAGTCTATGCAAACATCTGCACTCAGAAGAAAAGGTACAAAAGCTGTCACTGGGGTGATATTTTTTCAAAAGGTACACTTTTGTAGCGAAGGGTCCATATTAATACCTTAAAGGCACATATTAGTACATAAAGTGTATATATTAGTACATAAAAGGTCCTGCTCCAATGACAGCTTTCCTAGCTTTTTTTTCTGATAGTGTGTTGTGAAGCTTAACAATACTGTAGTTATTTGTAGAAGTAAAACTTACTGCAATTTGAGGAATGCGGGCCAGTCTGGGCATGTTTTTACAGTATTTTCCTTGTCAATAATCAAACCGTTCTGACAATAAATCACAAATAACCACATGAAGAGATAAGATGGATTCCCATTTGAGTATGTGGTGTGAAGGAGCTTCTTTTTCTTTTCTTTTTTTGGAGGAACTGAAATGAGTAACAACCAGAACAATCAAAATACAATCACCTTTATTTATATAGCGCTTTTAACAATACAGATTGTGTCAAAGCACTTAACAGTATCAAGTTGGAGGATAGAGTGTCAGTAATGTATAATAATAAGATTAAACACTCAATTTTCAGTTAAGGGCATTTCATTATTGAATTCGGAGATGTCATTGTCTAGCTAAGTTTAGTTTAAATAGTATCTGTGAAATCAAATTTACGATAATCGCTAGAAATTAAGTGTCCCCAACTGAGCAAGCCAGAGGCGACAGCGGCAAGGAACCAAAACTCCCTCTGAGACAGAATGGAGAAAAAAACCTCGGGAGAAACCAGGCTCAGTCGGGGGGCCAGTTCTCCTCTGGCCAGGATATTATTGTTTATTCATTGTTTACTTATTGTTTTAATTAAATTTTTAAATGTATAAATGTATTATATTTCTATTTTTATATTGTTGCAATTTCTAACAATAATAGTATTATGTAGTTAGGTATTTTATTATTACATTTTTAATTATTTGTTTTATTTTTAGTTTTATTGTATTTTAGTCGAGGTCTTCACTGGGGATATGTCTCTGGGGCTCATCGCTGACGATCAGGGCCGCAGACATCATCTCCCGGCGCCGATCCACCATCTGATCCGGACACGGACTGAGAAACAGAATAAGAAAGAAACAACTATTAGCGTAGATGCCAATTTTCTTACGATGTAAACGAGTATGTTACATCGTGTGTTATGGGAAGTGTTCCCGGTTCCGGTTGATCTAATTAATGCAGCCTAACAATCCTTTAACGGATTTGAATAATAGAAGTGTAGTAGTGTGTTAGGTGTATGTCAGGTTAAAGAGATGGGTCTTTAATCTAGATTTAAACTGACAGAGTGTGTCTGCCTCCCGAACAGTGTTTGGTAGATTGTTCCAGAGTTTTGGTGCTAAAAAGGAAAACGATCTGCCGCCCGCAGTTGATTTTGATATTCTAGGTATTATCAAACGGCCAGAGTTTTGAGAACGCAGCGGCCGTGGAGGACTATAATGCGATAAGAGCTCACTCAAGTACTGAGGAGCTAAACCATTCAGGGCTTTATAAGTCATTAACAAGATTTTAAAATCTATACGATGTTTAGTAGGGAGCCAGTGCAGTGTTGACAGAACCGGGCTAATGTGGTCATACTTCCTGGTTCTAGTAAGAACTCTAGCTGCTGCATTTTGGACTAACTGTAGTTTGTTTATTAAACGTGCAGAGCAACCACCCAGTAAAGCATTACAATAATCTAACCTTGAGGTCATAAACGCATGAATTAATATTTCTGCATTTGACGTTGAGACCATAGGTCGCAGTTTGGATATGTTTTTGAAATGGACGAACGCAGTTTTACAGATGCTAGAAACATGGCTTTCAAAAGAAAGATTGCTATCAAACAGCACACCTAGGTTCCTGACTGATGAAGAAGAAGAATTGACAGAGCAGCCGTCAAGTGTTAGATAGTGTTCTAAGTTATTACATGTGGGGTTTTTAGGTCCGATAATTAACACCTCTGTTTTTTCAGAATTTAGCAGTAGGAAATTACTCGTCATCCAGTTTTTTATATCGACTATGCATTCCGTTAGTTTCTCAATTTGGTGTGTTTCACCGGGCCGTGAAGAAATATAGAGCTGAGTATCATCAGCATAACAGTGAAAGCTAACACCATGTCTCCTGATAATATCTCCCAAGGGTAACATGTAAAGCGTGAAAAGTAACGGCCCTAGTACTGAGCCTTGAGGTACTCCATACTGCACTTGTGATCGATATGATACAATCTGACTACAACACCATAATCAATGGGAAGTTATTAGGAAATCTTTGCCTTGAAATTGATTGGCTAAATTAGTCCGTGAACTGTAACTGTGTAGTCCGTGAAGTACTTATTGAGGTGTTTTTTGCTGTTTCTAAAAACTGAGAATTAAAAAAAAATAACTTTTCGATCAACTGATTAAAGGCAGAATTATAAATATAATTATCACAATGGTCATACATAATTTTAAACATTTAGGGAATGCTTATTATTCTAATAATGACTTTAAACAAACAAAAAACTTGTATGTGGAATTTTGAGGAACATTTTTTTTTTTAAACGCAAACAGTGCTAAGGAAACAATGTGCATTTATTTAATATGCATACAAAGAACTCATCACATGCTAAATTCAAAAGCAACAGACTGAAAAAGTTGTACAGATTGATCTTTTTATTCAAGTACAGAATATATTTTGTTTCACGGTGCATTTTTTAGTCCATTTCTCAAAGAATCGATACAAGTACACTTCTAGAACAGTCATTGCCTCGTAAGATTGCCACCCACCGTTCACGATAAATCTGAGACTAATGCATTACTTTTTGAAACGTATAGGAGAGCACTTGTGGGACACTTTGCACTCTCATAGATTATCATAAAAGAGAGAAAATAAATTATGAGGCTAAATCACTGGGCAACAAACCGAGTTTCAAAGTGCTTGTGCGGGCTTATTTTGTCTCTGGAAATGATTTAGTGAAGCACTTTGGCGTGTTGCATCCCTTTTCCCTCAAATGTGTGATTTTTAATAATTTTTGTTATTTTTGTTAGACTTATATTATGCATGACATTACCTAAAATATCAAGTAAACTAAAATGAATATATTAGATTGATGAATCAATAAGTCACTCCTAAATAACTACACTTGTCCCACAACAATATTTATCCATCTCGAGAAAATTTCCAACAAATAAATCAAGAATTCAAAGATCAAAGCTGATTATAAATGAATCAGTATAGGTTCTAACAAAATGCAAAAGAAGTACAAAGAATAATTACATATAACCTCTCACATCCTCAGTAATTCATTATGCTAATGTAGCAAAACAAAAGTCAATAGGTCTTCAGACGAGCAAAGACAGTGCATATGCATTCAGACGTGTTCACAGATAAGACTCTGCTCTTTCCCAGAGTTGCATCTCAGAGAAGAATCCCTCACAAAGCCCATAGGCATGATCCAAGGTAAGTGGGATGGCTTGGACTTCCTCTTTAATCTCCCAAGGGTGCTGATGCTGGTGAACCTGATCTGTGAACATTCCCTCGTAATATTGCGGATGGACCTGTACTTGCTGGTGGTGCTGTTGGTGAAAGTCCTCCATGTTGCATCCCATCATGCCGTTCGCCTCTAGGTAAGCACAAGCCTGTTCGTCCTCATTGCTGTAGCCAGGCCCGTGCTGGTTCTGTGAAGATAGCTCCATCTCGCATCCCAGCGAACTCAGCGCTGTGTTGATATCCAAATCCTCAAACGTGCTGTCATTCCCACTTAGCACATCGTCAAAAACAGACGCCAGGTCAAAATCTCCTCTCAGTACGTCTGAGGTTTTGATGTTGGTGTTTAACAGAGGGCTCTTGCAGACTCTGGCCAGCTTGCTGCCTCGTTTGGGGAAGACTTGCTTGCGTTTGTTTCCTGGGACAGGTCCTTGGAAGTGGCCCATTCCCATTTGTTGGCTGGTCTGGTTGCACTGAGAGCCGTACAAGGAGCTGGGAGAGGATAACATTTTGCTCTGTCTTTGGGTATTGAAGTTTGTGGCAGGCATTCGCCGCCGTTTGAAAACGCCATTGACAAACATGTCAGCGTACTGCGGGTCGATTTGCCAAAAGCCTCCTTTTCCTGGCTCGTCTTTCTGCCTGGGCACTTTCATGAAGCACTTGTTCAGGGACAAGTTATGGCGGATTGAATTCTGAAAGAAAAGGAGAAAAATCAGTTTATTTGAGAGTTAAGAACAAGGATAGCAGGTTTATAATATTTATATTTTAATGTAAAAAATTATTATGCAAATTTAATTGAGCTGTTTGAATGTAGAACCAACATTATGTTTATTTTTTTTTAGTTTTAGACTTCCAATGACAGAAGAAGACGGCACGCATAAAGCTTCCTATAAAATCCCCCTGTGCAACAGGTAGAGGTGTCCTATATCATTGGCTCACTGTGTGTGACAGAGACAAATGGGGGAGGGGAATGTTGTGAATAAGGCCAAGGATCTCTAGTAATGCAGCGCTCCTAGTTTCACATGATCAGTGGCTCCCTTAAGGATCCCTCATTATGGAAGGAGGCCTCAGGAAACCTAGTGCTCTTGGGTATAGTGGTCTCATCTTCCATCATCAATCACCCTAGCTTAAGTATAGATTAGTGCACAGGTCTGTTTTGGTATAGTTCTGGTATAGTTGACTATTACCAGTTAATAGTGTCAATTTGATTCACGAATGAATAGCTCTTATTAATTGGTCCTTTTGGGTGAATCAGAAACATGTGTGGTCTGATAACCAAACAAATGACTAAAATTATTCTTTTTAGAGAGAATAAGAAATATACAGAGCTACAAGTGTAGTGTGAGTGCAGAACTACTGACTCTTATGAACCGGTTCTTTTCAGCGAATCAGAAACACACATATATACAAATAGTACGATTCTCAAACGAATGACTCTTATGAGCTGCTTCTATTATAGTGAATCAGAAACATACAGAGATACAAATGTAGTCTTGTAGGACACAAGTGTAGTCTTTTGAGCCGTTTTTCACTGAATCAACCTTGAAAATGAATGAATTGAACCATAAGTTATTATTTTTGTTGTTTGATTCAAAAAGTTTAAAAAGTAAACAGCTCTTATAAGAGGTTAATAACGTTGTTATATCTGGTCTGAAAATTGAAATTGAAAATTAAAATCAGAAAAAAAAAATCTTATTTAGCAAGAGACTGAATAAGATCATTTTAATCGAAAGAATCGTATTTCTGTTTTCCCCACAAAAGTAATAAAATAATCGTTAATAACCGTTAGAAAGCCTGAATCGTTAGGAATAATCTTATTATGGTCGGTGCACCTGTTACACAAAAAAATGCAGTTTCTCTTTCTCTACTTAAAAAATCTAAAGATACGGAACCATTAAGTAAAAAAAAAAAACATTAAGTAATTCTCAAAGATAAATAAATGATCGGTGAAGATACCTGCCAACTTGGCTCCGCGTATCTGTAGTAGCAGAAATTCTCCGTGATCCAGCTGTATATGGCTGACAGAGTGATTTTGGTTTTGTTGCTAGCTTGCATTGCCATGCAAATCAGAGTGGCATATGAATAGGGTGGCTTCGCATGGCGGTTTGTTTTATAGTCTATTTCCTCAGACGTATTTGTTTGCGCCGTTATGTAGTGTCCCGCTTGCTGGTGCGCGTATGAATTCGCCAAACTGCTGCAGGACGTTGTGGGATTCCCAGGTGTTTGTGGCATCCCTGTGGCCGCGGTATCTCCAGCAGGTGGGCTGGAGGGCGAGTCGGTGCCCCCCAGCTGGTTTTTGTGGTAGAAGATGTGTTGCGGATGGCAGCCGGAGCTGGGAGTCCGCTCAGGATTGGCACTGAGGATGGAGAAGTTCTGCAGCCAGTGCAGACTGGTGAGACTGTCGTCAAAGTGAACAGAGCCGCTGACATTGTCCTGGTCCTCCGGATGAAGCATCATCCATTTCTCTTTGAATTTATTCGCTATCTCTGGACTCATTAACACTGGCATCGTGGGCACGATTTAGTGTTTTTGAAGATACAGATCTGTAAAGCAGACAGCGTTGCTTGAAATTTCAAAAATAACGGTTGATAACAATTTAACAGCAAAAAGTGTATTTTATAAGCGTGTAATCCACCACGATGTTAGGCAAATGAAATCCTTCGGATTAAATGCCTACCTGCGAAAACACGCCGAAGACCTCGTCGGTAACGGTGAATTTCTCTCAGTCCGTTAACGTTAGATCGAGCAGCCGGTTCGCCTCAGTGCAACAAGTGCAGCAGATAAACGCGCGCATCCACAAACTCAGACATGTCCTGATATCTACTGCGCTAAAGTATCATTCCAATCCTGTCTTCAAGAAAGCCATGTAGAAACACATTTACTATTTCGCAGGCGAGTGAATACGAGAGAAATGAGATGTAGGCTTTGCACTCCGCCGTTTTGCCTGTTTCTTAATAGCCCTTTAAACGTTGACGCTCTCTGATTGGCTGAGAGCTCCAGAGTTGAACATGTCATTGTCCCTCGCGAGGAGTGTACTCAAGCACACATCCGCGTGAAATGTGACAGGTGCTCATTTTCTTGCAATTATAGAAATGTATTAAATTATTTATATTTTAAACCTCGTATATTGACACATATTACTTGACTCAAACTGATACATTAATGTTTTTTGCGTTTTATCCATTATTATCATCAGCATCGTTATCATTTTTAAAATTCTTTCTCGACGTCAATTTCCCTTTTAACTTTGCTACATGCCTGGAGTGAGTCGTTAGAAAGTCGTTGGTAATAAACTATGCGCGCGCGCCAAGAGTTTAGAAAAGGCGCACAAATGAAAAGTGTGACTGCAATAAAAGGAGCGCGCCACTCCTCCCGCCTGAGGAGACCTCTGCCCTCTCAAAGCTTTGGCTTACACACCACATTGTCCAACGTATAACCGTTAGGCTGAGTAAACCCACTCAAAAATACTCTCTGTATAGTCTTTGAAATATTTCAGGTGATTAGTGAAACTACAGCATAAACTACAGGTGTTTCGTCTGACTAAATTTGAGCCTATTTCTAAGGAGTGAACATACTGCCACCATCTGGCTAAATATGGTCTCTATACGTGTATGATAATTATAATGAAGATTTTTAAAAATGTTTTGTGAAAGAAGTCTAACCAAGATGACATTTATTTAAAAATACAGTAAAACAGATATATTGTGAAATATTATCACAATGTAAAAACAGGAAAACAATGTATTTTTATATGTTCAACAGCCATTACTCCAGTCTTCAGTATCATGTTCCTTCAGAAATCATTCTAATATGCCAAATTGATGCTCAATTATTATCAATGATTAAAGCAACTTTACTAAATATTTTTGAGGATTCTTCGATGCACAAAGTTCAATGAACTGCATTTTAATGTATTTCTATTTTTTTTATTATTATTTATATTACATCATCTATTTATTTATGGTATTATTAGTAATTAGGCACTGCTTAATTTCTAGATTTCTTTATGGTAACTATTGGAATTAGGGTTTATGCTGGAACAGCAGGATCATTGATAACTATAATGTGATGTAATTTATGCTTTAAAATAAATAACCACAGTGACCCATATTTGTGCACAACACTTTATGATAAAACGATTTGACTACATACAAATATACATAACTTTTAAAGGTGCCTGACATAGATAAGCAGCAGTGAATTCACTAAAAAGCATCAGATATGTCACTGTAATTGTAAATCATGGCAGATCCCACTATAAACTACTCATTAAAGCTTCAAGAAGTGCTACAGCTTCCCACTTTATATATTTCAACGGGAGGATGAAGGGACAGCCACACAGTACTATAAGGCACAAAACAAATATATAAGATACAGACGTAGATGACTACTTCAACTGGATAACTGATTATACTATGCGTCCGTATCATACTGCAATCTGATGCACTTAGTGTTCATTTGCTGATTATTTAAAAAAAAAAAAAAAAAAGTACAAAGTCAATCAATCACCATGAAGCTGCATACTTCAGAGACTGAGCATCCATTAAAAGATTTTGAGTCATTCAAAATTTCTGAACTCTCAAAGCAAAAGCTATGACCTTCTTGACAATTGAAAATGACATTTTCTTTTTAAAGGTTTTTTGAAGATTTTGTATCGTGTTTCTATTACTCTTCACTACACGGCTTTGATTGTGGTACTCAAGAAGTAATTGTCTTAATTGAGACAGGGTAGCATTCATGAACAGTGTGCTGGAATGGGAATAGTTTGGTTTGAAACAGCGGGTTGATGAAACTGGCACAGCAGGGGGTGTTTATGAAGGGAGCCGCTCATCTTCCATGCGCAGGGTGCTGGGGAGGCAGAGCAGGGGCTGACTGGAGCTGCTGGTGCTCTGACTCTTCAGGCTTTCTATGGACTCTGATGAACCTGAGGAAGGGTGAAGACAGGTGGAGTGTGAATGAAGGAGAATGTTCACTTCAAGTTTGGACAGATTTAACTGAACTAATTTTTCTCATGATCTTATGGTTAAAATTAGTTTTGCAGGCCAGTTGGGATTACATATGAATTTTCTTTAATTACATCTGTTTTAAAATGATGGACCAGATTGTGAAGTATCTATCATGAACATATAGTATGAAAAGGTGTGCATTACATTACTTTTGGTAATTGGGGCCTGGTTTCACAGACAAGGCTTAAGCTAGTCCCAGACTAAAATGCATGTTTGAGCTGTCTCAACTGAAAATATCTTTCTCTGACATATCTTAAAATAGGTCAGTGTCATTGTCTCTGTGTCAAGATGCACACCTTAATGTTTTCTTCCAAGGCATTTTTGTAAAAGTTGCTTAAATATCTTAATTTAACTAAGGCCTAGTCCTGGCTTAAACTAAGCCCCGTTTGTGAAATCGGGCTGTAATGTGTTTGCATGTGACTTATAAATAACTTATGAACTGACTCTTACACAGCTACTGGTAGAAAAATAGAAAACCAGTAAAAAGAAAGAAATATTCATGACATTGGTGACCTACCAGAGTCAACATTCCTCTACAGCAGTGGACCATGACTCAGACGCTATGTGTGTTAAGAGCAAGCCGAGTTAGAGTAAGAAAGAGAGAGGGTTAGGAGACAGCACAGCATTAGACATGCATTAGACACACAGAACCAGCATGGAAGTCCATTTCTGCCACATAAAGGGGGGAAATATCATGCTTTGGTAAATCATAAATCAAAATTATGACATACTAAATCATAATTCTAAAAGTTGAAATTGAGATTAACAAAAGTAATTTTTTTTGTCATAATGAATTAGTATTTTATACATTTGACTTATAATAATGACTTAGTATCTCATAATTAGGACTGTTTATGTTATAATTATGATTTAACAAAGCATAATTGTTTTTTTGTTGTTGTTTTAATTCTTATGTGGTGAAAATGGACTACAATAGCACAATATATATTCTTCTTAGTTACATGTAAAATAAAAACTCAAAGCATTTTTGGAATTTAACATCTGATTTAATTACTAGCTACATTTAAATACTATAATAAACTATTTATTTCTTTGTACTATTATATTAAATTATATTTAATTACAAAACTTACTTGTATAATAAAATAAAAAATAACATTTAATCCAATCACATTTGTAGCTGAAACATTTTCAAAGAATTTATATTGTAAAATAAAACTAATTATAAAATTTCAGATTTCATGATTTTACCTCAAGAATCAATCAAATTATCAGAGAAAATATTTACACCCCTATTAAGAACGTCTTGATGTACTTGAGTTTTTTTTCTAGTGTATAAACGGCATATAAAATACACTGTAAGAGAACAGTAAAAATGCTTTTAAAGACTGAAAAAAATGTATTTAAACAGAAGCTTTACTTGGTAGAAATTGCTGAGCAAGGAAGCAGCAATAACAGAGAAGGTTCACACAGCACAGCATCAGTTCTGCCAAACATGCTGAAAAATTAGCTTGCTCCAACTTTGCTCTTTTGCATTTTCTCAAAGTCAACAGTACAAAGGCTTATCAGGGCATAAAAAAAAAACCACCCTCGAAAAAAAGACTCAAAAGGAACTATTCCTACATAAAGAGTTTTGGCAGACTTCATTGGGGCCTCAGGATTGTGGGGTACTGACTCACCAGGCAGAGCCAGATCTGCTGAGGGGTCACTTTCTGTCTGGCTCAGGCTGCTGCGCTCACTGTGGCAGTCCTGTAGGATTTCACTCCCAGACACACCCAGGGATCTGCTCTCTGAACCTGCCAACATGACATGATTAACATGGTTTGTTCTCCATCACTGGTACTGGTACACAACCAAAGCCTGAGAGGATGCATGTATGTCAGAATGTTCATATTATATATATTTTATATCATACAGTATTAAATACTACATAATATATATATATATATTTTTATCGCTGCTGGCCATATAATTTGCAACACTGACAATGAAATACTTCATTTTAATGCTGATTTGCAAATCAAGTTTTCTAACCTGAATTTGGGAAGCCAGGTTTGGTGGACACACCCTCTACTGTGGACTGTTGGGAAATAAACTAGAATGAGACGTTTTTTTACAGGTTGTGGGAAACGATAAGCAGACACAACAGTGTAGGTTGTTTACTAGTTTGCATTTCTTTATCAGTCGCGTGCAACCAGGTAAAACCCACAGATCTATGCAAACTAATCCACGGAGTTACTGTCAGCTCATCCATGCCATGAGTCACACACAAGCATAATTAATGTTTCCAAGAAATACATTTGTGAAGAAACTATTGTATGGTTTATTTATGCCACAGGCACTCAGACAGGTAATTTCAAGACCAAGAGTTAGAAAACTCTTCATAAAACATAGTAGTTCCTGCTCGCCTTTAAGCAGACTGTTAAAAGAAAGCCATCTACTCACTGGGTTACACTTTATTTCAAGGTGACGTTGTTATAATGTAATTACACAGTACTGTGTAATATTATTGAACTATTACTACTGAATTACATACTATAGGGCACGTTGGAGCAAAAATCTGCAAGAAAGTGGACCTCGAGGGCCAGAGTTGAGAACTTCTTCTATAGGGTTAAGGGCTGGTTTAGAGTTAGTTGCTTGTAATTATGTATGATTTACTGTTATTACTATACTATTCTACACTATACTGTTATTACTACATGTACTGTAAGTACATGTAATGTGTAACTACACCTTAAAATAAAGCGTTACCATTTACTGGCTTGTCAGTTGGCATCATTTCAGGGAAGTACAGGGAAGAACTTGATAGTGGCTGACCTCAGTGGGACTGAGACTACAGGGCAGAACAGACTGAGGCTGGGCATCAGAGAGCTCTGACATCCTCTCCTCATCTTCCTCCTCCTGTATTGGGGATGAGGGAGAGCGTGTAGACCTGGAAACATGACATATTTCATTGCAAAAAAGAAAAACATTATTTGAGCATTTTTAGAGTTAGTATTTTCACAATAGGGACTTACCCATCCGGTGACTTGCTACCTTTGCCCTTCACTGATGTGGTATCTGCATTCTGCTGCCGTCCAGTCAGGTTAAGGGGATCCCCCATCTCCCCAGAAAACTGGATCTCCTCATAGAGAGGTGCTGATGGGATTGAAGGGGACACGGGTTGCACCCCATTCAGGGCTTCCAGCAGTGAGATGGGCTCATAGCCAGGAGGGATGTTGTCGGCATTCTGAGATTCACCAGGAAAAAAAAGTGTGTTGTTAGTAAACTTCTGACTTATTGCCATGTAGAATCAAAAGAATTTAGAGGTCTTATATTTTGAAAGTTATGTTGTTTGACATAACATTTTAAAACATTCAAACAGAAAACGGTTATTTTTAACTTGTAATAATATTTTTTTTAGAATATTACTGTTTTTACTGTTAAAATAAAGTAAAAAAAAATCTTGGATGTTTGAAATGAGGATTTTATGCGTCACTGAAAACCTGAAATACCATTCATAACTGTACAGGAGTCAAATGCGAAGCACGATTCCACTGGACAAAATCAATACTACTGTAGCAACACAGTGGAAAAGGATCCATGATGTATTAATAAATTAGAGTACAGAACCCAAGTTTGTGTCTTCTTAATGATGATTCTGGTCTCTGTATAAGCTCAATACAAAAGAGAATGTTGTTTGCTGGTTTTACAGCTGCGAAGACAACAATAATCCAGAACTGGTTTACACCGCACATGTGTGGAAAAACATATTGGATCCATAGCCTCCTGCAAATAGTGACTTGTGAATGTACAACAGTACGAATTAATGGGGCTAAACCTTCTACCGTTGATGCTTGGCAGTGTTTTTTCTTTAACATACGTGATCATATAAAGGAATGACTTGTTTTGTGTTTTCCTCTCCCTCCCTTTTGACTGGACTTTTGGGATATTGAGTATATGTCTGTTGTTGTTTTTTTTTAATGGATGTTGTGTTGTGATGTTGTATATGAAAATAAATAAAAATGTTATAACAAAAAAAAAAAAAAATTAGAGTACAGGATGAAACATGAACTTTACCGAATGCTCAGTATGGTCAGAGCTCTGGGACAGCACTGGGCTAAAGGAAACTGGTGAGAGAGTGGCAGCTGTTTTCTTCCTCACGGCTCGAATCTGGAGCAGGGCTCTGAATGCTGGGGCAGCGAAAGGTGAAAGAAAGGTCAGATGAGGAAAAAGGATACAAACAAGTGCACTGTGCATAAGCAAACACAGGTGCTGCATCCTCACACTGCAGATTAAAAGTTCCCAGATTCATTTGGCTACAAAAAAGGAGGTAAATATTTGCACAGCTGGTCTTACTGTCGAAGCAAAATCAGTGCACATTCTCTCAGTGAAGATAATCTATAGGGCAGAAACACTTTACACAAGTACACAGAAGCCTGGCCGACTAAACCACAGTCCTGTCGTATATAGTTTCTTATTAGCATGTTTCTCCTTCAAGGAATGAAAAATTGCAAAAAAATTTACCCTCAGGCCACCCAAGAATAGATTTGGAGAAATTTAGCATTACATCACTTGCTCACTAATGGATCCTCTGTCTGCAGTGAACAGGTGCCATCAGAAGAGAGTTTTAGAGTTTAAACAGCTGATAAAAATGTCACAAGCAATTGAACACACCTCCAGTCCATCAATTAATGTCTTGATTAATATCATTAAGATATTAAAACAGAAAACAGAAAAAGTGTTTCTGTGGCTCAGTGGTAGAGCATTGCGTTAGCAGCGCAAAAGGTTGTGGGTTCAATTCCCAGGAAACACACATACTGACTGATAAAAAAAAAAAAATGTATAGCCTGAATGCACTGTAAGTCGCTTTGGATAAAAGCGTCTGCTAAATGCATAAATGTAAATGTAAAACGGTCACTTCTGGCCAAAATACCAGTCCATAATCCATACAAACGCTGAAAAATCACTCCCTTGTTGTCCTCTCATATCAAAACCCACCAACATTCATCTTAATGATGAATTTATTACAAACTCTCATTGCGACGGCACTTATTCACTGCAAAGGATCTATTGATAAGCAAGTGATGTAATACTAAATTTCTCCAAATTTTTGGGTTAACTATTCCTTTAAATTACACAGCAAGGAAATGTGTTCTTTTCAGAAATGTTTCTCATGAAAAAACAAACATGTAACACATAAATCCACTAAAAATTATCTGATGTCTATTACTTCACATAAACCGAATAATCATTATTACAGGACATCCCCAGCAGATGGCACTATTCTTCAGCAGTCACATGATCTGCACTGCATAAGTGATCACTAAGAACAATAAAAAAAAAGGGTAATACAAGCACAATGGTAAATCAGTAAATATTGGATTTTAAAAAAATCATCACTCAGCCTTTTATCTTTATGGCCATACCCACTTTAAAGATCCGGCTCATTTAGCGGAACAAATCTGAATAATAATGGAGGAACAATACGGGAAGCTCAGGCGTTGATTAATGAGTACTTACGCAGTCTGCAGATAGGGCAGTTGTTGGCCTGGTAACGCAGTGTGTCAGCACAGGCATTGCACAGACACAGATGCCTGCATGGGAGAATGAGTGTGTCACGCAGGTCTGATAAACAAACCACACACTCGCTGCTGTTGTCACTGTTCTCATCCTCTGTGGACTGAAGAGAGAAGACAAAACAAAACACTGTAAAATAGTACATGAAATCAGAGACAGAAAAAGGCAGGATGGATATTGTGTTACTAGTTGTGCACGTCATATCTCATCTGCCCTAAATTCTCTGGTGTAGCGACATGATTTACCTTTGTCTCCTGATTGTTCCGGTTTTCAATGCCGTAAATCTCCTGCAGCAGATAGCTCACACGGTCCACCTAAAGGATGAGCATGCGATACGTAAATGCAGATTACTGGCATGGGAATCATCACAGCACAGATCAAAATGCTCATTATCTTTTTCATGAAGTGACATGGCCTGATTACTGCTTCCACACATGTGGAGTGAATAAGCGTGCACGAGTGTGAACAGATCAAAGCATTCAATCCATCTGTTTAATAAAGGATCCAATTAAGAAACACAATCATCCAGCCACAATCACAGATATACTGGAAAACGAGCACAAATATCAGACCCTTACATTTAATAATGAGCTACAAAAATACTTACAATTTGCTTCTGTTTCAAAGGCTTCACTGAGAAACTGCCATCAACATGCTGTAAGGGAATATATATTTAATATTATAAAAACAACCTACCGAGCTGGTAAGGTAAAAGTCTGAGAATATGAGAGATCAAATGCACACTTGGAAAAAGGCCAGTGACTAAATCTGCATATTTCCATTCTTAACATTAGTAGTCTTAACACTTTCTCGTCTACTCCTTAAAGGCAACATTTAACATCATAGTTATATCAGAACAGTGATTATAATTGAATGAAAGCTTTTTTTTTATGTGTTAAAAGCAGTACTTTATGGTTCCTAAATTAATGAAAACAAATCAATGCGTTACTTTTAAACATCTCTTGATACATTCATGTGATCAACTAGAGACAAAAAAGAAGGAAAATCTGACCACACCCCAGCACTTATTATTAAAAAATATGTATTTTAGCACATTAAAAGTTATATCTTATTGTAATAATACATACTATTATCCTGTAAAAAATAAAAAGCAGCATTTAATTATCATGATAACAATATAATATATTATAATAAAGTACTATAATATATTATAGTAAAGTATATAGAATTGTTATTATTATTAAAGTACCTGCCAAAAGTTTGTAAACATTACAATTAATGATTCTGAAATAAATATCTTCTGCTCATCAAGGCTGAATTTATTTGATCAAAATAAAGTAAAAAAAAAACCCCAGCAATATTGTGAAATATTATTATACATTTTAAAAAAAGGTTTTCAACTTTAATATATAATAAAATGTAATGTTATTCCTGTGATGCAAAGCTGAATTTTCTTCATCATTACTCCAGTTTTCTTTTTTTAAATCTTGTACAAATGTTTGAGTGGCATCATTGTTTCCACAAAAATTTTAAGCAGCAAAAGTGCTTTTAACATTGATAATAATGAGAAATGTTTCTTGAGCAGCAAATCAGCATATTAGAATGATTTCTGAAGGATTATGTGACACTGAAATTTCTCTTTGTAAACAACAACAGATTTATAAACGTTTCTAATGATGAATGTTGTGTTCCAAAATGCAAATTAAAGCGGCTCAAACCAAGTGCAGCGCAGCTAGCACTAACTCTCTCGGTAGATTTTCGGACCATATTTAACAAAAATACAGCACTATTTTCAGCTTCATATTTGGTATACTGTATAAAATGATCTGTAAATATCGTATTTTTTCAGGGTTTTTACATAGATTTTTTCTAAGTGACTTTTGCATGCACACATGAAACTTTTTTGTGCCCTCGAGAAAATATTCACATGCGCATGTTCTAGTTTTTGTTCTAATTTCTAGTTTTATATAACCAGAATAAAGTGAGAGCATGGATGCACATGAATTAATAGAGATCTACTTTGGCTTTCCTTATAGTAGTACCTCTAATAATATCAAGGCATAATGTCCAATTTAACACATCCTCTGTTACGGCGGATAAACCATGACATGAAATAGGCTGATGGCATAATCCAGATATGTGCATTATCCTATTTGCCAAGTTCAAGGGTCTATTAAAAAAGACTGGTATTGTAAAAAAAAAATCTTCAAAATGTGGCTTTCGTTAAGGCAGTATGTCATATTTCAAGGCCTTAGGTCCTTTTAACGCATATTCTGTGGCGGCCAAGACACCACACCGCAAAAAGGGCTGATGTGACAATAGGTGGCTCAGGGTGCAGTGTCCTATATGATAAGTTTAATGGTTTCTCGTGTGCACATAAAAGTCTGTATATTTTTTTATTTTTGCAAAAGGTCCAAAATTTATTTTTGTCATACGGTGCTAAGAATTTTGTGAGAAGAAACCCAAAATGCAAAACATTTTGCATAGTTAAAAAGTGCACCTTGAATTCATTCAGTCGTGTTTGACAATCAATAAAGAATCACTAAACAGCTACCATGGAAAAACACTTCTTGTATGATAAATGTATTTTCATTAAATTCTTAATTTTTTTATTATAAAACTAAATGGGGGCAAAAGTCTGGAAATGTAAATATTTTTCCATACTCCGCTTTCTTTTTTCCATACTTTTCCAGACCTGGAAATTACTTAAATCAAATTCCATACTTTTCCAAACCACGTAGGAACCCTGTGTAACAGCAGACATGTAGCTCGTCAGATTACAGCCTATTATATAATTACATCACAACCGTTGTGCATTTTAAGACAACACTAAGCAATCTCAAATTCTCACCACCATTCATAAACGTTTCAGCACTGATTCTACTCGCGTTTGGCGCTTTGAATCATTTGAACGCTTAACTGTCCTGCAGATGGCGCTGCGAGCTCGTGCAGCGCTCTCAGGACCATTCCGTCTTTCCGATAATCTTTTCGCGGTTTATTTAAGTAATAGCTTAAGGCCATTTCCGCGATTTCAATGATCATGCAGTAACCAAAAAATATATATAATAATACCTCGGATCTACACGAATCACATGGGTCGGTCATCCCTTAGAGGTCTGAAAATACGGAAATCCGTAAAAATCACATCCCTGTATATTAGTCTGATTATGCTGTGTTAATAAAAATGTATGATGCTCTTCATGATGCTTTCTGTGGGAACTTTTGTTCTATGTAATAAGGCTAAATTATGTTAATTCGGTCTACTTTCATTTTCTACATTGGCTACAAAATTTCAGGGTTTTAGATTTTTTTGACCATGACTTCTAAGAGCCTGAAAAATCACAATTTTAAAATTTCAAACCCACATTCCAGGTTTTCCATGATCATGTGAACCATGAATCTCAAACTATCCGGACTATAAAATCCTGCCTGGTTAATGAGTTACTCAATGTTACAATGTTATTCAGTGTTACAAAACATGACCGAATGCTTGCGAGCTTTCAGCTGACATTCTTGAGTGTAAAACAAATCACAAGAAATACACACCCTTTCAAAAGCTGCCAAGAGAACATGTGCATGCCCGGTGACGTCTGTAACAGAAAACGCAGTTAGACAACAGTATGTAATGCTATTACATAACTCTAACGATTATATTTTTTATGATCAAAATTTTCACCAACCATCTCCATCATCCACTATTGCTTGGACCACCAAAGGGAAAACGCCTTTGTCCAGATCAAAGTTCAGCTAAAAAAAATTACAGAAGTATTTCGATGTTTATTTCTAAAAATACACGACACCTAACTATTCACAATTGTTTTTTTTAAAAACATTATTCTTTTAGAAAGTCATCACAGCACAAAGGCCTTGATGAGACCGTGCAAATGATGCAAATGAGCCTCTAAGCATCTAAAGAAACGTAATCTTAGAAAATCATACCTCTTCAGGTTTCCATTTGGTGAAATCAATCTTGAAGGATGGCAGAGAAAATTGCTGATTTATCCCTCTCTTATAATGGACCGTCTCAGACACCATTGAAGGGCTCTTGGGGCTGTATCTTTAAAAAGAAAATTGTAGTGATTATCACCAACACATCACATCTCAGCATACCTGAGGGTGTCAATTACTAATGATGTGCATTAAAACACAGTGACCTATGTAAAAGGGCTTAATCTTTACATCTGTATTTAGACCAAGGGCTAATTTTACCACTGTTTCCAAGGAAAGAGTTAAGTTGCCAGGAGAGATGTTGTCTAGATGCCAGTGGGTTATGTTTCTTTGGACTCAAATGGTGCAAGTGAGGCTATCAATCACAAGAAACTTCTAATTATCATCTAATCCTTTTCCTCTAAAATAAATTCACTTAGTTACAAAAGCGCACACCACAAGCACAGTGATTTAGCATCATTTAACTGCAGAAACTTTACCCAATGTACTTCTCAGTGGAAACTTACATTGCCATCCCATTGGCAAACTCCTCAAAGGCCTGACAGTATAATGTAATAGCCACTCTGGCATCAGTATCAAAGCAGAATTCAACACTGTAAAGAACCTTGGGATCTCCTGTATCCTCCGGTGTGCTGTCAGAATCATCCTTATACCTGCAAAAAAATCGAAAAACAAAAGTTGGTTGTCAAACCTCCACACATTTCTTTCTTATTTCAGCATATATTCCACATTGTGGCACCATCAGCAGCCCCTTCAAGCCATGACAATAATCACAATTTACCTGACAAGTCGTAAAGAATCCTTTCTGATGTTCACCAAACTCCTCAGCGTCTTCACAGGCTCATGCGGTGCGGGGGTCACATAGGGAAACTGTGGAGAATTACAAGTGTTTTTTTTCTTTCTCAAAATCTAGAAACAGCTTTGGTATAAATAAAGGCCAAATAGGACCAAAATGTATGTATGAGAAAGACAGTGTCAAACTGGTAAGGTTTTGAGGTGGTTTCCTTTGGTCACCTGCACAGGTCTGTTGCCCAAGAAATTCAAATCCATATTTTCTCCAAAAAGATATCCCTCTGGTTGGGGTGTGTCAAACTTTTCTCCTCCCATAAAAAAATGGCTGGTGAAATAATTTCCTGCAATAAAGACATTAGGTAAATTATTATCTGGGATGGATGTGGTCATTAGACAAAGTTGACACAGGATGATGTTTTAATGCATCCATGAGGACATCAAATCAGTATATTTTCTGCATCTCTATCTACAGGTGCATCTCAAATTAGAATGTCGTGGAAAAGTTCATTTATTTCAGTAATTCAACTCAAATTGTGAAACTCGTGTATTAAATAAATTAAATGCACACAGACTGAAGTAAGTCTTTGGTTCTTTTGATTGTGATGATTTAGGCTCACATTTAACACAAACCCACCAATTCACTATCTCAACAAATTAGAATACTTCATAAGACCAATAAAAAAAAACATTTTTAGTGAATTGTTGGCCTTCTGGAAAGTATGTTAATTTACTGTACATGTACTCAATACTTGGTAGGGGCTCCTTTTGCTTTAATTACTGCCTCAATTCGGCGTGGCATGGAGGTGATCAGTTTGTGGCACTGCTGAGGTGGTATGGAAGCCCAGCTTTTTTTGACAGTGGCCTTCAGGTCATCTGCATTTTTTGGTCTCTTGTTTCTCTTTTTCCTCTTGACAATACCCCATAGATTCTCTATGGGGTTCAGGTCTGGTGAGTTTGCTGGCCAGTCAAGCACACCAACACCATGGTCATTTAACCAACTTTTGGTGCTTTTGGCAGTGTGGGCAGGTGCCAAATCCTGCTGGAAAATGAAATCAGCATCTTTAAAAAGCTGGTCAGCAGAAGGAAGCATGAAGTGCTCCAAAATTTCTTGGTAAACGGGTGCAGTGACGTTGGTTTTCAAAAAACACAATGGACCAACACCAGCAGATGACATTGCACCCCAAATCATCACAGACTGTGGAAACTTAACACTGGACTTCATGCAACTTGGGCTATGAGCTTCTCCACCCTTCCTCCAGACTCTAGGACCTTGGTTTCCAAATGAAATACAAAACTTGCTCTCATCTGAAAAGAGGACTTTGGACCACTGGGCAACAGTCCAGTTCTTCTTCTCCTTAGCCCAGGTAAGACACCTCTGACGTTGTCTGTGGTTCAGGAGTGGCTTAACAAGAGGAATACGACAACTGTAGCCAAATTCCTTGACACGTCTGTGTGTGGTGGCTCTTGATGCCTTGACCCCAGCCTCAGTCCATTCCTTGTGAAGTTCACCCAAATTCTTGAATCGATTTTGCTTGACGATCCTCATAAGGCTGCGGTTCTCTCGGTTGGTTGTGCATCTTTTTCTTCCACACCTTTTCCTTCCACTCAACTTTCTGTTAACATGCTTGGATACAGCACTCTGTGAACAGCCAGCTTCTTTGGCAATGAATGTTTGTGGCTTACCCTCCTTGTGAAGGGTGTCAATGATTGTCTTCTGGACAACTGTCAGATCAGCAGTCTTCCCCATGATTGTGTAGCCTAGTGAACCAAACTGAGAGACCATTTGAAGGCTCAGGAACCCTTTGCAGGTGTTTTGAGTTGATTAGCTGATTGGCATGTCACCATATTCTAATTTGTTGAGATAGTGAATTGGTGGGTTTTTGTTAAATGTGAGCCTAAATCATCACAATTAAAATAACTAAAGACTTAAACTACTTCAGTCTGTGTGCATTGAATTTATTTAATACACGAGTTTCACAATTTGAGTTGAATTACTGAAATAAATGAACTTTTCCACGACATTCTAATTTATTGAGATGCACCTGTATATATTCCATATATTTTCTAGTATATCTTTTCTTTTCTAAGTCACTGCCAAAGTAAATTTAAAAAGCAGAAGCATGAGACATTCTGTGAATATATGTTTATTTTTTTAACAGAAAGTAACAAACATAAATAATATGTTGACAGTCCATGAGTGACACCAAAAATGGTAAAAACGCACACTACATTAGACTTCGTAATGAGGCTAACGTTTGTCAACACTTTACTTAAATTACATTTTACCTGATTTGGGGGGATATCTGTACGCCGAATTAGCTTGAATATCGATGTCTTCAACCCCAGCAATCCTCCTGCTCAGTATTGAACCCATGTTTGAGTGTAAATGGCTGCTGAAGACCGATATATGTGGATGAAGGAAGATTTGTTTGGACAGTTAGCTGGATACGGGTTGCTTCCTCCGCTATGGATACATTCCCATCTCTGGCGACAAAAAGAACTGCGAACAAAAGAAATCAACTTTTGTATCTACGTTTTAGCTCTACTAAAAAACAAAGTGTCTTATGTAAAATCAGTTAACTCGCGAGTAGACGCCTAATAAACGACGTTTAATCGGTAAACAAAATAAAAACAAACACAAGACTATTGGAAAAGATTCCCTTCCGAGGAACCCATATTCTCGCGAGATGGGATTTTCTGAGAGCAAAGGATATTGGGATATGTTGTTCCTGTATACCGTCCGTCGGGGTCTCAGCTGACCTAAACAGAAGATAGGCACACCACAAAAGCTTTAAAAAAACTTAATTCGACACTAAAGGCTTTTTAATTAATTATCATGGACATACAATGAGTTATGTTTATGATTCACAAGATGAATAAATTCCAATATCGATGCTGAAAATGATTCCAAACTAATATCATATATGGATCGAGCTCGATGAAATAATTATATATTGTTTATTCCGTATTTGTGTTTAAGACGTGATGCTTTTTTTGTAGTCAAAGCATATCATTTTACCATTACCACAACAAAGGACTGCGCTAAAGTACATCAGGGGGTCTTCTGTTAAGATGCTAGTGATTTAATTGGTGTTGGAAGATTTGTTTACCATATTTGGGAAGGTAGTGGCATAGCTCGAATGGGAATTGGACGTGAACGACCGTCATTCATAAATTCTGCCTTCTAGAACCTAACAAACAAAGCGGTGCATGACGGGATATGTAGTTTCGGCGTTTAAAGAGCAACTTAAACGCGCACTCTTATCCTTGTCGCGTAGTTTATATATGCCCTTTCTTTGTTTAGGATTGGATACTGTCAAATTGTATAAGCAAAATCGTCAACATCGATCTGGAGCGCTTCAATATATACATCAAATCTAATGCAGTGTCATCAGAAACACAACAAACGTGGAACCCCGACGCATACAAGTCCCATGACCTCCGCCCCGCTCTGATTGGCTGCTTCATGCTGTCAATCATCTGGCGCTCGTTACACCAGCTCTCCTACAGTAAATATTTGTGTTTGCTCAACCGGCTGTAATGGTGGACGACTGAAAGAGAAAAGCGGAGAGACTAAATCTCAAAAATCCAGTCCCGGGTAAAATAATATTGTTCGTGGCTCGGAAATAAACACCAGCGAATATGGATGAACTCAAACATCAAGTTATGATAAACCAGTTCGTCCTGACAGCTGGATGTGCCGCAGACCAAGCGAAACAGCTTTTGCAAGCGGCACATTGGCAGTTTGAGGTAAGCGCAATGGAGAGCACACTATGCATGCCTACGCTAGTGCATTGTTTATGTGATGCATTGCATACTCTGTCGCGTGTCTGGTTGCCATTTCTTAATAATGACTAATAACAATGACCTAAACATGTTTTACTTTCCTCCTTGGGCATATCAAATCTATTAATGCCGTCTGCATGTGCTTTATTTTAGAATGAAACGACACTAAAATGCATCTCTATAGTATAACAATTGCGAAAAGCTCAGCAGAGACAGGCTTCTATCCAATTAGAGTTTACTCCAGATTAAATACTATAATCCTTCCCCATGACACACTTTACGAGCTTCCCATGTTGTTATGCAATGAAGATGACCGCTGACAGATTACACTCCAGCAGAGCTCAACACTGATATAATGTTGTGCTTTCGTTTTGCATTAAGATCAGCCTAAATCCTGCAGCCATTCTCAGCTCTGTAAAATAAGTGAAACTCCGACAGTTTTCCAGTCTAGCGAGGTATAAATATGTTTAAATATTATTATACCCCATATGAGGTAATGCTGTGTTATGATCTCTCACTCACAGACAGCCCTTAGTGCCTTCTTTCAAGAGACAAATATCCCTTACGGTCACCATCATCAAATGGTGAGTATTGAAAGCCGTCATCTCTGTTTATAAATGTTTATTAAATGTAACTTTTTTATATTACATGTGTCTGTTATGTGACTACACGTGCTCCGTTTACATCGTGTCTGAAACAATAACAATGTAAAGCTGTAGCCATAGTGTCGGCCATGTTGCGGAGAGACGGGGCTTCCAGAAATCACACACACACACACACACACACACACACACACACACACACACACAGGCGCTGTGTTCACTGTTATTACTGTAATGTGCCGAGGTAGGCAGTATTTCATTGTTGCAGTATAAATAAAAAGAAATAATGGCCGCAAGGTTAAAGTATCACGAATGTGGGCTATCACTGGTCAATAAGCAAGTGTCTTCTGGAACAGGACTAGTGTTTAATAATTCCTTTATGAAAAAGAGCAATATGGTATGTGCATCATGATGATGGAGTTCTGGAATATCCCACTGTCACCTTTGTTTTGCACTTTTATGAAAAACCTGGGCATATCGGTAACACTTTTCAATAAGATCCCATTAGTGAATTTTAATTAATTGATTAAGTATAACTAACAATTAGCAATTAATTTGTTACAATTTTAATAATCTTTGTTAGCATTTGTTAATGAATACAACTGTTCAATGTTAGTTCATGTTAGCTCAGGTCCAGTAAATAATGTTAACTTTTGATTTTAATAATGTATTTGTAAATGTTGAAATTAACATTAATTTGTAAAAGGAATAAATGCTTGTTGTTATATTATGCTTTATTTTTCTTCAATTATTTTTCATTAATTTATATTAACCAGTGTTAACAAATGAAACCTTTTGTGAAGTTATTGTTAACTATTGAAATTCTGTTATTCAGACTTGAAAAGTCATGAAAATTGTGGACGTGATGGAAATTTCTATAGTGATGAGTTTTTACAGTTATTATTTGCTATGAAATATATTTAATCTTGTAGATAATGCTGTTGTGAATTGTGGGTGATTTATTCTTTGGAGTCAGTTATTTTCAATGAATCTGTAAAACAGTTTTATAAAATGGTCAAAACGATTCATTAGTGAATCTCTCTGAATCTAAATATTTTTTTAAAAATTCAAAGCTAGTAATCAAATCTGTCTAGAAAAATGTCAAGACAGTGGGAATTATTATTATTTATTTTTTTGTTGATAAAACAGAACTTATGTAATTAAAATTTGGCATTCGTAAATGTTCAGTTAAACATCAGTTGTGCAATATTTCAGATTGCAGTTCACCCCGTGTTTGTGTCAGTTTGAGGTTTATTGATGTGAGTATATGGGGCATAAATGGTTTGGCTGAAGCAAAAGAGTATCTACAGATCATTGTTTATCACTGAACACAGGATAGTTTGCCCACTGCATCACAGTTTAAATAGATCCAGGTGAAAGCACAAGAAGTGTGATATTGTTTCATGGCTGCCAACACTTACTAATGTTATTAGTTATGCAGTCCTAATTGAGTTTACACCACAATTTCACCTGCACTAGCACACTTATTCTGATTTGGCAGTGAATTCATAAGTGCGTGAAAAAAAGACTTGTGTGCTTCTCACAGAGTGTTATTTTAATATTGGTTCAGTGTAAAAAAAATTTTTTTTGAGGATTCCTTTAGTAAACAGATATGTTCATAATCTGTTGGCTGTTGGAAAAGAATCACTGATGGTGACTGTAGTCTTTAATCATAAGATCATTTACTCAACATGAGAATTTTTATTTTTGGGTGAACTATTCATTTATCATTTATTTTTAAAGCACAACATCACAGCCGTAATTTATGTTTGCCACATGTTCAGGCCTCGCTGAAGCTTAACATCTTTAGGAGCTGCTGTTCATTTTACAGGTATATTATTAGGAAATAATTGTTGTGAATGGGCATATTGTCAAGGGTTGAGATCATGCTCTGGACAGGTGTAATGTTAGATGTTTGTCTCCTAGAGTGACCCTGATGCTCATAGCTCATAACTCACACGCTGAGCTGAATACTCAAACAGAAAGTTGGTATCACACAGAAAAGGCTCTTTCAAACTTAATTATGAATTTTATAATGAAATCTGGGTTCTGAAACTGAAAAAAGTCATTCACACTCAAATTCATTCACACTAAAATTGCTCCCTTTCAGTGTAATTAGAAAGTAGGACAAAAAAGGATGAATATTCTGGATTTTGTCCTTTCAAATAAATGCATGTATTGCTTATGACTAATAGTGACAGAATACTCTCTGGGCAAATGTGCAAATCAAGACAAAAATTACACTTTGTCCCTTCAATATTGAATTATTGGCTATTATATTACAGTACTTTTATAAAACTTTTTTTGACATGTGATTTTAGTCTAATTTAATTTAGTTAATCAATTCTTATAATAATTTATATCTGTTCTATAGATGTCTATAGTTGAGTAAAAATGATTAGACATCAAACTTAAGTTTCATTACCAAAGAATAATGATTTATACGGAGCAAAATTTCCACATTTTGAGAAATTAATGTTTGGCCCAAGGAATTCTTGTATTCTGTCCAGTGAAGCTCTGACCATGCAGTCACTGCCAAAGTAAAAAGAATAGCCTTAGTAAGATGGCCAGTTATCCTCTGGTTAAAGTACGGTAATCAAAACAGGATTTAACACACAAAGGGTAGAAAAGGCTCTTTTCCTGGCATTGGGGCTGAGAAGGAGGGGTACAAATTCTGGTAACTATAACTGTGCTTTGTTCCTGGGTGTGACCTAAGAAAGAGTTGGCAGTATTTTAATTCTCAGATACAGCTGAATTCCCTGCACCTTACAGACAGGGGTGGGGAAAGGTTAGAGTAATGACAGGACTTTATTGCAGTTAACAGACAGTTTGATTAAAAGGATCATGGAGTGAATCTTCTTATCTTGATGACCTTACAGTCTCTGTAGCCTATAAAAACGAGTAGATGTTCTCTCTTGTCAAGGCTGTGAATTGGGGAAGTGGGACAATCAGTGTTAAACATTCTAAAGAAAAAATACAGGCTGAAAAGTTAAGAAACACCAGAATGTCTACTCAAAGGCAGTGTATACAAAGTATTTCACTCTGAAACAATGACTATATTTGAGTATTTGGCCTTGAGTTGATGTCGTGGTTGGAGCCAGAATGAGTAAACCGCATTTACAAGCAATGCTTCCTGGTATCCAGTGAGTGTGAATCGCAGATGTACAAGAAGTAACGTGCAATGCACATGGGTTTAACTGGTTAGCATGGCCCAGATTGCCCTGGCTGGTTGATGATTTTAGCCCCCTGCAGAATTCAAACCCCAAAGTTAACCATTTGTAACATCCGTTCAAAAACATATCACATTGTATTCTTCATAATCAAAATAGCCTTTCCGATTACTCTTTGGAAGCAATGCTAGGAAAGCAGGCTAATTTGGGAGCATTTAACTGAAATCACAACCAGAGTCAAAGGCATTTCCTAAAAATGATTTTCTCTCTTTTTTCATCTAAGCTAGATTTGTGCTGACATACACTTGAAGCTTGTCACTGCAGAACTGTGAATTGTCTCTAGAATGGTAAATTGCTTGTGATGTTCATCAAGTCACTTTGGATAAAATTGTGTGCTAATTTAATGCCACCGTATCAGCTAGCAGATGAACTGTTTGTGAAGTAACTGGGAAAAAAAAGAATGAGAAATGTTTCATTCAACCAATTATAGCTTCAGTTATATAATATGATATCTGGCAAATACATATGGTATGTTAGAGTATTTAAGGCCCATTCACACCAAGGACAATAAATATAAAGTTTTAATAATCATTCTAATTCTATGAACTGCATGCCATGTTCACACCACAGCTATAGTGTTAATGGCACAGAAAAATTATACTGTTGGAACCAATTTTCCAACAGTTTTTCCAACTGATGTACAATAAAATCACTGACAGCCATTCAGAATCCACCTGGCTTTAAAGAGCTGCTGGAGCATAGTAGACGACGTCGATAAGCAGTGCACACACTTATATAGTATGGTGTGAATGCTAATTTAGTAACCACTTTTTTACAGTTTTTATAGTTTTCACCCTGTCTATTCTCTAAATGCATGCTATAAATCTTATTATGAACAATATGCATATGTTTATTTTTTTTTCATTTCTGACCTCGACCTTCCAATTATGCAAAATCTTATTGAGTGCAATGCTAACACCTCAAAATCCAAACAAATGATGCATAGATCCAATTTCCAGCCCTACATTTTTAAAATCTTTTTTAATAAGCTGTTACACTCTGATGTACGTCACAATACAGAAGAAAAGATTTTTGTCGCTACTTCTGTTTAATCACGAAAAAATGCTCTTGGACAGCAGTCATAACTCTCCAAGATGTCTTTCAGTTGGACGACATTTAAACTGTTCTGATTGAACAACTTTTGCTGGTTTACAATCACTTGGCAGAGGACACTGCAGCCAATATTAGCCATAGAGTCTTGTCCTTGATTTTAACACAGTAAGTATAAATCAGCCTTTTTGTAGACAATACTTGCCTATTGTTTTGCTCTGAAATCCCTCTGTACTGTTACACTCAGGTTAATAATCAAGCTTTGAACTGAGAGATAATTTGCTCACATATGTGTAAACACTTAAACTTACACACACACACAGTATAATAGAGAGCAGAGATCAGAAAAACCTCTGCATCTCTGCGGTATGTGATTACAAATTACTGTTATAAAAATCAAAGCACCTCCTAAAGGCATTGTCTGCCTGCTCGACGACAACTCCCAGCGTCTCTCTTTCTCTCAGAGACTCACAGATATGCGTACAGCAGATCAGGCAGTGTTATACAGTTTTGTGTTACAATGGAACACTGCAGTGAACCGTCAATTATCTCATTACAAACCTTATCATTATATTTCATGCACCATCTGCCACAGTGTGTTCATTTTCCATAATTCCAGCCTAGAGTCATGTAGACATGCATGTGAAGGATGCAAAACAGCAGTTGTACTAGAACTTCCAAATTAAGCATGAAGCAGTGAATTACATCACTGTTTTAGTTCAAAGGAATTTGAAAGCTTCTCTTTGTTTTATGCTATATATTTCTAGCTATTTCCAATGGAGGAGAAACTGCTTGTTTGTGGGTTGGAACAGTCTGGCTCATTGAACAATAGTAAAGGGGAACAAGGTTGATGCTCTCTAATTTGTTTCACTGATGCCTCTGCAGGGCTTATGTTGTGCTTGGTGAACCAAAGACGCTGGTTTCACTTACATGTTTTTGCTATGGTTCTAGTTGGAAATGGTCAATCAAGGATGTCCAATTTGAAGTCACAAAAAGATGGTTGTTTCCAAGTCCCACATTAGATCTGGACCTTTTTGTTAATGTTTTCTTGAACACAACAGCTTTTAAATAGTTTTTTATTTTATTTTATCAACTATGCTATTTGCAATGCTTAATAGAGTTGCAGTTCTTTCTTGTAGTCTTGTACCTTTGTTTTTTTTGGCTGATTATCAAATATTTTTTGCTTAAAGGGATACTCCACCCCAAAATGAAAATTTTGTCATTAATCACTTACCCCCATGTCGTTCCAAACCCGTAAAAGCTTTGTTCGTCTTCGGGACACAATTTAAGATATTTTAGATGAAAACTGGGAGGCTTGTGACTGTCCCATTGCCTGCAGAGTAAATAACTAAAGCCAAAACAGTCCATCTGCCATCAGTGGTTCAACCGTAACGTTATGAAGCGACGATAATACTTTTTGTGCGGAAAAAAACAAAAATAACAACTTTATTCAAAAAATTTGTCACCGTAACGCCATGTGTATGCTCTTCCGTGTCAGCCGTGACATAAGGATGCGCTGTTTGCGTTCAAATCAAAGCGTAAATCCACGTAGAAAACGTATCTGTGTGTCACGGCTGACACGGAAGAGCGTATGCATTTTACATGCAGCGATACTCTCCAAAATGGTGCTACGGTGACGCTACGGTGACGTCACGGTGCCGAATTGTTGAATAAAGTCGTTATTTTTGTTTTATTTCCATACAAAAAGTATTCTCGTCTCTTCATAACATTAAGGTTGAACCACTGATGGCAGATGGACTATTTTGGCGATGTTTTTCATACTTTTCTGGACCTTGACAGTGTAATTTACTTGGCAGTAAATGGGACAGTCACAAGCCTCCCGGTTTTCATCTAAAATATCTTAAATTGTGTCCCGAAGACAACAAAGCTTTTATGGGTTTGGAATGACATGGGGGTAAGTGATTAATGACAAAATTTTCTTTTTGGGGTGGAGTATCCCTTTAAGTCAAAGTTTGTAATTTGTGGTTTACCTTGTAGCAGTTTGGTTTGGCTCATGGCTTTTGGTTATAGACTTTTTTTTTTAATTCCTTTGGGAAAAAATGCTTCTGGAACTAAGGCATCTGAAAAAATTTCACACTATTGGTCTTGTTTTAAAACAAAGAAACTACTCAAAAGCATGTGGTGATACAAGTTGATTTTTTTTTTTCATACTTTTTAATTTAAATAAGACAAGTAAGCCATTTGGTTATAAACTGGTTTTGTACACTGTAAGAAAAAGAATCAACATGACGCAGTACTTAATTCAAAATATGGGTAAAACGTGTAAAATGAATATGGAAAATTCCTTCATATTAACACAGCCTTTTTTACAGCCTTTACATTGTGTTGTCGTGCTATCCAAATATTCTTTGTTTGAGGATCCAGGCAGTGAGTTTGGTGCTGGGTTATCTTTTTGACCAACCAATGGAAGACAAGTGGTGTGTTTAGAAAAGATAGATAGATAGATAGATAGATAGATAGATAGATAGATAGATAGATAGATAGATAGATAGAAAGAAAAATACAGTTTTAAACATTCACTGGTTTCCAAGTAAATCAAATACAACAAACAAAAATGAAGTATAACAAAGTGGACTGGGCTGTGCACCGCAGGTTGTGTTTTTCTACGCCAACTCTGACCTCATTTCTCATCAACAGATCTGTCCTCACAACCAAAATATTTCCATAGCAACCCAGCTGTCGGCCGGAGCATGTTTGTTATGTACACCGCACCTCTTGAGGCACGCTTTGTCAATGTTTCTGAATTATGGAGGATCTGCAGATGCATCTGCTCTCGGTTTGACGGCCTTGTTAAGCCTCTGACCGTATTCTCCACATCTGCAGCAGCTGTCCAGTCGGCTGATGTATTGCTGGATGCCATTTTGTGCGACTCTCCCAAACTGAGGGATTTTTTTCCCCTCCTCATTGCCATTTGAAGCCTGTGTAACAGCTTCATAGCTGTTTTTTTAATCCCTCAGACTTCCTGCTGTAAACACTCTTGTGAATTAAAGGCATCTAGGGACACGGAGGTCCATCTGAGACTTTTGACCGGCCACAATGGGGTGATTGTGGTGGTTTTTGGAGAGATATCCTTACGGGTGGGTCAATAAAAACTGCAGGCGGCAGTATTTAAGTATTGTCAGTATTTGCTGACAGGATGGGATGCGGATGCCGATGTGATTGCTGCAGTAAGACAATATGGACATGTTTCTCATACCTGTGCAAGGGCACACCAGGAAGTATCCCAATGTAACGCTGTCCGTTCATTTAGCTTTCACAGACAAAATCTCTCATTCTCCCCACATATTAGTCCTGATTCAACCCACAGATTGCTGCCTTGTGCAGATTTGTGACGACCTTTGAAATGTTGTTTATTTTTGGTGATGTCCTGCTGCCGAAAACATCGCAGTATGGCGGGGGTGCTCTCATGAGGCCTATTGTGTACCTTTGTAAATGCGCGATTTGCTGCGGACAGAGGACAGCGAGTTCAAAGAGGACAATGGGGAGGTCACAGAAGTAATGGAGAAGCTGAACGGCACACAGAGGAAGGCAGAGCGGGTGATGCCAGGGCAGAGATGAGAAACAGGAAGTTGAACTGTTAGAAAAGCACCAATCAACACAGGCAGAAAGAATGCGAAGGAAGGGAGGGAATGTCGGAATGATCTGCTGGGACAACTTCGCAGAATTTAATTTTGCCACTAAAATGTTTTTAGCTGGTTGTCATATGGTTTAAAATGTTTTATTAGTAAGGAATGTTAAAGATGTATTGAAAGTCTAATTTTTCTTCTGCAATCTGTAAAAGACAGAACCTGATTTTATTTATCAGAAATTACATGGATTATGAAAAGAGGCTATGATACAAATATATGAATGAGGAGTTTGTGACATCAGGATCATGAAATCAATGAAAATTATTTTAGAGATTTGATTAACTTTTATTTATTTGAATTAAAGTGTAATAAGACAAACTGCTACCTGCTGTCATACTTTTAGTATACTAACCTGGTATACTTAAAGTCTGCAAAATTGGAACAGCTAATTTTATTGTGCAGAAGTAGTGCTGAAGTCCAACTAAAGATATACTGAAGTATATTTGATTGTGCTAAAGTGGAACTATTACAAGTATACTTCAGGTACACTTTAAATATCTTGCACTGAAAGACCAATATTATTCATAGATCATACAATCCTCATCAATAGTGATATTAAAACACATTTTAGGCTTAATATTAAGAAATGTGCATTGTGCACAAGTAGTACTCCAAAAAAATTCAATTATAATTTTTATATCAGTAAGTCTCAAGCAATATTATCAGTAAATAAATTAATAGATTTGAACTGTGCTTAGAATTTAATTTTTACTAGGGAGATTTTGAAAGAAACAAATACTTTTATTCAGCAAGGACCTATTAAATTGATAAAAAGTGACCGTAAATGCGTTTGTAATGTTACAAATTTCTATATGAAAATTCTTGCTCTAATTGTTGTTGTTTTTTTACTTTATGTTCAGAATTTTGAAATTCTGTACTTTTAACTTTCTATTCATAAAAGAATCCTGAAAAAATGTATAATTCCACAAAAATATTAAGCAGCACAACTGTTTTTAACATTGATAATATTATCAATGTAAAAACAGTTGTGCTGCTTTATGTGCTGAAGAAATGTGTCTTGAACACCAAATCAACCCATTTGAATGATTTCTGAAGGATCATGTGACACTGGAGTAATGACTGCTGAAAATTCAACTTTGCCATCACAGAAATAAATTACATTTCAAAAGACATTAAAACAGCAAACAGTTACTTTAAATTGTAATGTTTTTGATCCAATAAATACAGCTATTGTGAACATAAGAGACTTCTTTCTTCTTTCTTACTGACCCCAAAAAGTGATAGAAAATAAATAATTTGATAAATGATGTGCATTATCCAAGACCACAGTTGTGATTGTCCATCTGTTTGTTTTTTAGATGTGTACCCCCGCCAACACGCCCGCAACACCACCAAACTTCCCAGACGCCCTCACCATGTTCTCGCGACTCAAAGCCTCGGAAAGCTTCAACAGCAGCAGCAGTCCCAGCATGGCCACCTCGCCTCCTCCACCTCCGGTCAGCTGGGGCATGACCCCACCCGTGCCCAACCAGCAGGGCTTATGGACTCAGGGGCCTTCCCCCCAACAAGCCCACCCGCCCCCAGGCTGGCCCTCAGCTGTCAACCAGCAAGCAGCAACCGAACAGAAGGCCAGCGTCGCCATGGAGGCCGAGAGATGAGGACCTGGACTACACGGAGCGAGGGTCAGGGGAGGGTTGTTTTTCCTCTCTCACTCACCAGACATGGAGGGGGAGAGAGCTACACCAAGAATAACCAAGCAACATGGACATTTACAGAAGAGGAGCGAAAGCCAACACGAAGGTAATAAGAGAAATAAAGAAACAAGCGCACATTGTATTACTAAGAAAGAGAGCAAGTGAAATTTACTAGGTTTTTTCTATAATAAAAGAGTAGTTTAACATATATGGGATTATGATCATTGCGCCTGTGGATTATTTCTGGCATTTTCTCAAAGATGGACCTCTAGCATCTAAGGCAGCAATTTTTCTCACATTTTACTTTTTATTCTTTTATCTGGTGTTCTTTATGCAAGACGAGAGTTGACGTTGCATGTGGATTAGCGATCTGTTTTTGCGGTTTTTAACTAACTAGTATTCAATGCAAACGTTCATGTGTACAGTGTGTGAGACTTACACACGCAAACATTGTGTATCGGACTTACATTTTCTCTCCCCGTTGGATAATGGGACTTTTTTCGTACCTCACTGGTCACCTGACTCTACTCAACCAATCAGGGAATCTCACTAGTTGAACACATTTTCGAACTCGAACCGGATTTTCCATGATGCTTTGCTTTGTCCATTACAGAGTAACTTACTGATGTCCTCAAAGATTGTAAAGATTGGTCTGAAAATTGATTCTGAAAGATCTGGGTATTTTATAATCATGGCTCCTAGTTTTATTTTAATCTGTTTTTGGGGGAGCTGGTTTATCAGACTGTTGTTTCTTAGCTGAGGAGAGTAAACCCATGCCGCTAAAGCTACATTAAACCAGACTACTATACAACATGTTTGTAAGCAGACTTGCCACTTTGCATGACGTATTCATATGTATATCATATTTTGTAGTTACTTGCTTTTTGGGGGAATTCTACATGAATGCTTTTCGGGAATTCTGTCTCATTTCCAGTTTTAGAGAGAGGATGAGAACTCCAATTCAAGTTGTAATTCTGGCCCAATCTGCTTTTTCTATTGACATAAAATTGATAAATTTGGTGGGGGAAAAAGTTTAATTTCTTATTTGATGAAAAAAAATTCAAAAAGCAATGCTGTTAGTAATTTTAGCTTTTACTTTGTTTTACTTTCCATTTACAACTATTTCTGATCAAGCTTTTCTTTTGGGGTCACTTGTTCCCAGATGGTTTTCCATGTATGTTTTCCCCTGTTTGTCTGTATTGATACCATTCCCACAATATTTGTGGACTACCTGATAATTAACTTATCATTGTTTGTGTTCTTAAATAAATATTGTATGTCCTATGGTGTGATCTGTTCTTGAACTGTTGTATACTGTAACTGTACTTGTCAGTTTATACAAAATTTTAATAGAATACTGAATTATTATTATTATTATTGTGGAATTATCATTCTTTATGCTAATAGAAATTAAAGTGAGGAAGTGAGACTGAAGTGAGCATTTTGAGCCTAATATGAGAAAAAATATTACTTTCAGTTTCCCCTGTACTCTAAAAGTGCATAATTTACAATAGAGTCAAATCATCTTAACATTATAAACTGACTGTAAATCTTTGCATAATAAGAATCCATTAGGGTCAGTGCAGAAATATTTTTTTATTTAGTATTATATTTCATTAGTATTTCATATACCACCTACACTAGTCTTCAAAAGTTTGTGGTCAGTAGAACTAATACGAACAAAGATTTGTTAAATTGATCAAACGTGACAGTAAATTTATGATGTTACAAAATATTTCTGATACATGCTGTACTTTTGAATTTTCTATTCATCAATAACCCTGAAGAAGAAAAAAAAATCAGTTTTCACAAAAATATTAATCAGCACAACTGCCTAATGCTGCTGAAAATTCAGCTTTGCCATCAAAGGAATAAATTACATTTTAAAATACATTAAAATATAGATTTTTAATCAAATAAATGCAGTCTTGGTGAATTTTCTTTTTCTCTGATTTTCTCTTAAAAAAAATACACTCCAAATTTGTCTTGTTTTAAAAATGTTTAAATATATTCTTTAACCAGTAAAGAATAAAAGGTCCCACTTTATATTAAGCAGCCTTAATTACTATGTATTTACATAAAATAAGTACGCAATGTACTTATTGTGTTCATATTGTATTGCAAAACACTTGTTGCTGCTATTGAGGTGGGATATGGGTAAGGTTAGGGACAGGTTTAGTGGTATGGGTAGGTTTAAGGGTGGGTTAAGGTGTAAGGGATGGCCCAACAGTGTATATTACAAATGTAATTATAGAAATGAATTACCTGATGTAATTACATGCAGGTATTATTCAAAATATAAGTACAATGTAAAAACATGTACACAATAATTGCATTGTACCAAATGATTAATTTAAATGTAAATACATAGTAGTTAAGGCCACTTAATATAAAGTGGGACCAAATAAAAAACTGTTTAAGAAAATGTTTAAGGTTATTTGGATTATAAGTGAGTGTTTATATGGAAATATATGATAGAAGACATAAACCTACAGCAGGTATTTGTTGTGTGGTTAATGCACAGCCACTCCAGAGGTCAGCAGATTCTCAGGTTGGATGTCCTTGTTTCACCTCCAAATCAAACACATGGAGAGAGAGTTTGAATAGAGCCCAATCTCAGTCTGCTTCTGCCCTCTCGTCCTCTTCGTCACAGCGCTACTGTTCTCTGTGTTTGTATGTTTTTCAGGGCGTGACTTGGAAACCGAAACGTTGCCAAGTAAACTGCCGCTAGCATGCACGGTGCTGTGGCGTGCCAGGTGAGCCTTGGCCTGGGCCCTCATTCTCCGTCTCCGAACCTGAATTTGATCTGTAGTCAAATATAACGTCCCACCACTCTCGCCTCCATGTTGGCCTCTGAAACGGTCGCCTGCTCTCCGTTCTGTTCCCACGTTATCGCTGGCACAATGTTCTGCGTAGCAGGGGAGAAGGACAGCGCAGATGTCTTCCTACTAAGTGCGAACATCGTGCTGCATTTTGAAAAGGAGTTTGCGGGAAGGTTTGGGATGAGGTATGGGGAGGGACCGCAGGGACTTAATGAATCAGAAAAGGTTTGATATCAGATGACTCACACTGCCACTCCAGGAGCCTGTCAGGAGACGTCTGCTACAGTTTGGGCTGGAATGAACGAGTGGGCATGAGTCAGCAGGATATGAAGAGTGAGAGATCTGATTACTGCATTAACACCTACTACACCCCTTCAGCTCAGTGGCCCACCTGGAAGCTGCAAGCGTGTCCTCTTCTCATGACCTTCCTGTTGGTTTCTTTGCTCACGGCAGTCAGTTCTGGGCGCTTTGTTTTAAGCCACACACTTGAGCTGTAATTTTATGTGACTGATCTCTCTGAAACCGCAGGAATATGACATCATGATGTTGATTGGTTGGTGGCACAAAAAGAATGCAGACAGTCTCAAAGCCTTCATTAGCAGCCATCCCAGTCCGTGATACCATATGCAGCAGACGGGAGAAAATCAAGTCCATTAAAAAGCTACAATGTAATATTAGTGATTAATTGCTTGCATAAGAATTTTGTCAAAGTCAAGCCACTTCTTCTGCTAACATTTTCACCAGGCCCACCACAAAATAATGATCCAGTGTTAGTTTTAGCAATAATCATTAATTCATTCATTCAAGTCTGTCTGTCTGTCTGTCTATCTATCTATTGTGAAATATTATAACATATTAACTATTTTCTATTTTATATGTTTTAAAATGTAATTTATTCCTGTGTTGGCAAAGCTGCATATTCAGCTGCCATTACTCCAGTCCTCAGTGTCACATGATCTGTCAAAAATCATGATAATATGCTGATTTGGTGCTCAAGAAACGTTTTTCTTATCAATGTTGAAAACAGTTGCTTAATAGTTTTGTGGAAACTGTTACACATTTTAATGATTCTTTGATGAATAGAAAGTTCAAAAGAATGGATGTATAAGATCAAAGAACACTAATCACAGTAAATTTCATTTTTCAAAAACTCAAGCCAAGAGGTTGACTACTGTCCTGCAAATAAACAGTAAAAATGAAGCCAAAACAGAAAATTGAAAAAGAACAGAATCACCCACAGTGCCGCACTCCCATTATGTAAAAGTGATAAATAATCGTGTATAGCATTTGCATTTGTGACACAGACCACAAAACTAGTAATAAGTGTCAATTTTTTAAAATTGAGATTTATACATCATCTGAAAGCTGAATAAATAAGTTGTCCATTGATGCATGGTTTGTTAGAATAGGACAATATTTGGCCGAGATACAACTATTTGAAAATCTGGAATCTGAGGGTGCAAAAAAAATCTAAATATTGAGAAAATTGCCTTTAAAGTTGTCCTTATCAATGCATATTACTAATAAAAAATTAAGCTTTAATATATTTACGGTAGGAAATTTACAAAATATCTTCATGGAACATGAACTTTACCTAATATTTTTGGCATAAAAGAAAAATCGATAATTTTGACCCATACAATGCATGGTTGGCTATTGCTACAAATATACCCATGCAACTTAAGACTGGTTTTGTGGTCCAGGGTCACATTTATGCACTTGGTAGATGCTTTTATACAAAGTGCCTTACATTGCATTCAATACATTGTTTTTAATCAATTTATGCATTTACTGGGAATCAAACGTATGACCTCGGCATTGTTAGTGCCATATATTCTTCTTTTTGAGCTATACAGGATATTGAATTTTCTATTTTCTATTCTTTTTGAGCATATACTATTATATTGTGCATCTCGAGCGTGTCTACTTGCTGAACACACAGTCCAGCTGGTATGAGTTTGTGTTTGATCAAGCAGGGGTAATGACTGCAAACACAAGCAGATATCTTTAGGTCTCTCTGCTCACAAAAGATCTGATTTGTCCTCTCTCTTCCTCCCCGTGTGCACATACACACATGCCCCCTCCTGCTCCTGCTTCTGAGGGTCAGAACTGACTCGCTCGCAGATTAAAGTAACGTCACAGCTGCCTCACCAGCACTATCTGCAGTGATTCTACACTCTCTGCCATCTTTAAGCTGCAGTCTTTTTGTTGCAATTAACTATTTTTGAAAAATCAAATGTGAATTTGAATTACAAAGATCACAAATAAATTTACCATTATGCTTTTTTAAAGGAGAACAGACACTGAAATATGTATATATATTTAGATGCATTTAAAGATGTAAAAAGATGTACATCTTAGTATAAATACAATGACCTAATCAACACCAAAGGCTGACTGATTAAGCCTGCAGCAACTTTGAGCAGTGTAACAATATTTGCATAATATGTGCTTCTTTCTGTTCCTTTGCTGACTGTTTTAGCCCCCTTTTCCCTGCCCACCCCACTTCATCCCATTGCCTGTTCAAGCACCGCCCCCCCAGTGATGTCATCAGCCTAGATCACGTTTGGCGCATGCGCCTGCAGCAGACACTGGACGTCCCATTCTGTCTGTGACATATTGAGCAATTCTATAGATAGAACAGAGAGCCAGAGAGTTGAAATTAAACGATGGATCAGAGGGAAAAAGAGCAAAAGGGAGAGAAAAAGTGGAGGTGGGAGGAGGTTTGGATGACAAAAATGGAGGGAGAAGGATTATATGGTTTGCAGCAGTGCTGTCCGACTCTCATGTATCAGGCCTTTCATTCCCCTCTCATTACTCACAGCTCAACTCCAGCTGCTTCCTCTCAAACAGGAAGTGCCTCTCAATGTTTCACAGACATGCTCAATGAGCACCAATGGACACATGTTTGGACACACGTCCCTCAACTTGAAAATATATACTTTATTTCAGCTGGCTATTTTCCATTTTCGTTTTAGGTGAAGTACTAAAATAACTAAAGTAAATAAACTAAAACTTAAAATTATTGCTATCATATTACTAAAACTTACAATATAGGCATATTTAAAAAACGAATAAAAATAAAAACTCGGAACACAATTATGAAAGCTTAAACTAAAATTAAAATTAAAACAGAAAAAAATAAATATCTAATTCAAAATATTAACAAAAACTATAATAGTACATCAATGATAATAAAATAACACTGTTCTTAGACATTTATCTAAACTCTGGTAGTAAATCTGGCAACACCATTAACAGCCACTAAAGTAGACCTTAATTGTATATGAATTTCATTTATTTTCAATCTAATTCTTCAAGGTCAAATTTGCTAAATCAATGACATCTGTGGTCCAGAACAGCTCCTAACACCAGTCACTGTTAAAGTCTGACCTCTAGAGGTGACCGACAGCAAAGGATGATGGAAGTGTTTTAGCCAACTTACTTTTGAATCTAAAGAAGTGTGTTCTAATAAAGATGATGAATTAACATTTAAAAATGAATGCTAAAAAATAAGTGTTATAACCTAAAAATAAATAATGTTATGACGCTGATGATTTTTCTTGCTGTTTCCTATCAATTGAAAAAGCTTTTAAACACTCAGACATACATGCAAATATATTAAGGAAGTGGTATTTATCTCTGAGCATCTTCATATTCCATTCTGAAACAAGCATAAACATTTCCTACACACACACACGCATACAAACCAGTTTACAGTCAGAACGTCACCCCTTACTGCAAATTTGATTATGAAAATGCATTCAAACCAAGATGGAAATCGTATCTTGGCTTGTTTAGTTCCCACAAACAAAAAACGGTGAAAGATGATGGTGACGGTGAATATTACCTGAAGGATTGGGTGGCATTTACTGTGAAGCTTTCTAAATTTTTATGATTATTCTTTTTATTTGTGTTTTTTTTATGTCATCTAATGTTTTGATTGACATCCACATCGATATGACGAAGAAGGCATAAGAGATTATGGGGAAATATTCAAAGACTGCTAAGTACTCCAGCATAAGGAGAACTGCTAAGCAAGGACTGCTAAGGGAATTAAAAAAAAATTGAGTAAACTGATCATTCTCCCTAATTCTTCAAAACTGTCATCATTTCCAGTACTGGAGCTGGACTCTGACTCGACGAACAAACAGCATCCTAGTGCCTATAGGTAATGTGATGTACCCATCATTTAAAGATTAAACAGTGTTTTTTAATGGACAATATATATATATATTTTTTTTCTATCATTTAAATGAGTTTTATGTCCATCATAAATGGTACCTGAAAACACTGAAAACCGAACAAGTAATACACACAAATGCACAATGCAATGATGCACAGAATATGACCAAACATTTATAAATACTTTTATTCTTTTCATGCTTTTGGATTGCTTAAAACTTAGTGAAACTGGCACATGTTATCTTCAGGCAAATTCAAGATCATGCATTTATATTATTTAGTTAACAGAATGTGGGAAAAATGTGTGTTTGAAGAAGTTAGAAAAAGTTGTAATGAAATTTCAAAGTATTTAAATGTGAAACATTGTTTAAATGTCAAATATTGTTTATGACATTAATGGTAAGCACTGAGGTCAGTAGAATGTCAATAGTCTAAAAATGACAACACATGTATTATCCACAAGATCAAATTGTTATTTGCAATGTTTTTGTTACAGTAAATTCTAGAGAAATAGTGGAGTTTTCAATAATAAGCAAGCCTGGATTATGTGCACACTTCAGAATTTAAATATATTCAAGTGAACTATCACTATCACAATATCAGTAATAGAAAAAACTACATTTCCAGTCAAATGTTTAGAGATGCCTATACATTCTGTATTATTTCGACATTTTAGAATAATTGTCAGAATCAGAATGAGCTTTATTGCCAGGTATGTTTACACATATGAGGAATTTGTTTTCATGACAGAAGCTACCGCAGCGCAACAGAATGACAGTGACAGAACAAAAAACTCAGATAATAAAAATAATTAAAAAGAACAAGTAAATAAGTAATAACAATATACAAATTGACAATTGTATGTACAGGTATATAACAGTAGACAGTTTTGTTTGTACAGGTATATTATGTGCAATTGAAATGTAGACTAATGTGTGTTAGTCAAAGTCAAAGTCAAAGTCAGCTTTATTGTCAATTCTACCACATGTACCGTACATACATACAGAGAATTGAAATTGCATTGCTCTCTTACTCCCTGGTGCATACAGATAACACTAAACACTAACAGTAGAATGCACAAATATACAAATAAGGACATGTAGAAAAAAATAAAAATAATAATAATAATAAAAAATAGATAAAGTGGCATAAGGCACATGGTAGATCGCGCAAACCAGTGAAATACACAGACAGTGCAGAATATGAATGGTGTAGTGCAAAGAGCTTATTAAGTCTATTCTATTTAAAGTGACAAAAAGAGAGCAGTCTTTATTCAGACTGTCAGAAGAGGTAGTTGAATGAGGTCAGTCCAATGCTGTACAAAGTGACTGGTGCTTGTCACAGTGTGTGTGTGTGTGGGTGGGTGGGTGTGGTGTGCGGGGGGTGGGGGTGGTGTGTGGGGGGCGGGGGGGGGGGTCAGAGTTCAGTGGTGCGTGGTGTAAGAGAGGGGAGGGGGGGCAAGGACGGGAGGGAGTTCAGCTTCCTGACAGCCTGGTGGATGAAGCTGTCCTTCAGTCTGTTGGTCCTGGCCTGGAGTCTCCGCAGTCTCCTCCCTGATGGTAGCAGACTGAAGAAGCTGTGTGTCGGGTGGGTGGTATCACCTGCAATGTAGAGGGCTTTGCGGGTGAGACGGGTGCTGTAGATGTCCTGGAGGGAGGGGAGAGAGACACCAACGATCTTCTCAGCTGCTCTCACTATCCGTTGAAGGGACTTGCGGCAGGACGCTTTGCAGGCGCCATACCACACAGTGATGCAGCTAGTCAGAATGCTCTCGATGGTGCCTCTGTAGAAGGTGCACATGATGGGGGCCGGGGCTCTAGCTCTTCTGAGTTTGCGGAGGAAGTAGAGATGCTGTTGTGCTTTCTTGGCTAGTGCTGCAGTGTTGTTGGTCCAGGAGAGGTCCTCTGTGATGTGTACACCCAGGAACTTGGTGCTGCTCACTCTCTCCACGGTCGCACCATTGATGGTCAGAGGAGCATGCAGAGAGTGCACTCTCCTGAAGTCAACGACAATCTCCTTCGTCTTCTCCACATTCAGAGAGAGATTGTTGTCACTGCACCACCCGGCCAGGCGGCTCACCTCGCTCCTGTAGTTTGTCTCATCTCTGTTGCTGATGAGACCCACCACAGTCGTGTCATCCGCAAATTTAATGAAGAGGTTGGAGTTGTGTGACGGTGTGCAGTCGTGGGTCAGCAGAGTGAAGAGGAGGGGGCTCAGCACACATCCTTGGGGGGCCCCTGTGTTCAGTATGATGGTGCTGGATGTGTTACTGCCGACCCGTACTGCCTGAGGTCTCCCGGTCAGAAAGTCCAACAGCCAGTTGCACAGCGATGTATTGAGCCCCAGCTGGACCAGTTTATGAATGAGCTGTTGAGGGATGATTGTGTTGAATGCTGAACTGAAGTCTATGAACAGCAATCTGACATACGTGTCCGTTTTGTCCAGATGTGTGAGGGCTGGGTGGAGGGCAGTGGCGATGGCATCATCGGTCGAGCGATTGGACCTATATGCAAACTGGAAGGGGTCCAGGGAGGGGGGGAGGACAGATTTGATGTGTTGCATGACTAGCCGTTCAAAGCACTTCATGAGAATAGGAGTGAGTGCTACTGGACGGTAGTCATTGAAGCAGGATGGAGATGACTTCTTCGGGACTGGAATGATGGTGGTAGCTTTGAAGCATGTGGGGACAACAGCCTGACTTAGTGAGATGTTGAAAATGTCTGTGAAGACATCAGTGAGTTCCACTGCACAGTCTCTCAGTACATGCCCAGGAATGTTGTCAGGACCCGGAGCTTTGCGTGCATTGATCCTGCTGAGGGATCTCCTCACGCTGTCTGGGGACAGCGACATCACCTGGTCGCCGGGAGGAGGTGGAGTCTTCTGTGCAGTGGTGCCGTTTTGTGCCTCAAAGCGAGCAAAGAAGGCATTCAGCTCGTTCAGCAGGGGGATGGTGCTGTCACAGGTCTGTGGTGGGGGCTTGTAGTCCGTAATGGTCTGAATCCCCTGCCACAGGCTCAGAGTGTCTCTGCTGTCGCTGAAACGATGGGCTATCCTCCTGGAGTACTGTCTCTTGGCCTCTCTGATGCCGCGGGATAGGTTGGCCCTAGCTGTCTTCAGGCCCTCCTCATCTCCAGCTCTAAAGGCAGCATTCCGAGCCTTCAGAAGTCTGTAGACCTCCCCTGTCAGCCACGGCTTCTGGTTGGCCCGGACAGTGATAGACTTTGTGACCGTTACATCATCAATACACTTGGTGATGTAGGCAGTGACAGTCTCTGAGTACTCTTGGAGGTCTGTAGTATTGTTGTATGTGGCAGCCTGCTTAAACATATCCCAGTCAGTAGTGTCAAAACAGTCTTGAAGTGCCTCTGACAACCCTTCAGGCCACACTTGTATCTGTTTGTGTACTGGTTTGATGGCTTTAACGAGCGGTCTGTATGCAGGCATTAGCATGACAGTGATGTGGTCTGAGGCTCCGAGGTGGGGGATGGGGAGGGCCTTGTAAGCTCCTCTCTGTGTGGTGTAAACAAAATCCAGGGTATTTTTTCCCCTTGTTGGAAAGTCTATGTGTTGGTGAATTTTTGGGAACACACTCCTTAAGTCTGCGTGGTTGAAATCCCCAGCCAAGATGAGAAAAGTATCTGGGTGGGCTGTCTGTTGCCCACTGATGTGCTGGTATAGATCATTTAGTGCCTCACTCCTATTGTTGTTATTGGAGCTGGGAGGGATGTATACAGCAACGAGCAGTATGGCTGTAAATTCCCTCGGTAGATAGAACGGCCGGCACTTAATAATCATAAACTCCACCAGGGGTGAGCAGTGTTTGAAAACCACAACAGCGTCGCGACACCATGCATCATTGATGTAAATACAAAGCCCGCTGCCGCGTCTCTTACCTCCCTCGACGAGAGCTCTGTCTGCTCGATAGCATGTTAGCTGCTCGAGCTGAATGGCGCAGTCCTGGAACGCTGTTGTTAAGCCATGTTTCCGTAAACACAAAAACACAACAGTCTCTTACAGTCCTCTGAGTAGAGCGAAGTAGTCGGATGTAGTCCAGTTTATTGTCCAAAGAGCGTACGTTCGCCAGTACGATGGTGGGGATAGCTGGCTTGTTTGGGTTAGCCGCTAGCCTAGCTCGGATACCTCCGCGCTTACCCCTCTTCTGCTTCCTCTCACGTCGCTTGCAGCGCCTCCGCTCTGGGCGAGATGCAGTAGTGGGGGTCGGTGATGGTGTAGGCCTCCGGAGCAGACCGAGGTCCCGCAGCTCTTCGGCGTGCGCGGAGTTTAACTCTAAAAATGTGGTTCTGCCGACATCGAGCAGAAACTCACGACTGTATCACCGTCCTGGATGAGGCCGATCAGTGTGGTGTCATCTGCAAACTTCAGGAGCTTGACAGAGGGGTATTTAGATGTGCAGTCGTTGGTGTACAGGGAGAAGAGCAGTGGGGAGAGAACACAGCCCTGAGGAGCTCCAGTGCTGATGGTACGGGTGCTGGATGAGAATTTTCCCAGCCTCACTAGCTGCTGCCTGTCTGTCAGGAAGCTGTTGATCCACTGACAGATGGAGGTGGGCACGGAGAGCTGAGTTAGTTTGGGCAGAAAGTGGTTTGGAATGATGATGTTAAAGGCCGAGCTGAAGTCCACAAACAGGATCCTCACATAAGCCCCTGGTCTGTCTAGATGTTGCAGAACATAATGCAGTCCCATGTTGACTGCATTGTCCACAGACCTGTTTGCTCTGTAGGCAAACTGAAGAGGATCCAGCAAGGGTCCAGTGATGTCCTTCAGGTGGGCCAGCACCAGTTTTTCAAATGACTTCATGACCACAGATGTTAGAGCCACAGGCCTGTAGTCATTTAGTCCTGTAATTTTGGATTTCTTTTGGATGGGGATGATGGTGGAGCGTTTGAAGCATGAAGGGACTTGCTTCAAACCCCATGATCCCATGAAGGGATCTGTTGAAGATCTTTGTGAAGATGGGGGCCAGCTGGTCAGCACAGGATTTCAGACAGGCTTGAGTGACACCTGTCTGAGCCTGGTGCTTTTTTCCTTTTCTGTTTCCGGAAGACATGGCGCACCTCGTCTTCGCTTACCTGAATTGCAGGTGTGGGGGAGAGGGGGGTTGCTGGAGGTGTTAATAGTTGTGTGGAGAGGTGTCCAGGGCGGGTGTGGGGTGTTTTTTCAAATCTGCAATAGAACTCTTTCAGATTATCTGCCTGTTGTTGATTCTCCACAGTGCTGGGGGATGGTGTCTTGTAGTTGGTTATCTCTTTCAGACCTTTCCACACTGATGCTGAGTCACTGGAAGAGAATTGGATCCTTAGCTTATCGGAATAATTCCTCTTTGCTACTCTGATCTCCTTTTCCAGTGTGTATATGGCCTGTTTATACAAGACTTTATCCCCCTTCCTGTAAGCATCTTCTTTGGCCTGACGGAGCTTTGCAGTGAACCATGGTTTGTCGTTGTTGTAGGTTAAATGTGTCCTGGTAGGAATGCACATGTCCTCACAGAAACTGGTATATGAAGTGACAGTCTCTGTGAGCTCATCCAGATCGTTTGCAGCAGCCTCAAAAACACTCCAATCAGTAAGGTCGAGACAGGCTTGTAAAACCCGCTCTGTCTCGTTGGTCCATCTCTTTACAGTCTTTACCACAGGTTTAGCAGATTTTAATTTCTGCCTGTAGGTTGGTATTCATCAGTCAGGGATTCATCGGTCACAGCCACCTCAGTCACCTCAATCACCGGCCACAACAATCACCTGACTTCTGATCACCCACACCTGCAGCCACTTATCATCACTCCTTCAAATACATGCTTCACGCAGACACTCACTGTCCGGTCTACCGTTCACTACCTGAACCTAGCCTGACTCTCTCCATACTAACCTGCTTTACTTACCTCCAGATATTCCGGCGCTCCAGTCTTCCCGTTCTCCGCTGCTCCAGCACGATCCCGATTCCTCCTGCAAAAGACCCACAGAATTGTCCATTGTGATTCCACTCACCTCTTCTCTGCAGGCATTACATCACCCGTCATTCTGTCAATAAACTACCTGTGTTTGCACTTACCACTTGTCTCTGGTCTATATTGTGACAGAAGACCGGACCAACAACGACACTTCTATGGAAGTCGCCGCCCTAGCCCGTCTGGATCTCCCCTTCGAGTACGCCAGGGAGTTCTGCAAGCTCGCCGTGGCAACGGCGTGGGATGACGCCACCCTTAATAAACTGTTCTGGCTCGGGGCCAACCACCACCGTCCCGTGGACCTCCCAGACACCACCGGACTGAGTTGGAGGGAAGGTATCTTCTGGTGTCTGGGGAGTGTCCGGGCCCGAGCCAGAACCAGCCCGCCGTCGTTCGCGGCTCCCGCAAGCCCGCCACCGTTCGCGGCCAACGCAAGCCCGCCGACCGCGGCTCTCCCTAGTCCGCCGTCCGTGGGGAAATTCACGCCGCCGTTCGCGGGGAAATTGCAGCCGCCATTCGCGGCCGATGCAAACTCGCCGACCGCGGCTCTCCCTAGCCCACCGTCCACGGGGAAATTCACGCTGCCGTTCGCGGCTCCCTCAAGCCCGCCGGCAGTGAGTATGGCAAGCCCGGCCGATCGTAGTTCACCCAAGCCCAGTGCCAGTACCTCGTCAGTGCCCTCCAGAGCCAGCTCCTCGACAGCGCCCTCCAGAGCCAGCCCCTCGAAAGCGCCATGCTGTGCCTGCGCCTCCAGAGCGCCCCCAAGAATTCACGCTTCCAGAGCGCCCCCAAGTGCCCACGCCTCCAGAGCGCCCCCAAGTGCCCGATCGAGCCCCTAGATTCAACCCAAGGAAATTATTTTGGGGGGGGGGGTAGTAGGGGCCGCGGCGGGGGTTGGGACCGCAGCCTCGAAGGCAGTCCCGCCAGGGCCTCCTGAATTCCTTGATTCGCCATGGCCGCCCGAGCTCCCGGATCCACCCCCCCCCCCCCCCTCCCCATTGGATGTTGCATGGCGCGTGGACGCGCCTTCTGGAGGGGGGGGGGGGGCGAATTGTCAGGGATTCATCAGTCACAGCCACCTCAATCACTGGCCACAACAATCACCTGACTTCTGATCACCCACACCTGCAGCCACTTATCATCACTCCTTCAAATACACGCTTCACGCAGACACTCACTACCGTTCACTACCTGAACCTAGCCTGACTCTCTCCATACTAACCTGCTTTACTTACCTCCAGATACTCCGGCGCTCCAGTCTTCCCATTCTCCACTGCTCCAGCACGATCCTGATTCCTCCTGCAAAAGGCCCAACATCACTCATACAGCTAAGACCCACAGAACTGTCCATTGTGATTCCACTCACCTCTTCTCTGCAACCATTACCTCACCCTGTCATTCTGTCAATAAACTACCTGTGTTTGCACTTACCTCTTGTCTCTGGTCTATATTGTGACAGGTATAAGATGAACCAGGCAGTGATCAGATAGCCCAAAAGCTGCCTGTGGAACAGAGTGATATGCATTCTTTTTTGTTGTGTAACAGTGATCCAATATATTACTGTCTCTGGTGGGACATGTAACATGCTGACGGTATTTTGGCAGTTCACGGGAGAGATTTGCTTTATTAAAGTCCCCAAGAATGATTAAAACAGAGTCTGGGTGTTGTTGTTCTGTGTCTGTGATCAGATCAGCGAGTTTCTGTAAAGCTGAGCTCACGTGCGCTTGCTGAGGAATGTAGACACTCACCAGAATGAACGAACAGAATAGAACAGCTTGCAGTTAATGAATAGCGTTTCTAGATCATACCAGCACATCTTCTTTAACACAGTTACATCTGTACACCACCTTTCATTGATGTAAAAGCATGTCTCGCCGCCACACGATTTCCCAATTGATTCTGCATCGCGATCTGCTCTGATCAGCTGGAAATTCGGAAGATGTAAAGCGCTGTCTGGTGCCGTTCAGTCAGGTTTCCATGAAACACAGAGCAGCAGAGTTTGAAAAATCCTTGTTTAACCGAGAAAGCAGAAGGAGTTTGTCCGTTTTATTGGGTAGAGTGCGGAGATTAGCTAGATGGATGCTAGGCAACGGCGTTCTTAATCCCCGCCGACGAAGCTTCACGAGCGTGCCGGTATTGTGCCCAATTCTGACCTCTTCCAGATTATTACCCCCCTAGTATTGGTAGGTTTAGGGTTAGGTGTGGGGGAGGGGTTAGGATTAGGGGCGGGGTTAGGATAAGGCAATCAGATAGCGATTTCAACGAGAGGGGTAATAATTTGGCAGGGAGTCGAAAAGGGGCACAACACCGGCTCGCTTCCCCCGTCTGCGCATCCTTGTAGCATCTAAACAGCACCACTGCTCCGCCGACTACAATGTCCAGCAAAACATCAGAATAGACGAAATCCGGTGAAATATCGGGTGGTGTGTACTTCCGAATGTCCAGCAATTTGTCTCTGGTGAAACTGATTGCAGGGATATGACTAAAGACAGGACAAACTAACAAAAACATTAAAACAACTGCGGACGATGCCACGAAGTCTGCCATGAGCGGTATCATCTTGATGATGCGGTAATAATAGTAATATAGTAGTAGTAACGTAATAATGAAAATTAAGACAAAACAATTATGCATTGCCCAAAAAAAGGCAAATAAAATCTTCAGTCACCTTCATGAGAGTTTTATAGTAAAGGCCTTCACATGCATGTTCAGCACCTGTTGGCTGCTTTTATTCACTCTCTGGGCCTAATCATAAAATGTTAGTTTTGTAAAGAATTTCTTACACAGGCACAATTTGTATTGATCTAAAAACAAATTTCAAGCACTTAAGCAGAATCCTTAAGATCAAATGGTTTTTGAGATAAAAAGTTCAGTAAAGTGTGTCTACATGTGTGCCTGCAAATGTTTGGATTTCTGCATTGATTACTCATAAAATGTGGTCTGATCTAAATTTAACTCACAATTATAGACAAACACAATCTGACTAAACTAACAACACACATTATGTGATCTTTCACAGTGCAGGGTGTAGAAAGTAAGTGAACCAAAAGTAACATCCAAAAGCTAGTTGGAGTCAATTTTAAGGAAATGAGATTGGAAGTGTGGGTCACACAGGTGACCTGCCCATTAAATCTCTAAGAACACAATGGACAATCCTGAAAGAGGTGAGAGGACAACAGCAAAAGACCTTCAGAAAACTCTACAAACTACTGAGGTCATTCTGCACTGAGAAACTACTAAAACAGATCCACCTGGATTTTTCACAGTGCTTCTGGGAAAATGTTTTGTGGACATTTGGACAAAAGTTGAACTTTATGGGAAAAATGCACAACACTGTTTAGAGGGAAAAGACAGCAAACCAACTCCAAAACCAAATATGAAAAATGGTAAAACTGCCTTGCTGCTTCAGAGCTAGTCTTCCAGGACACTTTCCAGTCATCAAAGGACAAATTAATACAAAAGTTCATCAAGATATTTTACAGAAGAACGTTCATGACTGACTTTAGATTGTTGGGTGTAGCAACAAGACAATGGCCCAAAGCACAAAAGTTCTTAGTGCTGACCATAAGTCAGTTGAGATGTTGTGGCATAACCTAAAGAGGACTGTGCTACAACCAATATTGTTAAGATGAAATATATTTATAAGGGATGGTTCAGAATTGGTCAACACTCTTATAAGCAGCCACAGAAAAAAATTGTTTTGCTGCTACAAGTTAGTGATTCAATGTTTCACTTACTTTCTCCACCCTACATTGCGATTAATTACTCAATACTCAAATACGCAAAGTACATTTTTTAATTAGTTTAAGCAGATAGTGTTTGCTTAATGTGCTTATGTGCTTAAATTACGATCAAACCACATTTTATGGGTAAGCAATGTGGAAATCCAGATCACTTTCACGAACCTGCGACTAAACCCACAGACTGCTGCACATGAAGAACTGTAGGGCTTTGCCGTTTTAAAATGAGGTCACATTTACCATTGTCCTGTGAAATTTCGCAAATTTCTCCATGCAGATTTCTCTCATGTTCAAATTGGTCACGCAAATTCGCCGCTGTTTGTATGAAAGTGACTTCCGCTACACTATTGAGAATAGACAACGGACAATTTTTGCCCGCGAAATTTCACGAATGTGACCTCACCTTTATTTACATAGCCAAAAGGTGTATATGTCTCCACATTAGGTTGTAAAATCAATGCAATTTGTCCTATAGGACAGCAGAACTATGATCCCAGTGCTGCCACAGGGCTCTGACCAGGATGAAGATACCACAGAACTGTGGAACATCCTCTTCAGACGACAACAGCTGCAAAACCGTCTTCAGTTCCTAAAGGAGATCCAAAAGAGGAACAGCAGAATAGAAGGTAATGGAACAGGCTAACACTCATACACAATATAACTGCAATGATATTGCTAAAGAAATGACTGAAATTAAATAATAACATTAAAAGTTACCTTAATTGAAATATTACTGTAGCCGGTTGGATAGAATGTTTGAACTAGTCTTAAAACTAGTCTTTTTTTAAGGATTGGCCATTGTAATGGTTTACAAAAAACGTAGATGGGTCTGATTTAAATACAAAAAATATGCTTATTACACCTTGGTAACTCCAAGTTGTTCAGACTAGTTGTTAAGACTTATGCAATTGGCCCCTGGAAATAATGTTAGACTCAGTCAGCTCTATGGACTTCAGCGTAGGTGCAACAACATTTGCTTATTTCACTGCACAATAAAACATGCAAAACAATGTAATGTAATTACTCTTTCTCTCTTAATAACAAAGGACCTGCCTACTTTACCAGGAAATGAGCATTCAAATTGCAATGACTCCACTCTTGACTGTAATCTATCTGCATGCTTACATTTGACTAGTTAGTACAAACAATAATTTGGTTGTTTTACATTTTCTTTTTAGGATACCTTGCAAATGAAGAGGGCCCTACAGAACTGGACAAAATAGAGGAGGAGTTGAAGTTACTGGAGCAAAAAGAGAAGGATCTTATTCAGAAAAAAAAACAATGTTTGACAACACAGACCACAGACAAAGGCATGTGTCTACATTATAAATTCCACTAATTTAAGAACACACATACACACACACACAAAAATGACCTGTTTTTAAGGGGCATGTTCTTTAAGGTTTCCCAGTAATCGGCCACTGATTGGCTAACGTCACAACATAGGAAACAGTATCAACGCCCCCTCGCTTTTGCATATGTGTTTTACATTTACATTTAGTCATTTAGCAGATGCTTTTATCCAAAGCGACTTACAAATGAGGACAATGCAAGCAATCAAAATCAACAAAAGAGCAATGATATGCAAGTGCTATAACAAGTCTCACTTAGCTTAACGCAGTACACATAGCAAGGGTTTTGCTTAATATAATAAATAAAAACAAATCAGAATAGAAAAAGAATAGAGCAAGCTAGTGTTAGAGGCCTTATGTTTTGACAACATAATCAAAATAAAACGGTCTTTTCCAGACAAAGCATTATGAAATCATGTACTTACGGTTTGTGATGCAGCTGCAGTCAGATCTAGTACCACTTCATCTTTCAACAAATGTTTCTTTGTGAATTCTCCATGACACTGTGCCTCGTTTACAAAACAAAATGCTGCGATCAATCCTCTGACACGATCCAGGATGCCATTAAAAATAAACTATCCACTTGTTCCTTACATTGGGCTCCTTCTGATATCTGTACAAAGACGTGAACGAGCTATTTAAACCAAACGCATCAAAGTGAACGTTCTTTCACTCTATTTGTCTGATTGACAGACTCAAGTGTGTGGACTGTGTCAGAAAGTGAATGCACATCTCTATACTGGATCCAGTGAAGACAAGATAGCAGCAGTGATTGTAATTTCTATTTGCTTTTGACGTGATGTGACACTTGCATTCAGCGTAATCAAGTGTCAGCCGTTAAGCGACTGAATGCCAGTGGACGGGGTGTGAAGATGTCTTGCTCTGGAGTGACTGTGCCTAAGTGACGTCCCCTTGCACCTCAGATCCAAAATGAGCTGTTTTTGGGAGCTTGTTTAAGTGCTTTGTTTATAATGAGGAGGACGTTTTAAGCTAGTATGAAACTTGCAGGATGTTTTAATTGTACAAAAATATATTTTATGCTAATAGATCAAGGCAAATTTGATTTCTCATGTCATGACCCCTTTAATACGAACTAGTTTTAATTTTCAGTTGAGCAGATGGGGAACGTTGTAACACTGCGTTACAATGTGCCCCGCTATTATTAGAACTATTCTATTCTATGACATTAGCAATGTAATTTATACTATTAACTTTCATGAATTTTTATGAAAAACCATGAGAAACAATTTAATAAAACTGAGAGTCAAGAAATGTAAAGCATTTTGGCGTGTTTATTTTTCTCATGTTCTGTGAGAGCTGTGTATGGAGGGAGGGGAGTGTTGTGATTTTCTAAATGTCTGAATGTGTTTCTTTATCTATTTGCCCACATTGTTTTGAACTATGCTGTATAGCTGTGCATTGCAATCAGGGGCACCTGTGGGGCATGTTGTCATGTTTCACTTCCATTTTTTTGTGGTAAATAAAGAAAAATGTATACACTGTAATTATAAAACAAAACCACATATTTGTACTAGACAAGTGTGAAATTAATGTGGAAAAAAATATATTATACTATAATATTATACTCTGAACCCCATATGGATTTACACAAACTGAGAAAGTAAAAAAAAAAAGTGTTTGGTTGTGCTCTGCTCTCTCCTACACAAAACCATATTTTTTTTGTGATACTATGGCTTTTATGGAACGTTCTCAGTCATAATTGTGCAAATGTAACATTAATTATCCTGTGTTATTCTGTATGATTTACTTTCCTTGACAGATCCAATCCAAGCTCCAATCCAAGGACTCTACATTCTCCCCGTTTCTCCAGAAACTATTTCTCCTATCATTGCTCTGCAAGAGGAAAACACAGGTGAAATAATGTTGAAAATGTAATGTTAATGATCTTGTATTATATACGCTCCATGTCAAATGGAAAAATCCAATCCAAAAACTCTATATTCTCCTCATTTCTCTTAAAGGGGACCTATTATGTCCCTTTTTACAAGATGTAAAATAAATCGGACCGCATCTTCTCACTCAGGGCTGTGATTATGCTAATAGGGCAGAGAGCGTCACAAATGGGCGGGACTTTTTCCCCTCAGTGACGTGAACAGAGGGAGAATCTGAAACAGCTCATTTGGAGAGACTGTTCATGATTTATTGGTTTTATAAAAAAAAATCAGTTGGTGTATTTTTAACATTATAGGCTGGTTGTTTTCACACACTGCGGCCACACAACTGTGTTCAAACACCTTATAAAAGTGATTTTTGAATAATAGGTCCCCTTTAAAGAAACCATTGCTCAAATGGAAAACACAGGTAAATTATTATAGATAGGCTGCAAACGTAACATTATTTATCTTGTATAATATACTCTTCATATCAAATGGAAAAGCTCCAATCTAAAGACTTCTTCATATTCCTTTTACAGAGACAATTTCTCCTACCATTGCTCAGCAAGAGGAAAACACAGGTAAAATAACAGTTTGTTACATACAAGGCACATCTTCACAACTTGACAAGTTGCAGGGCAAAAAACATGGACAAATGTCCAGGTTAGATTGCCATATGATATATGATGAATGAATAAATAAAATGAATGCGTTTCGTCTTCCCAGATACCCTAGTAAGCCTGGACCATGTCACCATGTCCCCTGCCAAAGTAAAATGCCCTTCTTGCCAGAAGACTGTCATCACTGAGATCTACTATAAACTGGGCAACAATGCCTTCCTCTTTTGCTGTCTCTTATCTGTGGTAGGGTAAGTACTCTATAGTGAATAATAATCAATAAGCACGCAAGCAAAAGTGCTGTTGTTCCAAATATTGCAAGTAATAACAGCCGTGCTGATATTTAGACCAACAGAACAATTGCAAGTGTAATATTGCTTTAAAGGGATAGTTCACCCAAAAATGAAAATTCTGTCATTAATTACTCACCCTCATATCTTTTCAAACCTGTAAGACCTTTGTTCATCTTCGGAACACAAATTAAGATATTTTTAATGCAATCTGAGAGCTCTCTTACCCTCCCATAGACAGCAAGGATATCAATGTGCAGAAAAGTAGCAAGGAAATCGGTAAAATAGTCCATGTGACATCAGGGGTTCAACTGTAATTTTACAAAGCTACAAGAATACTTTTTGTGCACAAAGACAACAATAATAACACAATTTATTCAACAATTCTTCTCCCAGAGTTATCGTCTTCCACTATTTTGGAAAGTACCCCAGAATGTAGTAATCAAAGTAATCAGCATTGTTTATGTTCAGTAGACAGCGCGCGCATGCTGAATGTAAACAACGCTGATTACGTTGATTACGTTTGGGGTACTCTCCAAAATGGTGGAAGACGGTAACTCGGGGAAAGGAATTGCTCTCAGATGCCATCAAAAATATCTTAATTTGTGTTCCGAAGATAAACGAAGGTCTTACGTGTTTGTAACAACATGAGGGTGAGTAAATAGTAACAGAATTTTCATTTTTGGGTGAACTATCCCTTTAATACAACTGTAAACAAGAAGTTAACAACTTACTTTTTAAACAGAGTATTGCTGAAAACATACAGTTTGACGAAACCTAATTACACATTGTGCATCTATCAGCAACACATTCCAGAATAACTGAATGATTTTAAACAAATCGAGTGAATGATTCAACGACTCACTTGTAAAGATGGGGATACATTTTGTTATCATTTACACACCCTCATGTCATTCCAAACATGTATGAGTTTCTTCTGTCGAACACAAATTAAAATATTTTGAAGAATGTGGGCATCCAAACAGTTTTGGGGACAATTTAATTAAATGAACAACAAAAAAAACTGACACATTTCTCACTAAAGAAAGTCACACCAGCTTAGAAAGACATGAGAGTGAATAAATAAATGTACTGAGTTGACATTTACATTGTCCTTCTGTTGTTTCTGGGGCAGGTGTCTGGCCGGATGTTGCCTGATCCCCTTCTGTATGAATCGCTTTAAAGATGTCACCCACAGGTGTCCATCCTGCCACAAAGATATATGTTCAGTAAATAGAATTTGAAGTAGAGTAATAGTTATGGATCTGCAATAACACGACTGTGAAAATCTCCAGAAGAGCTTAAAGCTGAGCACAGGGGTCAGGATTTTTGTCTCTGTGCTGGGGAAGTCAGTATGTAGGCTTTGAGATGTGGCGAAACTATATGTACAAATGAATTCAACTATAGTCAAGTTAAGCAATTAATAATTGACTAAAAGTAAGAGGATCTAATGTGCTACATTAATATTGTGCAAGTGGCCACTAGTCCACCAGTGTATCAGCCACTTCCAATAGGTTTTTAGGGTGATAGAATCATAGTCATGACTAGTGCTTGTATAAGTAAACAAACCATGTACCACTGGCTCATCTTGAGTCAGACATGACCAAATCAGTGGTTTAGACTCGTTATGACCAGATTGTATCAGAGCTGTAAACTCCTGCATTTGGATCAGTTGAATTCACAAATGACTCATTCAGTTTGAACTAATTTAAATGGTTCATTGAAAAGAATCCATTTATCAACTGAACATCACTATCACATCTTGAAGTGGGTCTCTATTTCTTCATTGTAGTGCAGTACATGTAAGTTTCTCCAAAATGGAGGAATGGTACTATAGTAGGCTTACTATATTACATATATACAACTATAAGTACTATTTCTCATATATATGTGGTAAAAAAAAATAATAATAATAATTTGCTGCAGTCATGACCAATGTGGACAGTAACAGTGATTTGGATAACAATCCAAGCCACTGAAACAAAAGATGTTTATCAATGCAACATCTTATTTAACAGTATAATAAACCGATATACAAATTGATATTACCAAGTTTGAGTGTCTTTTGTGATTCTATGAATACTAGTTTGCATTCATGTAATAGTCATGTAAATGAGCCTGAAGAACTGTTTATAGGAGATACTGTATCAAATGTCACTATGAAAACAATGGATTGTTTTTGTATATGAAACTTTCTATTATATATGGAACACCATAAGAATTCAGTTATCATTTGAAAATGTGTATAATATTAAATATTCAGTGTATAAAAACAACAGTTTCAGCATCTCTTATGACAAAAATAAACAAACAGACAAGTTTTGCATGTCATTCCTCTGGTACAGTATATTTAAGAGATTCTAAAACATCCTCTACGACAGTATTTTCACAATACATCAATTTTCATTGACACGTGATGGCATATATATAATCGTATCTTCAAAACTATACACAAAATAGAACTCGTGGATGCACCAAACATGTATAAAAATATGTATTACATCCATTGAAATATATACACAATGTGCAAAACATGGCATACAAATGATGATTGATCTCCCGCTTTGGAGCATGTTCAAAGGCGGCAGTAAGTATCGCCCAGTGTCATCACCACTGATACATAATACACATCAATATTTGATAAAGAGCATGACATCTAGATGAGTCCAGCAGACGATGTTGAAAACAAGGAGCTAGGGATCCTACATCTCTACACAAAGCTTAACAAGAGCTGAGCTTTGACGTCCTAAATGGCAAAAACGCAAGCCATGGGTTTCTAGAGCTCAGCCAGAATAGGCGCACATGCAAATAGATGACGTAAAACTGAAGTGATACTCTGATATCTGATCTCCTGCATATACTGAATACAATCCAGCACTGTATATAAAATGCAAGTTATTGCTTTACTCTCCAACAGCGAATGGGATTTATATATTGACTCAATGTAAATTCAATGCAAATTAACATTTTTCTCCAACTGAAAAATCCTCAACCACCTACAATACCATTCAAAAATTTGGGATATTTTTCATTTTGAATGTTTTTGAAAATCTATTATTCTCACCAAGTCTGCATTTATTCAAGTAAACATACACTAAAACAGTACTTTTGTGAATTATTACAATTTAAAGCAACTGTATGCGGTTTTGTGTATTCTGCAATTAGTGGAAAGTGAGTGGAATTCACGGTCATAAATATACCACAGTGGATAGCAGTACACATGCATTTGTTGCTGCTGTAAAAATCTGCCCTTTTTGCTGAACTTTGTACCTGCTCACCAAACATACATCGTGGGAAAGAAACAGAAGCCATTCGCCTTATTAGAAGTCAGTATATCATAAAAAAATATTTTGATACTGATATTTCAAGATAAAAAGCCTTGCTTTTGAAATAATGTTTTCTAGTAAATAATATTGCTTAAAATGTCATTTATTCCTGTAATGGCAAAGCTGAATTTTCAGCAGCCATTACTCGAATCTTCAGTGTCAAATGATCCTTCAGAAATCATTCTAATATGCTGATTTGGTGCTCAAGAAACATTAGCAATATTGAAAACGGTTAATATTTGTGTTGAAACTGTGATAATTTTTTTTTCAGGTTACTTTGATGAATAGAAAGATGAAAATTAACTCAAATTCTTTGAAATATAAATGGTTTGTAACATATAAATGTCTTTACTGTCACTTTAAATCAAGTTAAGGTGTCCTTGCTGAACAAAAGTATAATTATTAACTTTACTGACCCCAAACTTTTGAACAGTACTGTATGTATCTATGTGAAGCGGCATAGTACAATATTTGGCCTCTTTGGTTATAAGTTTTAATGCCACAGAACCTACCAAAGTCAGAGTATCACATTATTTCTCCTCCACTTGCTTGTCAGAGTAATAGTTTGTTAGGTGTACATAAAATATTGCACCAGGCTGCATTATAACAGCAGTCAGTAATGCCAAAAACTGCTCTAAACAGTCAGACACATGCATTATTCCTTACTAGACTAAATTTGTCCCCAAAGCTACACAAGCAGTGAAAGTTTCTACTAGTTAAAACTAGTATTTGGTATTTTTTTCTTCCCTGGAGAGGCCACAATTTGGACAGTATGCAGAGCGAACAGTACAATGCCTTAAAAACAGAGCCGATGAGCAAAGTTAATCATTCGACTTGTGAGCGGACGACACACACGTAACACTGAAGCACAAAAAGCTGATAAAGGTTCTCTTTAATAGAAGCTCATCTGTAAAGGTGCTTTGACGCTGTGCGGTTGATCTAACTGTGACGAGCAGTTCATCACTGCAGCAGGAAAGTGCTGTACATCTTGTACAAATATCAAACATAACTCGCTTTACATAATCTGAAAGACGTGAGTTCAAAGCCAGTGGACGCGTATTGCCTCGCTGAATGAAAAGGTGTCACGTCAGAGCATATACGTATATATATAGCACAGAAAGGGAAAACAGAAGGAAAAACAACAAGAGGATGTTTCTCTGAAAGACATCACATCAATTTGATTATTCACATGCTGACAAGATATTTGCAAATATATATACTGTTGTTCATTTACACAGATATTTCATTTGGATGGTCTGTAGCAATTTCGAACAGTACAACTTGAACATAAAGGCAGGAAAACAGACAGAGACGCTCAGCCATACAAACACATGCACACACACGCAAATATTTAGTAGGCCTATAGGAACCTGACAAAACAGGCCTGTTAAAAATTTCAGAACAACAACAGCAGACAAATCTGGATTAATTTGTTCTCTGATTCCCTCAACAAACTAATTATTAAGCTGCCAGTGAAATTGAACATGCAGTAAAGTCATCAGTTACCACTTCAACTGTCCGGTCTGCTTCTGAAACTACAGAGAGCTTTGCATTTTCAAAACTCCATTTAATAAACAGGACAAAGTTGCCCTGTGTTCATACGTAATATATAGTACTGTTTGAGATCACTGTATTTAGTGTCAGCTGTAACTTCTGGTGGCTTTATTTACATAATCTCTCTAAAAGCAGCATCTCTGACGAAGTTTTGTTCCATGGCATCAAAAATATGCAAATAAGAACTTAAAATATAGCAACCACTGTGCGAACTGAACTGAGAAAAATGTGGGAAAAAAAATGGAACTTCCTTACAGTATATTGCACCGAAAATCAATTGAGTCAAACACACAACATTCCACTGAAGTGACGAACAATCACACACAGACACACTGATTCACAATTCACATACACACAGACAAGGGGTTGAACATCCAACGAGTCAGACAAAATTGTTTTTCTTTTTGCTTTTTTCTCTTCTTTTTTTATACAAATATTTGTTCTCATAGATAATTTACATAAACTTATAGATTCATTTCAGACCATTCTCCAAACGGTATAGTGGAACTGATCGCCTGTTGATCGAAATGGGATGTTTTTTGGCTGAAATTGAGAGCTGATTGATGACAAATTTACTGAGACCACATTTCCGTGTCCAGGACTAAAATAAATGTATAGCCTACGTCTGCAATTCTCAGATGCAAATCAAACCAAATGCTCTGTGCAACCTCATCTAAGATCAGCCGTTTACGTTTACAGGAAATTTGCAATTGTAGCCACTTTATAAAACATGAATCAATTCCTCTAGTCGACAGCCAGTCAAACAGTATCATAAAAAGGCAGATTTGCTAAAAAGTTGACAAATTATATGTTAATTATCTTCTCCATTAAACTATACTACCATTTAAAAGTTTAGAGTCTGTAAGATTATTTTTGTTTGTTTTTGAAAGTAGTCTTTTATGCTCACTAGGCTGTATTTATGTAATAAAAAAAAGCTGTTTTCTATTTTAATATATTTTAAAATATAATTTATTACAAAGCTGAACTTTCATCAGCCATTATATATATATATATATATATATATATATATATATATATATATATATATATATATATATATATATGTCCCTTTTGATCAAATAATTAGATCTTTGCTAAATAACACTCAATTTCTTTTTTTTAAATCTTACTGACCCCAAACTTTTGAATGGTAGTGTATTTGCCACTGAAATCTTGCAGACACCAGGCTGTTACTGCAGTCAGTGCTGGAGAAGGGGATTCTGGGAAACATGACTTGACTGCCAGGTTGAGTCTGACATTCTCATCCTCCACACAGACACTCATGATCACGGACTGGAGCGCTAATGGCGTCATTGCTCAAGGCTCAATTTTCAATTTTGCGCAAACAAAGTGAACTCTACTGTGATGCCACATCATTTGGAACCGACAGCTTCCCCTTCCTTAAAAGTAGCTGTGAGGATATTTATGGCCTGACTGCAACCGATCCGATGTCAATGGCACATGAATGAAAAAAACAAAATAGCAATACAGCAGAATTCAATATGCCCAAAAGCAGCTCCCTCTCAGAATGACACAGCAAAGAGAGCCCTAGCCAGCATTACCCACAAGGCTCTTGTGTCTTTTCTGATCAAAAGGTGAACGAGAACAGATGGTGATTAGAACCAGCATAAGTGAAGTGTACAGCTGAGCTGGAGTCTAGTCACATAAAGCTGCCAGACGTGAACCGCCGCCACACAGATGATCCCTACTTCCCCCATAGACAGACGGCTTGTTGTGCGAGTGAAAGTATAATCGTGTTTGAAGCGATTCCTGTCAGTCCCAGTGCAGCTGCAGATCATGAGCATCCAGGAATTCAGAGGTGATGCCCAATGGATTGAGTCCGCCGATGGGCCCAGGTAAAGTGATGTCCAGCCACTCCATGTTGTCCAGGCCAGTGTCTTGGAGACTAAAGGACAGGGCAGAGGAGGAAGGTGCAGACGGGTCGGTGAAGCCCAGCTCTGACGTGTCCATTGGGGAGTTTGGCTGCTCCAGTATCTGGTTTTGAAGCTCCTCCAGCAGGCCCAAAGTCCTCTGCTCCGGCTCTGTGTCCCCAACCAGCGTGCCCTCCAGCAGAGCCTCCAACTGGTTGTCGGAGTCCAGGGAGGCCAGGCTGGGCATGGGCTCCACCATGAGTGCCGGCGGAGGTGCCATCTGCACCTGGGCGGGTGGACGGGACAGGGCAGTGTTGATAGGCAGGGTGGTGATGCTGGCCATGACAGGCATCATCTTAGGCACAGATGGGTCTTGTTGACTAAAGGGAGTGATCTCTGCAGAATATAAAAGGGGGTGGCACAAGAACTTAAAAAGTTAACATTTTAGTAAAAAAAAAAGTTAAATAGATCTTCTCCATCAAACTACACAAAAAGTTCAAAAGTTTAGGGTTAAGAGTCTTTTACTCCAGTCTTCAGTCTCACATTATCCTTCAGTAATCATTCCAATATGCTTATTAAGAAATTAATACTCTTAAGGCCCGTTCACACCAAGCACGATAACTATCTCGATAACTATATGGTTTATCGTTCCAATATTAAAGAATAGCAGCGTCCACACCACAACTATAACATTCCAGAGAAAATATCGTTGAATCACTCCAGAATATTAGCTGAGAAATAAAAACACTAATGGGCGGCGCTAGGGGCTCAGGTGCTCCAGCACCCCCAAGAAAAACCAAAGCACCCCCACAGCACCCCCATAAAAAATGAAATAAAATAAAAACATGAAATAGTGAAAGACTCATTAAACACATCATAAATACTGCACAATAACATTTGCAGTCGCACGATATCAGCATTTTATTTAAAAAATGGATCGGTTCCTTGTACCAAGTACTATTGGCCTGCCCCGACTAGATTTTTCTAGTCAACTATTCGCACGTTTATATAAATGATAGTATTAACCATTTAGGTTATTATTTATGCCTAATTTAGGCATCGTTCTCAAACGCACGCAATGCCGCAAAGCACCGGCTAAAGTAAATTATGAATGCATCGGGGAAAAATACATTTTAATTATTTATTAATAAACAGCTTTCTCGACTCAACATCTCCAGTGGACACTTTAATAGAGAAATGCACTATACGGACTACATAACAGAGAAGATTTGTTTTTTTATTTTATTGGTTTTCAAGCTTTCTGCAGATTTATTTCTTATGTCTGTGAGCTGGTTCATTGTTGTGAACGCTCCATATGGAGACTGCATGATACGACAGAAAGCACATCCAAAAATGACAGGAGTATAAGCTCTTCCAGGAAAAAATAAATAAATAAAAATAATTGCGTGCGCGCCCCCAACGTATAGGCTAGCGCGATAATTCCCACATTTCATAAACATTTGAAATGCGCTATACAGCGATTTTATTATTCTTATAAAATAATAATAATAACAACCTGTTTTGTCATATTTACTATTAATTGCCCAGCTCCCCCTGTCATTGATCTAGCACCCCCTCAGCACCATTCTCTGGCGCCGCCCCTGCTGACAGCCAATCAGAATCCATCCTGCTATAATGTGCTCAAGAATTTAAAGTGGCAGACGCACGTGCGCTTAGAATAAACAGACGATATCGTTCGCTGGTGTGGACGCAAATATAGTTATCGTTATAGTTATCTTTATCGTTATCGTGCTTGGTGTGAACGGGGCTTTAGTCACGTTTCTCGAACACCAAGTTCAAGAAACATGAACAACAGTATTAATTTTTTTAACGGTAGTGTACTTGCCACTGAATCTAGCAGATGCCAGGCTGTTACCACAGTCAGCACTGGAAAAGGGGATTCTGGGAAATGTAGCCAGGATAAGCCTGACATTCTCAGCCTCCACACAGACACTCATGATTATCAAGTGTGAAAATAATCATCTGTATTTGGATTTATATTTTGAGTTGACAAATGTACTATTGTATTCTGCAACAAAATGACAAACTCACCTCCACTTTCTATTAAAATGTCAAAGAGATCATCCATCTGTTGACTTGTTGCTGTGGGAATCTGCAAACCGACAAAAAATAAAAATGACTTTTCAGTTCAAGGACAGCATTGAAGAAAAGGCAAATGAGAAGAAGCAATAATTACAGTAAACTAAACTGTAACTAAAATAACTACAAGTCATCACAGCAGTAAACTTTGGACAAGGACTACCTCTGGTTAACTGCAAAAAAGGGTTTAAAGAGACAGTTCTCATGAAATACAAAAGTATATCTATAGCACCTTATAAAAAACATTGTTTACCGAATTCTTTGGAGAAAACATAACATGTCATACAATAAAATAGTGATATAGTATACTGATTTTTTTGTGACAGGTATTGGAGTGCATTTATTGTATATTGAAATATTGATACTGATTGATATTGAACTATCAAGTATTTCATTTTTCTTTCAAAAAATTGGAATTGGAGATAATACTATGAGACCAAAATAGATTTTTTTTGTCTGTTTTTGTCTGATAAGTATGTAACTATGTAAGTATGTAATAACTTAAATTGCAGTCATCATATGGCATCAGAAGACTTGGAATATAGGGTCAGTCCATCTTAAGTGGTCTATTTTTGTTTCCTAATATTTTGAGTGGTTACCTTTATGTACTAGTACTGCAAAACACTGAGACCAAAAAAAAAACCTGCAATTTTTTAAAATTAGTTTAACTCCAGCAGCCATCTCTGTGGTCTAGATAACTTTATATCAGGTCCCAGAGATAAACCAACATGAAAATGAGTGGTATTTTTTAAAAAGAATTCTGTGGTATTTTTAAGCAAATTCTCACCTCCACAGACACACACACACAAAAGATAAGTCTCAAGCTTGAATTGTTCTGCAGGCACATTATACTATATACTATACTCATATATTCATACTGAGAATCAAACTCTTTTCTATTGTAAATTTACCTTAAAAGTGGAACTTTGAGCAAAAGTCGAAGTCTAAGGAACAAGGATATGCTAAATGTTTTGAAACACCAATATAGAGGTAATCACTAAAAACAAAAAAATAACCCTTTGACATGTAGGACCACACCATTTTGATTAGTACATCCAGCACGTTGTGATAAACTGCTAAATTTCAATATGCTTTCACACTTTGACTAGCACCGAGCTAGAGAGAAACTTGCTTAGTGCTTTTCATATCACAACTGTTCAGTGTTTTCAACCATATGTTTATTTTAGGTTTCAGACATTAAAAAATACACATAAGTACCAACAAAACCTTAAACATAATTAATCGTCATTTGCTGTAATTTGACACATTTTAATTATGTCATTGTGTAGGTAACTAAAGTTTACTCATTCTTCTCCTAGTTCACCAGCCACTTACGTTCATGTCTTTAAAGAGAATTGGATGAATTTACTTTTTGTAAATTTTGATTCTATGCGTTGCAGTGCAAACTAATGACTCGGCTGGAATATTTTAAACATATTGTATTAAAGGGCTAAAAATGGTCAAGCAACCACTTGAGATGGACTGACCTATTGTGCATGAGTCACATGGAATGCTGCACATAATTGGTGCATTTATTTCTGTTTTGGAGATTGGTAGTATAGATCGCCATCCCCATTCCATGTATGATAAACAGATAAACAGAGGCTCATAGCTTAAGATCTCATTTTGTGTTTCACAGAAGAAAGAAAGGGATTGGGAAAACATTGGAAGTACATTTTTGGGTGAGGTAAAAATTTACAACTGCTGAAGATTAAGATTAAGATTATTTTTTATTTGTCACATACACAATTATATAGAGAGTATATAACCAGTAGTGAAATGTATTCTCTGCATTTAACCCATCCTAAGTGAACACACACCCAGAGCAGTGGGCAGCCATGTTACAGCGCCCGGGGAGCAGTTGGGGGTTCGGTGCCTTGCTCAAGGACACCTCAGTCGTGGTATTGAAGGAGGATATTCCCCCCACCAACAATCCCTGCCGAACCTGAGATTCGAACCCACAACCTTCCGCTTACAAGTCCAACTCGCTATCCATTAGGCCACGACTGCCCCCAACTGAAACAACCCAATATTCAACCCAGAATGTGTATGAGCATGCATAGATATATAGGAAACAGAAAGTCATCACCTCTGAGAAGGCAGCATTCTGTAGGCTGCGGGTCTGCTTGACGGCCTCTTCATAGCGGGGCGGTTCTCTGTTCTTGGGCGTCTGGTTGAAAAATGGGGACTGCTGGATGAAGGATGTCTAGGGATAAAAAACTCAGTGAGCACTCAACTCAAAACAGAACAGCAACACTAAAAACATCTCAATAAAAGTAGGATGTTCTACTTTGTTTAGTGGCCCATTGATAAGGGTTGATGGGGCGGGGGACATCTGAGGTGAGATCCTGTTATTTGGGGAGCTGCTGAGGAAGCACTGAGGTATCTCCAGGCCTGCTGGATTCTCATTGGTACCGTGCTGGAAACCTGACCTCGCGGTGGTGCCCACAGGCAGGGTCTGTGTGAAGAGTAAACCAATAGACCATGAGCATCCAGAAACACCCACTAGCATCATAGAAAGCATTTGTCTTTGCGTTATGATCTTTCTGCTTGGTATGAGAACAAGTCTCTTCAGGTCACGCTGGCAAGGATCCACCAGGCACAGCCGTCGAAGAAAATGTTATCGGCTCATCACAACCAATGAGCTCTAGTTACACAAGTCATCCAGGACTCAGGCCAGGCTCATTCACTATGCCAAAGTAATGGCCATCTAGCTGGGAAACCTTAGCATGGTGCCCTGCTGCCAGGACAGGCCAATTACAGTAGAGTGAAAGCCTAGAAAGAAATGAGACCAACAGCCACCATCCATCTCACTGATGAATGACTCTGCTGGACAGACAAAACTAGATGATCCCAGAGCTCACAGATTATGTTCACTTGTTCTGATTGCTCCTGCTGGCACTGATCCTGTTCTTACTCAGATTCCACAGTCATTCAATACTCTGTAAAAAAAAAAACTCTGTAGTGTGGATAAAAGTGATATGCCTGTCTGACGTTTGGTCATCTTGAGAACAACATCAATGACAACTTTGTCTGCTAAATTTTTTATAGTAAGCAGTTAGACAAAATTGTTTGATTTATCTACATTTCAGATATATTTTATGCTGAACATACTCATTTTGAACATATCTATGGAAGACCGTTTCCTCCACTGAAAAAAAAGAAGAAAAAAAGGTAAATGTAAAGGTAATTTCACAAGACTGCGATGACGCGTTATTTGTATTTTAAAAAAAAATGTATTATAACACTATTCTTTGTATTATATTACCTTTGCAACAAATTACTAAAAAAACTAGTTTACGCTAATGCGAGGGTGTTTCTAATGCAGCATCTATGGGAGGGAGGGTCAATTTTACATTGTTCTCTCGTCTGACTGCCATTATCAGTCTCTCTCAATTTTTTTTCTTTTATTGAAAGTCATGAAAACACTATCGTAGAGTTTTTCTTTTGCTATTTGAGCAAATGGGAATGCAAAAAATATATTTGTGGTACTCTCCCATTCACTGCTCTTCAAGTTAACCCAACTATGATGGCTTCTGCTGCTGAGAAACCCAGAAATGTGAAAAAAGGTCCATTGCGACTTATCTCACAATACTGGCTTTTTTGTCGCAACTGTGACAAAGTTCTGTCTTTGTCAGAAATTTGTCTCCCAATTCTGACATCTCGCTTTTTTCCTCAGAATTGCATGTCATAAACTCACAATTGCTAGTAATAAAGTCCAGTTCTGAGGGGGAAAAAAGACTGATGTTCTCAGAATTGCGAGTTTATATCTCACAATTCTGACTGAACTCGCAATTGCAATTAAGAGAAAAAAAGTTGCAATTGTGAGATACAAACTCGCAATTCTGAGAAAAAAGTTTATATCTCACAATTCTGATTTTATGTCTCAGAATTACAACTTTATTTCCTAGAATTGTGAGTTTAAATCTTGCAATTCTGAGTTTTTCTTGCAATTGCAAGTTCATATCACCCAATTCTGAGAAAAAAGTCAGAACTGTGAATTTATATCACAATTCTAAGTTTATTTCTCAGATTTGTGAGTTTATATATCGCAATTTTTACTTTATATCTCACAATTCTGAGAAAAAAGTCAGAATTGCAAGATGTAAACTCGCAATTGTAAGATAAAGCCAGAACTGTGAGATAAAAAAAGTCACAATTAGCTTTTTTTTTATTCAGTGGCGGAAATGGGCTTCCATATATATCAGCTCAATTACACAGAGTAAAGAAAGCAGATCCAATCACATAATATTATGTTCATATGGCGCTCCAAATTAACTTCTTACATACACAGTGTGTGTGTGTGTGTGTATTTTTTTATAATAACTGTCTTATTTTAATATATTTTAAAATGTAATTTATTCCTAAGTTAAATTTTCAGAAGCCATTTCTCCTGTCTTCAGTGTCACATGATCCTTCAGAAATCATTCTAACATGCAGATTTGGTGTTGAAGGACCAATTCTTAGTACTATCAATACTATATATTAAATTATATAGTATACAGCAACATATTTGTATTTGGTTATAAGACTGACCTGAACTATGTGGTTATGACTGAGCAGCTGTTGTGATGTAGGACTCTTTGCTTTGATGGGCTGCATTTGGGGGGTCTGAAATATACCTGGCACTGATGGAGAGACAGCCTGCAAAACTGTCTACAAAAAGACATCAAGATTAAATTTAAGTACTGACACAAGTATAAACTGTACCTAACACACATATATACACAAGTTTTGTGTTACCTGTAGTTTGACATTCGTGTTGGGCAGCTGGATGGTAGTGGTATTATTTGCCAGGGGCACTGGAAGAAGGATCTGAGTGCCCCCATGCGGAGTGTTTAAAAGAGTCTGGGGCTGTCCTATGACCTGTGGGACTCCTTGGTGGCTGATAATGAACTGACGGAGAGGAGTAGCTGTCACCTGGTTGGGATGGGCCTCCTCAAGCTTCAATAGCGTTGGCGTAGTGTGTGGACTCAGTGTGCAGTTAGGAGGGACAGTGTTTTCTGTTTTGACAGACGCCAACATAGTGGCTGGACTGAAAGTTTTATTATTTTCTGCAGGTGGAACAACCGGTCCACTCCTTTTTTCCACCTCTAGCTGTATCTTCAGTTCCTCCACCAGCTTCTGCTCCTGCTCCAGTTTACGCAGCAGTTCCTCGATCTGTCGCTCCTTTTCATGTATTCTCCGGTCCTGTTCCTCGGGAACAGGAGCTGCCATTACTAAACTGCGGTTTTGGCCCTCTGCCTGTCCCTCCATGGATGCGTCCTCTTTACTGTGAAGCTCTGAAGAACCAGGAGACACAGGTGGAGTGGAGCTCAGATTTTCAAAGGGCTGGTTGGATGGGGGATAGGGTTGTAGTGGTGCTGGACACCTCCATAGGTGCGCTGCAGGGTTGTGTGTTAGGTCCTGTGCAGTTGTTGGGTGCAGTAGAGGCATTGTTTTCTTGGAAAGGCTTAAGCCGTTCAATAAGGTCTGTTTTTGTTCCTGACACTGGAAGACCACGTAATTTTAACTCCATTTTCAGCTCTACCACCTGCCAAAATAAACCCATTATTAGTGAAATTATTAACTCTATAAATATTAGCTCCATAGAGAAAATAAAGTGATTTCTGGGTTACCACATATATCACCATAAAAATAGCTACAAATCATCTCGATTCTAAGTCATTTAATAATTAAGATGCATATTTACTGGAGACAAACCATCTGAACCAAATTTTACATAATGGAGAAGTCATTTTTATTTATTTATTTTATTTTATTTTAATTTAGTATACACAACCATATTAAAGTTTGGAATTGGAGATTAATACTTTTTTATTCATCAAGGATGTATTAAATTGATCAAAAGTGACAAAATTGTGATTTCCATTTCAAATATATGCTTATATTCTTTTGAACATTCTATTTATCAAAGAATCCAGAAATAAATGTAACATGATTTGTACAAAAGTGTTAAACTGTTATCTGTTTTCAACACTGATAATTATAAGAAATGTTTTGTGAATGTCGAATCATATTATATTACAATATATTTTCTGAAGGATCATGCGGCCCTGAAGACTGGAGTAATGACTGATAAAAATTCAGCTTTGCCATCACAGGAATAAATTACACCGGAAAACGTAATTTATTGTGTAACAATTAGTGGTGTCAAAATTAGCACGTTAACGCGAGAGATTAATTTTTTCAGATTAACGTGTTAAAATATTTAATGCCGTTAACGCAGGGGCGGGGCTAGGGTTGGCCACCCCATTCACAACTGCTGCCTCTGTCTCTTTTTTCTTGAAAAGGATTGCTTTTATTTAGATGCAGAACGTCTTTATGACCACATCAAACAGGAGACGTTTTAGACACGTGCTTTAACGTCGCCTCCGCGCCAGGGGCGCGAGTCAAACGAGCGCGGAAAAGACACTGTGCTCGTAGCGCTCGCTCTTCAAATACACGCACAAAGGTGCCGGCGCGCGCTGTAGCCTGTATCATTTCATATCAAACAGCGAAACAAACTACGTGCATGCAATGTCCTAGTTATGCCATCAGTTAAGGCATGAAATTAAGGCCAAAAAGGCGATTAAAGCTGCCTTAAAACTGTGTGCATGCCTGCAATATGATATGCGTCACATTTAAGAACATGTCACTGAAATGATTTTCAAAACTTTCCTGAGGCACCCCAGCACTGTCTCCCTCATCTAACACACCCGCAATAGCAGGCAAATAAGCTATTAATCCAAGAACAAAAGAAAAAAAAAAACTTTTATAGCTTTAAGGGGTTCATCTATATTTAATTTAGAATTTAATGTTTGGTAACTATTCATTTTCTGTATATTTCTGCTGAAGGGCACAGGTAGCTAAATATGTCATTTATTGTAATGGGTTTGTGTGAAGATTGTTTTAAGTTCACTTAAATTAGAAGTTAAGTCTAATAAATGTTAAAATTGATAGCTCTCAATTATACTGTAATGCTGAATGGCTACAGTCAATGGTTAAATATTAAGGGGGAAAAACAATTTTATAGAGACATCAGTAGTATTGATATCAGTGATGCTGGCCTTCAACCATAAAAAAGATGCCATTAAAGAAATATTAAAAATATACTGTCTTTATGTTGTTTGTACATTGTACATTTGAAGATTGAATGTGAAATTATTGCAATATAAATGTATATTTAAAAACTTTAATGTTAGGTGGGATTAATCGCGATTAATTTTAGAAAAATGTGCGATTAATTAGTAAAAAAAAATTAAACGATTGACAGCACAATATAGTATAGTATATAGCTAGTAACAATATATATTACTTTTTTATTGTATTTCTAAATAAATCCAGCCTTGATGAATATAAGAAATTTCTTTCAAAAGCATTAAAAAAATCTACCAACTTTAAACTTTTGAACAGTCATGTATCTATTATTGATTAATTTTCTTCTGTGGAAAAAAAGAATCTGTCGGTACCTTCATCTCCTCCAGGTTGGCAGGTAGTATGCCTGCCTTGCGGTTGGAAAGGGTGCTATTGGGCAGCACAGGTGTCGCTGTGGGCAGAGACACCACAATAGAGGCAGGAAGGCTGCTGGTGCTGTTGATAGCCACTGTGGCACTGCTGTTTTGGCCTTCTATCACAGGCCTTGTGAGTAGGGAAGCAGATGGGAATAAAGGGAAGAAACAACACTTAACATCACAGAAGGAACAATTCTCAATAAATAAACAGCATTGAATGCAGAGGCAGAATACAACGACAGCTAAAATAAATCTTGCACAAGAGATGGAAAAGGAAGCAGAGCAATAACCTCATCGACTTCCTGCCATTAATGAAAATCACTAAACAGGATTTGTTATTGGAAAATAGGTAATGGTCCTGATGGCTACCGGCAACAATAATAGCGTTTTAGATATTTTCCACCTAAAACCATTCATATGCAGCCATTATACTAATGGTTGACAAAATACGGCTAGCTTCAAAAGCAAAAGATGACCTTTACAAATTAGGCAAGACAAAGGCCAAATGGTTTGCATCCACCGAACTCAACGATAGGATTGGTAAAGCAGTACATACCGAAAACATCAGGGCCTGATACACAGATAACGAACACACAGATCCGGATCTTCTTGCTTACTTGAGAGGTGCAGGAAGGATGGTCTGGTAGTTGTAGTGCTGCTGTTGCTGTTGGCTCAGGATCTGTAGCTGCAAAAATAGCTGCTGCTGTTGTAGTAAACGAGCATATGAGCAGTCCATCGGGGCTTGGTTGGGTTCTTGTTTCTGGTCTGGGGGAATGTATTGATGATATTTTAACTTTTTTACACGTGGCTTGGCCTCCTTACTCTTCTTACTGCGGCTCTTGTCCCCAGGTAACTTAGGCTGACTTTGCTGTAAATTGAACAGAGATTTTTCATTATGCATTAAATCTAATCAAGGGGATTTCATTATTTTTGTTGTTTCTTCAGTTCTTTACTGACCTTTACAAGGGTGGGCCCAGACTTCACAGGGGCCACTGTGACTAGCTGTGGCATGGGTGCTGGAGGGCTAACCGATTGCTCATTGGTGGAAAAAGGCTTGAGGAAATCTTTTGAAGTGGTGGTCATTGCAGGAAAGTGCTGTGAAAAACAACACATTATGAATCTCTGGTGTTCTGCAAATCCTTAATTCAGTTTTTTGGCACCATGAGCTCTGAAGTGAAAAGGAGGTGGCAAGAATACCTGTAAGAAGTTATTAGGTAATGGTGATGACTCTTCAATGGCTCGGACCTCCCCAGGTGAGGCTGCAGAACCCTGGGACTCCTGACTGGCTGGCTGCTCGGGTGAAAACGCATCTCCACTGTCCTCATCAGCTGGTTCCTCTAGAGTTATAGGGTACTGCATCTGACCATCTACCCAATTAATACAAAGGACAATGTATCATACTGCATTCAATTTATGTTCCACGTGCATATTTAACCCAGTTTAATACATTAATATAGGTTGCATTTTCACCAATGATGGCCTCCTTGACGCTGGAGTCCACAGGCAGGATGTTCTTCTCCACCAGCTCCATGGGGCCAGGGCGTTGAGCAATCTTCTCATTCAGGTCATCAGCCAATCGAGCTCTCTTCAATCTCAACTGGGTGGCCTGCAGAGAAGGCACCACCGCTGTCTCTGCCAACCCACCAAAAACCAGAACAGCAATCATTTCAATCCACACTCCTACTGAACCACCACAACAATCACACAGTGGTCAACTCAATCACAGAAGTAAATAACGCACAAGTACAGCATCTGGATGACTCTTTTGAACATGATTTTTTCTTGTTTTTTTTATTCTGACTGGTTCTGCTGTCACTGCTTTCTGCTGAACTATCTAACTTGATAGCATAGTTTGGTAAAATTCATATTTTTATAATGTACCAAGGGAAGTCTACCTGTATTAGTGTTTTTAGTGCAACTGAACGTATGCCTCTGCCACTGGATCTTCAGCGGCATGGCAAAATAAATAATATTTTACCACATTTGTGAATATTAGTGTCAGGATTGTGGACTGTTTTGTGTGTTTTGCTCCCCATGTGTTCCCTGAGACCCAGTTTCTCCCTCACGTTGATTGTTAATTTGATTCCTGGGGGCTGTTTCATAAAACAAGTTTACCAAACAAGCCTGGCTTATTTCAGTTAGTCCGACTTATTTTGAATCAAATCAACTGACAATAAGTCTGACTAACTGAAATAAACCTGGCTTATTTTGGTAAACTTGTTTTATGAAACAGGCCCCAGGTGTGTCTCGTCTTCCTCCCTGATTGTCCTGTCTTTAAAAGCCCCAGTCCTTTCAGTTAGTGTTTGTCGGTTCTTATACGTCATCCTTGTGTTCTGTGTCTCCAGCAAGTCCTGTGTTCCAAGTGATTGGATAATTAAAGACCTTCATTTTGTGAATTCCTCGTCTCCGTGCTCCCCGTGTTTGTGAAGTGTGACAATTAGTTTGCAGTCTTTATTAAATCTGAATTCATAAAAAGACTGTGTACAGCAAAATAATGTCAAGAAATGTCTTTCTTTTAAAGGGTTAGTTCACCCAGAAATGTGAACTGTCATCAATTACTCTTCCATGAAACTTTAGTTTTTTTCTTTGAAACAATGAAAACTTAATTAAAACCTGAGAGATTTCTGTCCCTCCACTGAAAGTCCATTCCACCAAAATACGACACATCAGAAATATAGAAACTGCATAGAAATTCATATGATTCAAGCTGTTTAATCCAAAACATCTGAAGACATGCAATTTGATAATGAACAGATTTAATTTAGGCTTTTATTCACATATAAACATTAATCATCGTACATTTATCAGCATATATTGCACATCAGATATGGTCAACATATGTTCAAACCATACTTGATTTATATACTAACCAACAGTTATTTAGACAACAAACCTGGTATGGTTGAGCTTCCATTCACCATATTTGTTGTGCTCTATGTATATGTGTGTTGTTCAATGTTTATATGTGAATAAAAGCCTAAATTAAATTTTTTCATCATGTAAAGTGATCATATCTCTTCAGGAGACGGAATAATCTGCGCATTTTATATGAATTACTTTTACGGTCTCTGATTTTTTCTGATCATCTGATGTGTCAAAGTTTTGGTGGAATGGACTTTCAATGGATGGACAGAAATCTGTCAGGCTTCATTAAAGTCCGTGTAAAGTCAATATTAAATGCATGTTCTGAGTTTGTCACACCACAGAAAAATGTGTTATTAACCACCCAGCCAAATTTGAATGCTAAAAAAACCCGCCAAGTAAATACAATAAGATATCAAAATAAGCCGTATTCTGCTCTCAAACGCTGGGGGCGTGTCCACTGGCGGCGCTGAAACCACGCCCATTCGCAGGAAAGCTGCCGTCTCTCTCAACTGTCTTCCTCTAGCAGCAGCTTAATAGAGTGGGGGAACTATGACGTCACTTTGTAGGTGGATTGGCTGTTAGCATGAAACTGGTTCCCTCGACAAAAAGCCAATAGGATTTTTCCATAGGCTTTTGGATTATCGCAAAAAATAAGCTCTGTGTTCAATCATAGTTCGTGAAATTTACACGTTTTGTCCATCAAGATAATCTTCACAAAATAATATAACTTTGACGAATTTTGAAGCCTAAATAAAAGCGCCAGAACTGAAAAGCTAAACTTAGGCTATAAACGAACTACTGCACCACGGTCGCTCGCCTTCAACGTCACCACCACCACGCGGTCCCGACAACTTTTCAAACTTATTTTTAACGTTCAGCGAAAAGTATGTACACTGTGTATTAATTTTAATCCACGATACATGAACCTTTTCATATAAACTGGAATAAATACAAAACTAGAGCCAAACTAAAACTGAAATGAGATATTAGTAATAAATAGTATATAGTGAATAAATGAAATAATCTTAACTAAAGGACATTCAAAGCACGTATTTCTGTACATTTCTAAATAAGGTGCATTAAAAATCAATAAATCCTTGATTAATATGAATTAAAAACGTATCGTCGCATATTTAATCTTTTAAATAACAGCAGAGTGTGCGAGTTTTTGGATATGGTAAGATTAAACTTATTTTAGTGAACAAAGTACCACATTTCAGCTCTCGTTTTGTTAGGGTGGTTACACAAAATGTTATTTTATCCTTGCTTCTAGGAAATCCTCAATCTATATGCTTTCTAACAGCTTCATGTGGCTGTAAACATTTAATTTAAAGTGGCTTTAAGCACTATGCATCATTAAAGTTTCACTTTCAAAAAGTAAAGCCGGCAAATGTGGTGTTTACATCTAATAATCGTAATTATAATTATTATATAATTATTATTATACAGGTAGAATAAAACGTGAAAGTATCTTGAGCCTGTCTGAACCATGGACCTTATTTAAGGGATTTAACCAAAATCCCATTCAAAAAACCCATTGACTCTGGGACGATGGAACCGGAAGTGCTAAAATGCTAACTCCGGGGTTTCGCCTACAAAGTGACATCATAGTTCCACCACTCTATTTAAATAAGGAGACCAAGCTCAGTTGTTTTGTAAATTATCACAACCAGGTATTAACATGACGAAGACATAGCTAGCTAGCAAACTGTAGGCTGTATTAACTAACGGTAATGACAGTAACTCGCGATTGAGCGTCGGACCACTGATGCTAATGCGCTCTAGTTATTATGTGTGTTCGACATGAATGTTTGACATCAAATTACAGAGAGAGCGATTTGAAAGCATAAGGAGTGTCCGCTCTCTATAGCTCTCACTGTACTTTGATGTCACACACCGATCGGTCTGTGCAGCAGTGGTGGTCAGTAACGAAGTAAAACTTCTTTGTTACTGTACTTAAGTACATTTTTCAAGTATCTGTACTTTACTGGAGTAGTTTTATTTTGAGTAACTTTTACTTTTACTTCACTACATTCCAAAGCATAAGATCGTACTTTTTACTTCACTACATTTCATAAAACATATCGTTACTCCTTATAATACATCACGTGCTCCGAGACGCAGAAGCGGTGTCTGATTCATGAACAAACTGATTCTTTTCAATGAACCTGTTAAATCGGTTTGCAAATCGCAACAAACGTTTCATTCACGAATTGGAATGATCCGATTGCAGCTGTTCTCGAGTCGAAAACTCACTGATTCAAATGATCTGTTTAGAGCGAGTCTCCAGTGAACTGAACTTACAAGTAAAGAACCGGGAGATCTTGTGAGTGCGCGTGCGCGCAACTGATGCTGCGAAAAGTAAGTTACTAATGTCGAATTTTAGGATTAATTATTGTAACTGAAAATCATATTTAGGTCAAAACTGTCAGTTGTTTGTGAACTAAATCTGCTGTAAAGGGTGATCTATTTAAGCCCACTGAAATGCTTGAATGCAGACAGATCAATGTCAGTGTCTCTATGTTTTAGGTCAAAAAACGAAACATTAAAATAACACAGATTAAATAAAATAACTCATGCACTTTCATATTCCCCCGCTGCTGTAACGTTAGCAGTTTTATTAAAATGCTACGCATTTAGCCCTATGTGACGTCTGTTTTTATATTGTTTATCAACAGTATACATTTTTATATTGTTTAGATCATTGGTGCCCAACCCTGTTTCTGGAGATCTACCTTCCTGCAGAGTTCAGCTCCAACCCAGATCAAACACAACTGAACCAACTAATTAGGATCTGAAGGAGCACTTGATAATTACAGACCGGTGAGTTTGATCAGGGTTGGAACTAAACTGTGCAGGAAGGTAGATCTCCAGGAACAGGGTTGGGCACCCCTGGTTTAGATCAACTAGCCGAGTAGACAGATATGAATGTTTATTCATAACCATACTGAAAATAAGTAAATATTGTTAGCTGATGCTAACTGTCCAGCTAACAAGCTTGCTGTTGAGGATTTTTTTTTTCAACCTCCTAGATAGATTCCATCTGAGGGAAAGAGAAAGGATGTGATGTTCAGAACATGGTAACTACAGTAATTATCAAAGTGGAAAGTGATGCCCTCTGGGGGCATTTGGACAGGGGTGTTTTTACACCACAGACAAGGTTTGAGAAGAAAAAAATCATTATGAAAATATAATTATATTTTCCTTAAAATGTTATTCCTAACTTCAGGCCTAATTCTCACGTCATATATAACTGTGACATTCTGCAAAACAACAAGTTTTAAAACACTTTTTTCTTACTGGTGAAAATTAGATGGTCAAATCTGTTTTCTCTCAGGTACATCGCAGTGTAAGCTTCACAGTGAACATTACTACATCACTCTCATCAATGTAGTCCATATCAACAACAAAATATATATCTTGACTCCATATAGTGGTTATTTTGGGAAAATCCCAGGTATTTTGGGCAGTAGGATTATAAAAATATGTGCTAATATAAAATTAAATAAAGTAGTCTATATAAAATTGCAAAATAAATCTATCTATCAGTATTTTTTTACTTAAGTACATAAAAAATCGAGTACTTTTGTACTTTCACTCGAGTAAAATTGAAAAAGCATTACTTTTACTGGAGTAATATTTTATTATACATATCTGTACTTTTACTCAAGTACTTGATCTGTGTACTTTGTCCACCATTGCTGTACAGTCAGTGCTGCTTCAAGTCCGCTTATAGTGTTGGGTTAGGGGCCGTGCTCGGTGGCTCGATTGCGTCATCGAGTCATGATTAAGCCCCGCCCAAAAAATCCTGATCACGAAAATGCTAAAAAACTTTTTAACGGTATAACTCCACAATTAAGTACTACATAGTTCACAGTCTTTGTAACATGCTTCAGCAATGCATTTCTAACATTTATAATGTGTTTACAAACAATTCTCAGAATTGACTTTACACGGACTTTAAAAAATATGAAAAAATATATCATTTATGTTTTGAAGGTAAACGAAAGTTTAATGGGTTTGGAACGGGGTTCCATTTTTGGAAAGTTGTCCCTAAGTTGTCCTTACAGGCAAACATATAGATTCCCAGACAAATGGCTCTCATGTGTCAGTTCTTTTAATAAAAGATGAGTTAAAACACTGCTTTTTATTTATAACAGCATTAACAGTGAGGAAATGTAAAGTAAAATGGATCAGAAATGACTCCCAAATGATTCAGTATGAATCAAACTGAATAAATAGTCTTGGATTTGGAATCGAATCAGAAAAATCTGTATTGATGCCCATTTCTACTAACAAGATTTGAGAGCTACAGCTTTGTTTAAAAACACAGTAGATTCAAAAAAACTTTTCCCAGCAGGCAGATTAGCTGCCATTACATGTATCGTGAATGGAGGATTACCTTGTAAGATGTGCATGCGGACCAACTCGGCCCTTTCTGGGCGGCTGCGTATTTTGTGCTTTAGGAAATTTTCAGTCTACAGAGAGAAAGGATACAGAGTTTCAGAAAATGAAATCCCTCTGTAATTCAGGGATCAGAAATCAACCATTATAATGATCTCCGCTGTGCTTTGCAAATAACAAACACATTTACAGAAGGCTTAAGCTATTAAATCAACTGAGAGGTTCACATGTGTCCCATTACAGAGAGCTGGGCAACCCTGAAGAGGTTTCAGGGAGGATCAGAGAGCCCAGATGGCTGAGGAAAGTGCAGGAGGTCTGGGGCTTGGTGCCCTGCTCTTACCCTGGCTCTCTCAAGGCTGCGGATCTGGTCATGGAACGCTGCAGGGCTCTTCAGGGCTGTAAAGTCACACACACACAAAAGCAGAGCATCAGTCTCATGAGGACACAAGGCCATCACCCACACTTCAAACACACACGGCCCTTTCATCTCCTGCAGTCTTTCTAAATGCTGTAGCGCCTGGTCTCACATATTCACTCAGAGCGGAGATGGTGGGCCCACACAGAGATTAGCACACAGACTACACGGTGCCCTTCAGGACCAGACAGCTACCTCTTAATACCAGCAGAATCTATGCCTGATATTACACAGAGCTATGAGACAGCATGCAGTGTAATCCCATCAATCAGCTCAGACATGGCCAGAGGGAAAAAAAAAAGTATGTTTATATAAGTATGAGAGATTTCACACACTGCTCGGTGACTTGGTTGAACGGAAAAGTGGTTATGAGCAATAACAGAATGAGCGGTGGTGAGGCGCGAGGTGAGCTTTTGGAAAAATACCATGTGCATTGGTCACCTCTGCCTGGTTGTGAACTATGCTGAAGTGTGAGAATAAACAACTGATTCAAAAGCAGATGTGGTACAGAAACCACAACACCAACTGATTTCTTAAACGCAAAGTAAAAAAGGAAGGTTTACAAGACTTAATGCAGGGTTCGTTTTGTTTAGAGACATCAAAAATTCAGGGGGCTGTCAAAGACTGTATAAATGTGTCACAATACAACATATGTAATGTGGAACACAAAGGTTACACTACCACTCAACAGTTTGGGGTTGGTAAAATGTTTTTGTGAAAAGTTTCTTGTGCTCACCAAGTTGCATTTATTTGATTACAAAAATACACAGTTAAAACAATAATAATGTGAAAACGATTAGAATTTAAAATGGCTTTATTTTAAACGTTCTATTTTAATATATTTTAAGATGTAATTTATTCCTGTGATGGAACAGTTTTGAACGGTAGTGCAATATTAAATCGGGAGCAAGATCACTTTTAAATATTTTTAAATAACGTGACAATTTTTCACATTTACACAGAACAATTATTATTCCTTAAATATAAGTTAGATATGCGAATAAAGCCCTGTAAAGTCAACATAACCTTTATTGCAGCTTCTTATTCTTTTTGTGCATGCTTTATTGGTCAGTTATTCAAAATGTAAAAAACAAAATCTTATCAAGATTTTGGAACTTGTTTTTTTTTTTTTACTCTCTTACTTTTTAACGTAGTGCCACTTTTCACAATCCAATTAATTAATGATGGATAAAATCAAATCCCACCATACATTTTTTTTAGATTATGAAGGAAAAATGGGTCACAAAATGCCATTTCATGACTAAAACATTTACATATTTAGTTAATATCAGCAGTTTTCATACAAGAGTAAATATGAATCATCCTCTCGTTCATATGCTGGTGCACACAGCAGTATTATATGGCAGGGGCTGTACTCACGTGGCATGATGCCCTGATCAACGAGCTGCTCGCGGGTACGTCTCTGCTGTAGCCTCAGCTGGAGAACTGGTGGAGAGAAGCAGAAGCAGCATTATGTTCTTGACCCAACCTCTAGATAAGACTTGTCAACACTACACACAGAATGGAACTTTTCCACCTGATTAACACACTACACAGTACACACACACATACGCGCAACAAAAGGAAATCTAACCTTTAGCACAACCGAAATCACACACATTTCCTCTCTAGAATTACATAAGAGCCACCGTTCAAAAAAACTCGACGTTCTTCCTGCTACCAAAACAACAGGCTCTTGAGCGACCCTTTTGAAGCGTGCTGTTTGGAAGACTTCCTGGGAAAATTCTCAAGACATTTTTCTTTGCCCTCTTGGCTGAGCCTCCCGGATTTACTTGGCTGATTATAAAAACAGCTCAAATTGGTCAGAAAGACAACATGATAACGTCTGACATTTATCAAGAGTCATGAGCTCTATTAGCTGGGAATTTATAAATCTATGACGGCAAGTTCAACGCACAGCTGCATGTCACACATGCCAATATGCAAACTGCATGAGGTGATAATTAAATAATTTTGTTGTTAATGCTCAGTTCTTGTAGCTCAACATGGCACTAGCAACATCATCCACATACATATTAAGCATATTAATAAAAAAATTACTGTCAGTCTGGCAGTGTCAAATGCAATGATGTTCTACATGCTTAAATGCAGAAACAGAAAGGTTTAATCTGACTAAAAACTGAGTCAGTTTACTGTTAACAAGGTCAGCTGAGGTTGAGCAAACGAAACTCTGGAGGGTGCTGAGGGCACATGATTCGGCATTTTATTGTTTTCACTATGAATCTGTGCACTGCAATTTCTGCACCACTTGTGGCACTGAAGAGAGCTGTATGAACAATTACTACTGATAATTATAAATACTTTCGAAAAACTGGGAAAGTATTTTACATGGAAAAAAGGACATACTTCAGCTCTGAGAAGAGGAATGAATGTACCATGAAGGAGATAATAATGGGGCCTCTGCTACAGTATAACAGACACATTCCTGGTGCCCTGACAACACATGACTCAACATTGACCTTGATCCTAATCAGGTTAATTTTTTACTTGGGGCACAGAAGAAAAAATCGTATAGGTCTACTTGATAGCACAACGTAACATTGCAGCTTTTTAGGTTGGGTTATTCCACATGATAAGTAAAACATCTTCCATCATCTTGGTAACAATCAAGACAATATGATCTCAACACCTTCAGATCCTTTCAAAGATTTTTGACCATCAGAGTCTGCTCAAACATGGCAAAAATAGCTGTGAGGATCAGAGAATTATATAATTATATTATTGTTACACACATTGCAATTCAAAAGTTTTTTATGTTTTTTTTTTTTCTTAAATTGACCCAAAGTGACTATAAAAATATTGATACTGTTAAAAAAACCTTTCTATTTTGAATAAATAGTGGGTTTTTTTTACTTTCTATTATTATTTTTTTTTTTTAAAAAGCAAAATAAATGCATCAGTTTCAGAAAAATATATTATGCAGCACTGTTTTCAACGTAAATAATAAGAAATGTTTCTTAGACTCAATAAAACCTGATAAAAGCAGGCTGGTCAAGGATAAGAGACTTCTTTCAACAACATTAAAAAATCTTACATACCCCAAACTTTTGAACAAAAGTGTAACATAATTTAAATAATAATAATAAAAATAATAATACTGACATTGATGCCTTTAGTGTGGCTAATCAATGAGCTGTTCTTTACCTTTTAGCGAAGCCACAGACATTCAGACGGACATCTTTGGCTGTAGCATCACATCTAATGCTGTGTTTTGAGCATCTCAAGTAAAGTTTTTAATTATCTCTCAAGTCTTTGCATTCTGTTCCATTCAGCAACACATCTTCTATAAACAACCCCTATGAAATGCATCCAATCAAACCAGCCAAATTATAAAGGACTTCATTAAGACCTATTAACTAACTAGCCGATTTTGAAAATAAGCTTTATGCATCGATATCGTGCCAATCTATGCCGTGTCTTTTGTTTAGATGAAAATGCTATTATCTTAATCACTGACCTTCCTGTTATGTATCTGATGGACAATCTCAACCATTTGCAGCAGATTACCTTGATTGTCCACAGAGTAATGCACATAGCTCTCTCATGAAAAGCCTATCAATAGTAGCTTTCTTTTTTCAAATGCTGTCATGCAAATTTCCATTAAACCTAAGCCTAGCAAACAAAGCTTCAGGCAGCCAGTAAAAGCTATTCAAAATAAGCTAAACCTATATATCCGCTCAGCGATAGAATGATATCCACCTCTCAGAGTCGAGCAGCAAGCTGCAGAACCTGGTATGAAGTTTCCTCTGCAGATGCTGTGAGTCTCCAGTCCTAAGCAGGCCATGCCGTCTGCCCGTCCTGCCTCACGTTCAGAGTATCTTACAGTGGGCTCCTGACAGCACCAGAGCTTTGTGAAAAATGCACAAGGACCTCGTTCTTCAGGGCTCTCCATTCACTATCAGCAGCTCCAGTGAAACTGGGACTCCCTCAGAGGAGACAACATCTCTGCTCCACCAGCAGACGGAGAGGAGGGAGCAGAAAGACCAGACTGACCATTGTTAACCCCTCCCTGCCATTGGAAGTTCAATTCTAGATCATTAAAAAGTGCTCCTTTTTATAGTTTAGAAGAATGATGAACGTTCTCTGTATGGACGAGTGCATCATGGATGCTTTATTTTTGAGATCTGAGAGCAGCAAAAAACATAAAATAGCTCTCAGTTGAAATAACCCTCCTCTTCATCAACACGGTAAACATCTTGTTTGACAGACAGCCAGAGGATGAGTAACTGACACGGGCCATGCTCTGCCAAAGTCGTTTACATTTCCACTCGCTGTGACCTCAGCATAGCTAGAGACCTAGAGGAGCAGTCCTCACAGAGCTGTGAACCACCGCATGCAGACAGCGCTGTCCTGTGACCTTTCACATGTCAATCAAAAGACTGCGCCCAAACTAAGAGGCAAAGAAATGTCAGGATTGTGGAGGCTGCTTCTGTGCGTCAAGACAGAATGGAAAAAGAGCTTCTCATTTTCGGCGTGTACAGAAATAAAATGTTATTTAATCATCTGGAAATAGAGGCAAAACTAATCAGGATGTGGCGTGAATTGAACTAGGCAGCGAAGAGAGAGAGCCAAAATTAAATACGTGAATTTATGCAGGCTGTGATTACAACCGGGCAAACGAATACCATTCCAGAACATGAGCAAATTTGAAATCTCACAATACATTCACCAAAAATGGGCAAAAAAAATTCGGACTGATGGTGAACATTTAGCCAAGAGGGACATCTAAATCAGATAACGTCTGTGATTTTGTTGAAGGACAAACAACTTACTACCACTCTGTACTTTTTAGACAAAGTCTCAGAAGCCAGCCGTTTCTCACATCAGATGTCTGAAGTATAAACTAGGCTTGTCTGAACTGCAGGTTAACTACTAACATCTTTGCCGACTGATTTTTATATTCACATTATTGTCAAAAAATGCTTGACTATTTTTTATAAAACAGATAGTTCCGGTCCTTGATTCTGATTGGTTGAGCCACGTTCGAAGCCGTTGTAAATTACACTACAAACCTACACATTTGTTTACTTTGTGTGTTGCTTGGCAACCACTTTGTTCCAACCATAGGTTCTAACCACAACTGTTTCTGAGGAACTACATTGTTTGGTGGAAGAATACTGTTTTTATTAATATCATTACACTTATTTTATTTTGTGAAACCTTACTAAGTATACGGAATAACCATTTTATAAAAGCAATAAGCCCCGTGAAGTCGTGGTTTACAGTGAATTTATAACAGCTAAGGGGCGTTGTTAGGCACGACGCAAAGCGGCTTCTTGGGGCTTATTGCTTTAGGGGCCGTTCACATGTCGCGCTTAAAAACGCGTGGAAAATGCTAGGCGCGCCGCTTTCTCCTTCTTTCCAAAGCACTCTGTAGCTTGTGCTCCCGTGGCGTCTGCCGTTGCTAAGCAACCATGACCTGCGCTCTCCATGAAGATGCGGAAGTTTCAGCAAAGGATAAATGGATTTCCAGCACTGAAAATCGCTTGCAGTAGCTCTGCTACTAAATTTATTTTAAAAAGACTATCCCTGTACAGCTATGATCAGCTGTTTCACCATCTTGGCTGAGCTTTCAATGTTGTTACAGGAAAGGATGAAGCTAATTGGTTGGTTCTTGTCACATGAGCCGTGGTGCGCTTGCGGCATTCTGAAAAGTTTAAATGTTTTTATCTAGATGCGGCGCGGACGCGCCTGGAAAAAACGAGCGCGTCGCACCGCGTGCGCATCGCTTCCATTATGAGCGTGCCTGCCGCTCATCTACATTTGAAATAACGAACTTGAGCGTGCAAAAGACGCGATATGTGAATGGCCCCTTATTCTACACTACTGTTTAAAAGTTTGGGGCAAGTAAAAGTTTTTTGTTTTTTTTGAAAGATATACTTTTATTCAGCAAGTTTGTCTTAAATTGATCAAAAGTGAGAGTGAACTCATTTATTATTTTACAAAAAATATATATTTTAAATGAATGCTGCTCTTTTGAACTTTCTATTCATCAAAGAAGCCTGAAACTGTATCTCAAAAAATATTAACAACAAACATTTTTTGAGCACCAAATCATCATATTAGAATGATTTCTGAAAGATTTACATTTCATTTTTTTTTTAAAGCTGCAGTCCGTAAGTTTTGTCTCTTTGTCGCCATCTCTGTTTGAAAACTGGAATTGCAGCTGTGTGTGGAATTATCTTGCTTGCGTGGGCTGTACTCCGGCACAGCTTCAGCGTGGATGAATCTAATGTTTTGAGGTGAATGTGTAGCTGTCAGTCACCGCACCGGTGTGGATGTTTACTGTACTTCGCAATCATAGATTATAGCCTATGTCTTGGAATATATGACCCAAATAAGAATTTTCACCGTATATTGCCTACTGAACAAGTAAGTAACAAGTCTGCCACGCTTGTTCTGACCAACTGAGGAAAAAAGCATTACAATAAATCACGCTACCAATGGTGATTAAATCTAAAGATCGGTTAGCTCATATCACATCAAACCGTGCAAATTATTATTATTGTTATACTTTATTCTCAAATTATTAATGTTAACAACATCAGCATTGCGTGACTATGAGTATAGTGTGTATTAGCGTGTAGATTTCTATTTCTGTAGTCTAATATCTAATTGTCATACCATTTTAATTTCATATTAAGAAATTCTTTTAACCCAAAAAGCAAACTATGCTCCCTTCAAACTGGTTCTATTTAAAATACAAAATCTTGTGTAATCCCACGTTGGCTATCTGTAATCAGAAGCACAATTAAAACTGGAATATAATTTAATTTCATTCACATGTGTTTCATAAACACATAATCCTTTCTGGATTACAATCAGCCATCAAAATAATACATTTAATTATTCTAGCGGCTGTGAGAAAAGGCTAAACGATCCGCCACTTGCAGGATCCTCACATGTGATAGCCTACTAGCCGGGAAAACTTCTTTATGTTTATACGTGATGTAATGATGCAGTGCCATGCTCGAATTTCCCCCGAAAACCTACCTGTATACCACTCAAATTAGAAAACATTATTATAAGCTAACCGTTGTGAATCGGGCTAAAGCAGTGGTTCTCAACCCGCGGCCCGCATGCGGCCCGTCACGAATCCAAATGCGGCCCACCATGCTGAATGTTACAGTCAATGTGCTGAACACAATTAAAAAATAACTTTCAGTTTTAAAATTCATTTTAGGTTTTACATTAATTTTACAAATATAAGCTATAATGTTTTTGTGATGTAAAATAATTTAGTTTTTCATATATTATTTTCAGACATGAGCAGACCTACTCACGTAATTAATGTTACACATTTAACGAACACTTACAAGCGCGCACTTTGGAAGAATTCAATTCAAATAGTCATCAGCAGCCATTAGTTCTGTAAAATTGAGCATCAAAATGGACAAATTTGTTAAGGGAGGAAACGAAATGTGGAAAATGCCAGCGAAGGAACGCATTCAAACAAAAATAGTCACAGCATCATCAGCAGAGAAGAGAGTGCTGGACTTTCGGCATCAACTTTCGGTTTGCCCCGCCACTCACTTGAAGATGTTCAGGTAAAAAGAAACACCCATAGGCTACTACGCAGCAATCATCCTTAATTACAGAAATGTGGCAAAACATATCTGGAGAGAATCTCAGATTATTAAATTCGAAAATGCTTTCCATATTTGGATCAACATAGGCTACATTTGTGAACGCACACTTTCTGCAGTGTCGCGCGTCAAGTCACTCTTCCGTGCGCATCTTCTGCAATTTACAATCGCAACTTCATTGTGCTGTTACTCCTTTCGAGCAGAGTTTCACAAAATTGGTCAGCTCCCGACAGCATCAGGTGTTTTATTAATGGTGAGCAGAATTATTTATTTATTTATTTCAATAAATGTAATCGTTTAGATATCATAATATTCAGGCTATTTATAATATTATAAATCTGGTTGGTTTGTATTGATGACGTAATATGTAAATGACATATTGGCTCGTGAGACTTGCACTTGGACCATAGTGCGGCCCGGTGGAAAAAAAGGTTGAGAACCACTGGGCTAAAGTAAGGCGATGGTTTTGAACACTGGCTGTTATGTACTTGCTCAAATATTGATTTTGGATCATTTTTAACCAAAAAAAGTTACAGATTGCAGCTTTAAATATACTAAAATAGAAAACAGTTACTTTAAATTATAATAATATTTCACAGTATATGGTTTGTTTTACTGTATGATCAAAGACTTTATGAGCATAAGAGACATCTTTTAAAAACATAAAAAAATCCTATCTACCCCGAACTTCTGAACAAGTGTATTACAAATAAAACAATAATGTGAATTTATACAAGTGAATGAATTTAGGCGTTACAACATTTTGATTTTTAAAGAGATTTAGAGAGGGTTAGATGATGGCAACGTTAATCTAAAAGTGAAAATCATCATGCACAATGAAATATCCAACATCAGCCAATATATATCAGGGCTCGCAAAATCGCTAGCCCGACGTCCCGGGGCTATTGTGTTTTCCAGTCGGGCTACCAAAATGTATCACCGCCCTGCCCGAAGGGCTACCTTAAATACAGGGCTCCCACGGGCCTTAAATTTGATACAACCAAATTGAAGAGTTTTTAAGGCCTTAAAAAGTTAAATACATTAAATGGTATAGTCTTAATATAAGAAAAGTCTTAATTTCAAGAGGTCTTACAGTTGGGGGTGGAAAGGCAAGAATTGCGATATGGCTGGATTAAACTTCAAAAGGCAATTATGTCATTGAATAAATATTCGAGCGCTGCACGTTTTAAAGTCAAAACATGGCACGGATGTCTTTATGTGAATGTATCTCTGAAGGGAACCGACTGTCCTCAGAAACGTATCGTTGGCATTTTCATTTAATCTTGCCTATAATGCCTGATAAAACAGCGTTTATGAGCCTGGTGCTGCTTTGTGTACAGTCGTTACTGGGGGAACCGCTTTATTTCAGCCGCTCTTACCTCGTGGCAGATAATGAATTAGCATTTCCAAAAAGCCTATCTTAAATTTAGATCAATGCCCAATTGTGCATATCAACCCATGTTTTTATGCAGCAAACACATAGAGTTGTAAATGTGAAAGAAGTTAATGTGCCTTCTAAAAATCTAAATTTAGACAGTAATATTTATGTTTTAAATTAATGTAATAATTCATATGTTTGACTTATCCCTTTTCATAAAAAAATATTTAAAGGCTGAAATACCATTTTATAACATTTTTGTTTTTGTGAAAACCTGTATCTGAATTGTAAATCATGTCATTTTATGGCTTAATATGTTACCATAGATATTGTCCAACCCCGTTCATTTTACTTGTGCAGCTCTTAAAAAGTCATAAATTGCCTTAAATTATTCTTTTTTTAAACTGTAGATACCCTGAAAATAGTAAAATAAAACTCTTTCCTTGATATTCGTTGATATTTGTGTATTGAAAATGTTTTTGATTGACATTTATGGTCTTTTTTTATTTGGGCTAGTTAAATTAATTTTCGGGCTACCAAAATCTAAAGAGTACCTGCCCGAAGGGCTACCAGGGATTTTGAAATTTTGCGAGCCCTGTACAGCCTAGTAAAAAAGTAATATTTTTAAAATACATTTATTTCATACTAAGTATAGTTCAAATCTATTAACATATTTACTGAAATGTCGCTCAAGACTTACTGATATAAAAATAATAATTAAACTTTATTTGGAGTGCTACTTGTGCACAATGCAAAAAAATATTAAACCTAAAATGCGTTTTAATGTCACTATTGATGAGGACTGTTTGATATTTGAATAATATTGGTCTTTAGATGCAAGATATTTAAAGTGTACCTGAAGTATACTTGCAATAGTTCCACTTTAGCACAATCAAATCAGTAAAAAGTGCATTAAGTACAAAATTAGTTGTTCTAACTTGGCAGACTTTGAGTATACCAGGTAACACATAAATATGTATATGTATTGGTAGTATACTTAGAATGAAATAAATGTAAATTTCAAATACATTTTAGTACATTAATTTTTCACTAGGGTATTCAATTTGAATCAATAACTGATGGTAATGATATATGGTGCATCGCTAATTCATGTAAATGACTCAATCCAACCATTTTTATTCAGCATCATAGTAAGTGACGTACCATTTTTGCGTTCGTTGAGGGGGGGCAGCCTCTGGCATGGGTGCAGGGACAGTTCGCCCAACTCATGGGTTACAGCCTCACTCTGTGGGCTGGGAGCCAACAAACCCCCAATCCCAGCATCCCCCTGGCCCTCCATGTCAAGGGTTTCGCTGGGGATCAGCAGACGATATGGTCACAGGAAGCTCCTTACTTCAGTTTCTGCAAAAGACAAAGTCGGTATAGATTCAAGTGAAGAAAAAAGTAAACAGCAAAAGATAAGCAAATGAATTTGGTCAAAGTTAGGCAGACTGTGTATTAGTAATACTTGAAATCATAAGTGAAATGGGGAGTTTGGGAATTATGTAATAGTTCAAGGATGTGGTATAAGGTCTGTAATATCACTTTAGCCATAAAAAACGACCAAAAACACAGAGAATGTGTTGACTCTATGGCATATACAGTTGCTGCTGTTGCACATCTATCAAAGCGCTAACAAATAATAAAAACGAGCCTTTCCAAAGACAGTGAATGAATAGACTTTGTGTTTGCTAGCCTATCATTACTCAACTTTACATCATCCCAGTGGTTTAGATGTGAAACCAATAAAAACATAAACACAGCGCTCACCATGGTGCTGTAAAATGCTAGAATACACTATGACCACATCAGCACAAACCACAATCATTAATTCCCATGAAATACTTGCCATTCAAAACCTCCTGTCACATGGGAACTGAGAGGCTAATTTTTCTGTTGCTAATTTTAAAATACAAATTTCAGTGGCGGATCAATTCAGCAACTGATCTCAAACAAAATCTGCACAAGGGGACGGTGATGGATTTTGTTTAACTAACAACGTCAATTTTGCCAGTGATGGATTTGGTTTCCTAACTTAAAACATTAAAGTAAACATTGTTGAACAAAGTTGAACATCAAATTCTGCTTCAAAAAAAAAAAAAAATCCATTCATTTCTTTCCTCTTCCTGTGGTTTTCCACATTCAACCACATCTGAACCACCCTGCCCCCTGAAAAAAAGGCAAGAAATTGACTCTTTTAGCTGCCTGTAATATCGGATCCAGCCTTTCAAAAGAAGGGCAGGTTTTAAATACGAATTCCAGCTGTTTGTACTGGGTTATCAATGACTCAGGCCATTTACACAAAAATGTATTGAGTAAAACATTGTGGGACATGCGGTCACTGACCTAATAAAGATCCAAAGCATGTTTTGATATGGAGACGGATAGTATTGGAAAACCGTATGGCCTGATATGACCTCTGAGTAAAGAGAACATTAGCAGCATCTACTCCTCCAGGTTTTTGCGATTCTTTGATCACTAAATCACTAATGTTTAACTTTTTGCATACATGCATAATTTGCCATTTTAAAGTGCCCCTATTATGGATTTTTGACAATGACCTTTCATGCAGTGTGTAACACAGCTCTAATTGAATAAAAACATCCTGCAAAGTTTTAAATCTGAAAGTGCACCGTGTATAAAGTTATTGTCTCTCAAAAGAAAGAGTCGACTCTGAATCATTGAAACAAGTCATTTTTAAAACGAATCCCAAGCTGTTTCATGTTGATGTCAACATGAAACATTAGCATATTGCCTGCCCACTTGTTGGTCTTTTCGTGTTGGTCTGAATGAAAATGCAAATTCATTCTTTGCCACTAGGTGCCGCTTTTGGAGAGGTAAAAATAGCGGTTTCCCCGGTAACGCTGTACACAAAGCAGCACTGAGCTTACAAACGCTGCTTTATCAGGCATTACAAGCAAGATGAAATGAGACCAATCGGACCAATCACTGCAGATTAGCGGCACGCAAAGGAGGGGTTTGGAAAAATGAATCGTTGAGCGAATCATTTGGGAGTTGTTGAGCAAATAAGGTAAAAATAAATGCATATTATAAGACAATGTTTTTTGACCTTGCATTCATGTCAACCTGTTGTTGGGGACTCCCAAAACCAAAATATGAACCTTTCATAACCCATAATAGGGGCACTTTAACACATAATAACCGCAAAATGCATCATACTAGTACTACCAAAAGTTAGACTAACACAACTCAGTGATAAAGAAACATGTATGAATGAGGAAGTAAAGTGTGGCATAAGGGGTGTCAAAATTACGATGCAGATGAGGACGATTCGGTATCGGTTCAGTAATAGACCATAACCGATTATAATGTACTGACATTTTCTGACGTCATTTGTCGCGGTAGCATACGATGGCAGAGGGAGGCGAGACGCCAGTGCGAGTAATTAAAAATGCTCCAACTACTTTAAAAGCCTACATCTGGGCACAATTCGGGTTTTATGAACAACCTGGTAAGCACGACCTGGAGAAGACATTTGTTTTCATTTAAATGTTTTACAAGAAAGTACGGTTTCATCGGGTGCACACGTTTGGCCAAAGTTAACTTCCGGTCTACGATGTACTTAAGCTTACGATGCTTTTGGGAAACACTGCCCTGGCTAGTGGTTGATAGTAGACTGATGTTGGGCTCAGATTGTTGTGCTGTGGGATGCAATGTTTCTCATATATTTATTTATTTGTGGTGGCCCGCCACAATATCAAAACTGACCACCACAAATAGATTTTCCAAAAGGCTTTGACTTTGTTGAATAAATAAGCACTGCACGTTTCAAAATCACAATGCGGCGCGGGTGTTTTTATATCACTGTATTTCTGAAGGAAACCGACTGTCTTCAGAAAATTTTCGATATCATTTTCATTTCATCTTGCCTGTAATGCCTGATAAAGCAGCAGTTGTGAGCTCAGCGCTGTTTTGTGTACAGTGTTACCGGGTCTCCCGCTCCAAAAGCACCTCCTGCTTTGCTTATTATCAGAAATAATCTACTCTAGTGGGACTTTGCTGTTGTTATTGATTCTTTGTGGAAGTCTACCGGAAGTTACGTTTAGGCCACAAGAGTGAGTCTTCTGTGCCCAGATATGAGTTTTGTTTGATGTTTGATACATTCAAGAAGCATGTTTTCTTTCAGCAGGTAAAATTAAAGGTTCAGTTCATATATCTGATTGCAAGTATTTATTGACAAACTTGTATACAAGTAAAATTGAAAATTGAGGATGCAGTGCATTATCAATGCATCGTGATATCGAATTGAACCGAATCGATGACATGATAATCGTAATCGAACCGAACCGTGAGACTAGTGTAGGTTCACACCCCTATGTGTCAGGCTTGATATTAAAAGGATTATTAAGCTCAACAATCAATAAAAACAACACAATCAGTGTGTGATCCTGAATTAACTTCTTTTGTGCAGTTCATCGTGTTTAAACTGCCAAATACACACAAAGCTATGTAATGCTGTCAAACGATTAATCATGATTAATCACATCCAAAATAAAAGTTTTTGTTTACGTAATATATGTGTGTGCACTGTGTATATTTATTATGTTTATATATAAATACACACACATACAGTATATATTTTTAAAATATGTACATGTATTTACATGTATATATTTATATTCATATAATTTATCTAATGTATAAATATAGTTAATATATATATATAAAAAAATTCTTAACTATATACATGCATGTGTGTGTATTTATATATACATAATAAACATACACAGTACACACATGTAAACAAAAACTTTTATTTTGGATATGATTAATCGCGATTAATCGTTTGAGAGCACTAAAGTTATGACAAAATGCCTGTTTTGGTGAGTATTTATGGACACACATTCAGTTTTGTCTTAAAAAAGAGAAAATCACTCACTGCTGTTAACAGAACTTGTAACTTGTACACTGAATAACAGTAGTTTTAATAAAGACCAGTGTATTTATGAATACAGTGAAAACTATTCCCTTTGTTTCCTGAAGCGTTTCGCACTGTTTGTACCTGAACTTCAAGCACTCATCTCTATCTTTGTCTTATTGCTTGTAATTTGCTTCTTTGTTCTTGTTTTCTAACAAAATACATTTTTGCATTTGCAAACCCATCCATACAACAAAGCAGGATGTTATCTATATAAATAACAATAAAAAACGAAACCTAACCCTAAGTATCTATAATAAGTAATGACCCAAACCAATAACCAATCAGGGATTTGAACATGACATACTGCAAACAAACACTCGTGCACAAAAGCATGCAGCTACAATACTAGCAGGCCAAGCCTCATTGTATTCTTACATAACACACCAGCAAATGTCATCTACTCGTCCTCTTTATTTTTGAATTTTTAACATTCTCTACACTGTAAGGTCTTTTGGTTGATAGTCAACACAATACACAAATTGTTTATGTTTTGAAGGGTGGTGTGCCAACATCCAAAACACTGTATGCGTAATGAAGTCTGCTATTAGTCCTTGATAGTCACTGTTGCTAGGATACAGCAGCCTCCCACACAAATAAACTCAAGCTGCTGGAGCTCTCGCTCTCTCAACAGTACACTGTTTAGTAATCACTCACATAGGACAGGTCAAATGTAAACTTACGTACACTGAAAAGTTTAAGAATGTATTTTAAAATTTAAGCCTAAAAGGTACAAATAAATATTAAGTAAAAAATAATAATATATTTGCAATAAAATTAACTATTTCCCTGTCAGTATCTCAATTTAATGTTCATTTGCAATGTCATACTAAATATTGTTTATTATTTAGAAATGTATATTCTATGGAAGGACACATTTATGGAGCATATGATTTAATGTCACACGGTCACACCATGTGAATATTTGCATGCAATTAGCTCAGTCTGTGGCATACTCACCGCCACAAGCAATGGTGACGCAACACGAAGCAACAAGCTGGCCACAAACTGTGAAATTGCCATGGCAATATTGATATAAAATATTAAATATATTCAATAATAACACTTCGACACTGTACAAAAGTCAACACTCCAGACACATGCATGTCCTCCACCACATACAGTCAAGCTTAAGACGGCCATCTGATGTGGATCCACTGCGTTCAAACAGTCCACATCTGGCTTACACAACATTAAATATATAGTACAGTGATCTATGAGATACACATCTCTCTACTCTAAGGACAGTTACAATAACAATGTATATCTTACATAAGAAAAACAGAGGGGCTGTGCTGCTTCTGTGGTCTGCTGTTTCTGGCATGCCTCCCTGTTAGAGCGCATGGCTAAACATTTTCCATACAACCCTCAAACCACATACACTTTAAACTATAACAGTGAGTGCCAAACTATCCATCACAATCGATTCAGTTAAGTTATTGAAGGCAATTAGAGTAAACAACAACATGTCTTAGGAAGGTGCAAGGAAAATCTAAAGAATCACTTGGTTTTCTATAGAAACTGCAAGGTTTGCTCAAAACTAAGCAGGTAAACTAATGACACCACACTGAGAAATGACCAGCCTTCATGTTGACGTCAGGAGATGTCAAAGCGTTACTTAAAGGGACAGTTCACCTTAAAATAAAAATTCTGTCATCATTACTCACCCTCAAGTCATTCCAGACTTTCATTCATCTTCAGAACACTAATTAAGATATTTTTAATATTCTTTCAGAATTTTTGTTCACGAAACCAAAATATCCATGCTTCAAAAAGCACATATAGACATCGCTCATCCATACATGTTTGACATGGAGAAAAAATCTCAATAGATTTTGCGTGTTAAGCAATCACGCTGGATCTTCTGTTTACAATATTTGATGAGCTCTATGTATGTGCATTGATCAAAGCCTAAATTAAATCTGTTCAACATATAAAGCAATAGTGCCTCTTCAGACAAATTGTATTAAACCAATTTCTGGATATGGATTACTTTTACAGTGTCTTTATAAACTTTCTGAAGCCTGGAAATCGGGAGTGTACAATAAAGACAGAAAAATGTAAACATTTTAAATTTTTGAACAAATTGTTTAAAAAGGCTGTTTCATTTAGAAGTGAAGCAAGTGAGTGTTTGTGTTTATGAATGGATCATTGAATCATTGACTCAAATGATTAGTTCAAAAACAGATTCATTCAGGAATGAAACACTGCAGTGTTGCTCTGACATGCACCAATGTTCTGCTTCAGCTTTGTTTGGAAATGTTTTCATTGGCGAATCTGAGAAAAAAAAAAAAAAAAGACAATATTGTGCCTAAAATTTAACTCACTCAACATTAACTTAAAACTTAAAAATCTAATTTGCGATCACACGCACACTTTAATAGGAAAACGGCATTGTTGCATGTGTGTGATATTACGTAACTATATAAATATAAATATAAAAATCAAAACACTATACAAGGATATTTTTTGCTTTCATAACTTGAATTATAGGGGCATTCTAACTGCATTCTAATAGACTTCATCATACAGTGAATGCTTTTTTTTTTGTAAAGTCAGGGACATATTTGATAATGTTAGCTTGCATATTGTTAAAACAACAATTATGATATTATTGCAGACGATAATCAACACAAACCCATACTTGGAAATTTTGGTTGCGTGTACTTTCAATGAAAGGAAAAAAATGATGAGAGAATATTCGAAATATCTTCATTTGTGTTCCAAGGATGAGCAGAAGTCTTGGGTTTGGAACAACGGAAGGGTGAGTAAAGTCTGAGTTTTCAGTGACTATTACTAATAACCACCATTCAAATATTACAAACCAAAAAACTGCATCAAGCATTGCTACAACTCAACATTTCATTTCAGGGATTACATTTGATCTTAAAATGGATTATATTTTACAGGATTACCAGTGTAAAATGCCAGGAACACTGTTTACCAACACTGTTAAAAACAACAAAATACAGTATTTGATCACGCTTTGATCATTTTAATTGAACCAATGTGCTGATCAAACATAAATCAGCCACAAAGTGACTTTAATAACTAAACTAGTTCTTGTTTCATATCTGTTGCAATAAGCATTGTTCTAGTAAGGAAGTTACAACACTCTTGGTTTTCCTTTAGGAAGGTGTGCCCTCAAGCTCTAGTTCTCCATTCACCCTTTTAGCACGATATCTTCTCCTTCACAGTGGCCAACATTTAATCTGTCTCAAGTGGCTTTAATGTCAGGGATCTGAACCTGATTCTGCTGAGACAGCATACTATGAGCCATGACTAAATACTCTGGAAAATATCAAACTCCAATTAAAAAGCAAACCCAGATGCTTGATCCTTTTCATGTGTCGTGCTGGAAACACAAGCGATGATTTCCATGTGTTCATCAAAGGAGAGTAACCAGGTGGGCTGGCACAAGATAAACGTTTAGTTTACTTCAGCCCAGCGCTTGTGCTCAACTTCCTCAGAGAGGTTAATGACAAACTTTAAGATTAACTTTTTACAAACGGTTCATTAATGATTTCATGTGGAGGATCAATAAAATGTCTACGTATGTACACTAAAGAATTTGGCCATTATGAAAGGTCCCAGCTGCATATAGATATGTACATTTTTGCATTTTAATGTAGCTGCCAGTGAGTGTACATCCTAAAGTCAAGAGTTATCAAAAGATATGGTGTAAAATAAGGGTCCTTAACAGGGGGTCCACAATGGAACAACAGGATGGTCTGCCAAAAAATCTTTTTTGAATTAAAAACAAAAAAAATCCCAAAACAAACAAATTAAAAGTTGTATCTAAAGTATAGCTAAAAATCTGTGTTATTTTAGTATTAATAATAAAGCATTAATTAATATCTTGAATTAGCTTTTGTTTTATATTTTCAGTTTTCATTTTGTTGTGTACTGTTGCCATTTTATTACTTTCTTTTTTATATTTCTATTTAGCTTTATTTGTATTTCAGTTTTAATTTGAGTAATTTTAGCACTTAAACGTGAACTTATTTTATTGCAGTTAGTTACAACATTTCTGATTTTCAGATGTAGTTTTTTCATCTAATATTTACATTACAGTTCATATTCTATTTGTTATATTCAGCTTTATTTCAATTAACAAAACTTTCATAGATTTAAAGAATGATAACAACTCTGAGCTAAATGAGTCATTCTCTCACACGATAAGTATAATAATTATACAATAATGTGATACTAAACACTCTATTATTGGACAGACAACACTCAATTTTATGCAGTATGTCTCTCCTAGGGGTGCTTTGTCTGAAAAAGGTTGAGGACCCCTGGTTAAGTAATCAAAACTTAGGGATCATATTCAGTAGCTGAGACTACAGAATACACTTGGTAAAAAATATTGATTTCTGTATTTATAAAAAAATCTAGATATGCGGATAACGTGGTCAAATCTAAATTTGCATGAAACCAACAAATCAAGCAAAGAATAGCATGTGAAATCTCGATTGGTTTCCAACTATTCATTTCGAATCAAAAACATCACAGAGCATAAATCTTGCATCCAGGCACTACAGAATTTCATTTCAGACATTCATGACTTGCGGTGGCATGAAGTGGAGATGCCAGGTGTCTAGTCTAAGAGCTTCTCATAAGTTACACCTGTGTATGACTCACTAGTTGTTTGAAGACTGCAGATCTATTAGGTTGTTTACTCTCATTCACATGGAGTTTCAGTTTCACCAGGAGAGTCAATGAGACACAAACAGGATGCAAAAACTTCCAGTGCGCTTAACCTTTCTGCCATACAGACGCTTAAATCATCAACAGACCCTTCCTCCTCGGCCTACAGTAACTGACACTGAGGGTCTCAACATGTAAACCCCACTGTCTCAGCATAAGCATCATGTGAAACAGCAGTGTTGATCTACAAACATCAAAACTCAATGTTTACAGATAATACAGTAAGTTATCATGCTAGTAGCCTACATTGAGTATCTTTTCGCGACATACACGTAATGTAAAGCTCATCCGAGAATACTCACTATTTCATGTTTATGTTTTTATTTTAGTGTATATCTCGAGTGTACATGACAGTCATGCTCCGTGTTTTTTAATGGCTCAATCCTCACATCAGCAAACAGACTAGCACGAGAACTACAGCGCTACACATTAAATCTCTTACTGCCATATAATGTCGCTTCTTACCCTGCTCCCTATAGCTGTGTCTAGCTTGCTTGTCGTAGCCCCTTGGTTTAATGCTCCATAACTGTCCTTGATGTGGTCACCCATGTGTCCAGGGATTAATTCTGTTTTTCTTTGGGACTGAAGTTTTTTTTTTTGAGGAAGTAAGATGGCCGATGCTCTGTTCGTCTGAACTCTGACGCAAACAGAGGTGTTAAAGGCCAGTCACCATCGGGGGGCGCTAGTGTTCCGTCTGTCTTTTTGTATATGTCATAACGTAATTAAAATGTATTTCATTTTAATAAAATTACTGTTATTTTACACAATTGTTTAAAGATACAGTTAACCCAAAAATATAGATTTTTGTTTTACTTTTACTTCTCAGTCACCATTCACCTTCATTGTAAGGAAAAACTGAGTCATTATGAAAGTAGCCAAATAACAACATCATGTAGTTTTGGAACAATATCGGTGTGAGTAAATTACAGAATTTCGTTTTTGTATTGAATACACAGAGATAATTACATAAATAATTTATTTTATTCATGACAAAAATGTTAACATTTTTCTAAGAGTGTAATTTACCAATGGAAATATTAAATATTAAAATAAGCAAATAACTGCATTTAAATGTCTACAATACACAGCAATGTCACAAGTCATTACAAACTGGAAAGTTTGATTCTAACAAACAAGGTATTTAAAGGGATAGTTCACCCAAAAATGAAAATTCTGTCAGTAATTACTCACCCTCATGTCGTTCCAAACCTGTAAGACCTTTGTTCATCATCGGAACACAAAGATATTTTTGATGAATTCCAAGAGCTCTCTGATCCTCCCATAGACAGCAAGGATCCGAACATGATCAAGGTCCAGAAACGTAGGAAGGGCATCATTAAAATAATCCATGTGACATCAGTGGTTCAACTATAATTTTACGAAGCTACGAGAATACTTTTTGTGCGCAAAGAAAACAAAAAAACCCCGACTTTATTCAACAATTCGTCGTCTCCGTGTCTCCACCCTGGCACCATTTTGGATAGTATCACATACGTAAACAACGTATGCAACGTATGTACGTGGATCAGTTGTTTACATTCAGATCAAAGCGTAAACAATGTAGCCGCGTACATAACGTTGCATATGACGTTTACGTATGCGATACTCTTCAAAATGGTGCCAGGGTGGAGACACGGAGGAGACGAATTGTTGAATAAAGTCATTATTTTTGTTTTCTTTGCGCACAAAAAGTATTCTCGTAGCTTCGTAAAATTACGGTTGAACCCCTGATGTCACATTGATTATTTTAACTATGTCCTTCCTACATTTCTGAGCCTTGATCGTGTAAGGATCCTTGCTGTCTATGGGAGGCTCAGAGAGCTCTCGGAATTCATCAAAAATATCTTAATTTGTGTTTCGAAGATGAACGAAGGTCTTACAGGTTTGGAACGACATGAGGGTGAGTAATTAATGACAGAATTTTCATTTTTGGGTGAACTATCCCTTTAAATATTCAGAAATACAACAATTCACTACATTTTATACAATAATTTCATAATAAATATGAATATAAATCCCTTTTGACAAGGCACAATTACCAAACCTGAGAATACGATGCAAATACTTTTCTTCTTTATGATGTCTACTTGTTTTTCTGAACAGGAACCACATTCATTGGATTGTGTAGGAATTCATAAAGCTGCCTGGCATTGCTACTACTGCCCAATATCTCACTGAGCTTTTCCTGACTAAATGTTACAATATCAGCCAGACAGGAAGCGTGTTTTATAAGGCTCTTGAAGTTTTTCGCACTGACTCCAGGCATGCGGAGCAAGAAGTCGTGAGGTCCGGGGTTGTACAGGTCTACTGATTCCGTCACCGTCTCTGATTCGGCAGTAACGGCCTGAGCTGTGGCAGCGTCAGGCTCCGGGCGACCGTGTTTGAGCTCCTGAAACAGCTCTGCTGTCACATAGGGAGACGGGCACCAGAGCAGCCTCAGGCGGGGGAAATGGAGGGTGAGGAGGGTCAGTTTGGAGGTGACGTCACTGGCAGAGATCTCCTGACGAAAGTCACTGCGGGCCACCAGGGAGAAAGACTTTGCCGGGTCAAACTCGATAAGCAGCACAGGACGGCGATAGAATCGAGTCATAGAGAGGGCCTGTGTGTAAAGACGCCCACTCTGCAGGGAACCAATGAGGTCGCTGATACTTTTGCGCTCCACACAGATCTCTGAAGTCAATATGTAGTCGCCAACCTCTAAGGTGACGGGCTCAATATCGAGACCCCGTTGATGCAGAAGGGAAGGAAGCTCACTGCGGAACTCCCGCATGTCAACTATGATTCGCTGAGGCTCTTTAACCTCTTCACGACCCCCTAATGGAACATATCAACCATTATTCAGCACAATACATGTTGAACTGATAAAACCATATTGTATGAATACATCAGGTTGAACAATGAAGGTTTACCTGCTTTGCGGGTGTTGGTGGTGGCATTGGCAGGTTCCTGACTGCGGACAAGATCTAGGTTGGTGTCTTCCCTACCCTCTCTCTCTTCTGGCACAACCATGCTGGCCTTTTCCCTATTTAAAAACAAAAACAATTTTTTTTAAAATAAGCAGTGTCACAAAAGATAATAAAATTGAACTCATTTTTTTAACTCAGATAAATAGGAAATATTGAGCTAACCTTATGAGGTACTCAAATGCTTGTTTTTCTTTGCTCAAGACTGTAAGATACCTCTGTTCTTCTGTCGAGCCTCCATATATAAGAAAATACACACTAAACATAAGGGGAAAACAATCAGGAAAGTTAAATACATTATATTAAATCTAAATATGGATTTTTTTATTATTTATCTAAATAAGTTAAATTATTTGTATAAGAATATATAAATGAATACAACACCGTTCAAAAGTTTAGGGTAAGTATGATATTTTTTTTATTTATTAGAAATTAATTACTAAAGATGCATTAAATTCAAAAGTCACATTATAAAGACGTGTAATGTTATAAAATATTTGTTTCAAATGAATGCTGTTCTTCTGAACTTTCTATTCATCAATGAATCTTGTTAAAAAATATTAAGCAGCACAACTGTTTTCAACATTAATAATATTAATAATGAAAAAACACTTTTTGAGCACCAAATCAACATAATAATGATTTCTGAAGGATCATGTGGCACTGAAGACTGACATAATGTCTGTTCATCTTTGCCATCACAAAATTTTGCATTTTAAAATATATTACAATTGAAAATGGTTATTTTAAATTGTAATAATGTGACAATATTACCTTTTTACTGTATTTTTGATCAAACAAATGCAGTCTTTGTAAGCACAAGTTATTTCAAAAACATTTAAAAAATCTTACCGACCCCAAACTTTGAGTATTATTAATTGTTTCTTAGAATATACATTTGCTGCATGCCAATATACACACCGGAGAGGTTTTCCTGGCCTGCTGGCTTTATAAATCTCAAGTTGCCGTACAAAACTGAGTTCTGCATCATACAGAACAACAAACATGGGGTCAACTTCATGCAACACCCGTGTCAAACTGTAGGGGTCGCTGCATCCCTTCAATGGGTGAATGACAGTCAACGGCTCTTTAAGAATGCCATAGTAGTCATCGGATGAAATATCAAGAAGAATCTCTTCTTGCCTCCTCCTCCTCTTCAGCCAACCTTCCTTCGTCTTCACTGTTTCCAATTAAGTCCTTTTCAGCTCCATCTTCCTGCCTCTCCATCTGAGAGACTCTTGACGGTCTCTCAATCTTTGTTGGTCTCTTTGAGTTGGTTTTGTTTTTTTTCGGCCGCCCATTCTTCCCTTTGCTCCTAGCAGAGTCCTTCTTGGGCCAGCCTTTGTCAAGCTTCAGTAAATCAGGCTGAGGATCTTCTTTTCCAATGGTGCGTGAATAAAGGCGATTCAGTAGGTGCTCTGCTCCTTTTTGGATATATTCCTTCAGCTGAGCGCATGTTCTGTCATCACTGGCGCATATCAACACACGGCCTGGTGTACAGACAACAAATTTAACTTGACGCTTTGCATATGAACGGTTATAATGAAACGCTTTACTGTTAAATGGTTTTACCTGGTTCACGCTCAGAGCTGCTGTTTTCTTTCTCAATCTCCTGTAGTACCTCTGTTAGCGCTTCCCACTTTGGATTTTTCTCAAGCACAAGCTCTCTTATTGGAGGGGCTAGTTTTATACATAAATAGAAAAGAAGATACTAGTATGCACGTGTATTAAAAATTTGAAACATGTATGTGAACACCTTTTAGAAGAAACACTACACATCAAACATATTGTACCTAGGGCACTTTTCTGCTCAGTCTCTCCAACTTTTAGTTTCTTCTTTGACTCCTGAATGCGATACACGCGGCAGCGAGCGTTTACAAACATTGATGTGCTTGAGTCCAAGAATAACCAACCTGATTCAGAACAGGAAAAAAAAAAGATTCAGGTGACCTTTACTGACTATAATTTGCTCTGAAGAGTTCAAATAGAGCAACAGATCAGCTGACTGTACCTGAATTACTACCAAAGCTTTTCTGGCTGGTTCTCAAAGACTCCAGCAGATTGAAGAAGGTGACACAGTCGTACTGAGTGAGGTAGAGAAGAAGGGTTCTTAAAATCTTCAGGTCCTGAACGAGAGATTTGGTCCTGGATCCCAGCTGATGCCACAGTGGGTCGAGATAATGACGAATTGTCTACATTTGAAGAAAAAAAACATGGTCAGCAACTCATAATTGAATTGAATTTATCTTTCTTTTTTGTTTTATTGTTTTCTTTTTAATTTCCTATTTATATTTGCCTCAGCAATACAGCACTTTTTAAAAATTTATATAAAAATAAATAAAATTATTTATTTATAACTATTATTTAATATAATTATCATTTAGAATATTTATAAAATATTATAACATATATAATGTAATTATTTTGATTACTGCATTTAAAATAATAATGATAATAACAGTAATAATTACAATTTGTTTTTGTGATTTTTTTCCACTGTTATTTTCATAAAAATAAATAAACACTATTAAAATAAATAAAACATAAATGTATTTATTTAATAGCATTATATTTTATTTATATTACATATAAATAAATATATTATATACATATTATACATATTTATATTGTATTATTGGTAACACTTTATTTTAGGGTCCACTTCTCGCTATTAACAAACCATTAACTACGAAATGCCTCACAGGGTTGCTGCAGGATTTTTAAGATCAAATTTAAGACTTTTTAAGACCTTTTTTAAAGACCTGCACAAATAAAATTAATACCATATGAGCGGGGTAGGGCAAATCTATGGTAATTATAAACTGTAAAATGACTTAAAAAGATGATTTACATTCAGATACAAGTTTTCAGGAAAACAAAAAGTTTTATAAAATAATATAATTTCAGCCTTTAAACCATTTTTTAAGAAAATATGATCAAAAGTATTAATTATATTAATTTAAACAATTATTATCAATAAATTATTAATTATGTCCAAATTGAGACCTGACATCATCTTGGTCTTGAGGCCACAAAACAACTGATCTTGTTGGAGCTGACAGTGCCCTGGGAGGAGAGGATGGAGGAGGCTCAAGAGAGAAAGAGGGAGAAATACCAAGAACTGGTGGAGGATTGTCGGAGGAACGGATGGAGGACAGGTGTATGGCATAAGTTGGGCAGTAGGGGATTTGCCAGTCACTCCCTGAGCAAGGCCTACGGCACGCTGGGCATAACAGGTGCTAACCGAAGACGAGCCATAGGCAACAACGTGGAGGCAGCAGAAAAAGCTTCCAGATGGCTCTGGTTGAAGAGGGGAGAGCAGTGGGGGCAGTAGAATGCCACTTGGACACAGGCCGGGGTCTGATCAGCCTGTCGGGTCGCCAGGACGAGGGTGTCTTTTAAGACCCGAAACACCCAGTGACTCCTGGAAACAACACTGATGATGTGTCCAAGGTCGTGCATCAGAAGATGTTTCCGACCTTGTTGTTCGGTGCAGGGGTATATGCTGGTGGAGGTCTCACTGGAGAAAACCATGTACCGCAAAGGTGAAAATCTCATCCTGGACATACAGCAAGTTCAGCTTGAGAGTCTCTACTGGCCAGCTAACATTATGGCACCAGCTGGAGGTGGGGATAATACTGGCTGTACCATTATACCCTCTTTGCGCTGGCGATGAACATGCTGGTCAAGGCAGCTGAAACAGAATGCAGAGGCCCCCTACAGTCTGGATAAGGCAACCTCCCATAAGCCTTCATGGACGACCTCACATGACAACAACGGCGGTACCAGGAGCTAGGTGGATCCTTCAGGGGTTGGAGAGATATTATGGGCACATAGCTTCAAACCTTAAAGTCCAGGTCTTTGTTCTAAAGAAGGGGAAGGTTACAGACAGATTCCGCTTCAGGCTGGGAGAACACCAGATCCCGTAGTTACTGAGAGACAGTGAAGAGCCTTGGGAAGGCCTTCAACTTAGACTGAAGACAGGACTCCATTAAGGCAACCGGTGCTGACCTGGAGGGATGGTTGAGAACAGTGGATAAGTCTGGGCTCCCTGGAAGATTCAAGACCTGGGTCTACCAGCATGGAATCCTCCCAAATCCTCTGGCCTCCTTATTAAGGTCCCCTACTGTGGTGGAAGGTATTGAGCAAAATTTCAGCTATCTCACAGATGGCTGGGTCTACCGGTAGCCTAAGTAACTCGGGCTATATGGGAACACCAACAAGCTCAGGCTCCCTTTTAGCTCAGTCAGGGAGGAGTTCATCGTTGACGGGCTCGGGAACACCTGCAGTATTGCATCCAGAAGCCAAAGTGTCCGGTGCAGGGATTGTTGTGAGGACAGGGAGGAAGTGGAAGGCAGCCGAGGCAGTCCAGCAAGCAGAGACTCGGCTGAAGCACAAGCCACCTGGAACAGTGGCGCAAGGCAGAGCCGGTTTGGGAGCCTAAGAGCGACCCGAAGACCTGCACGGAAAGGAGAGGCAAGGCTGGTACAGGAAGGTGCGAGCTTCATCGAGGAAGAGCGAACCAGTAGAGCATGGCCATGCGGCAGCAGGGCGCCTGGATGAAGAGCGGAGTGTCTCCTGGAAGGACATCTGGAAGTGGAACCCCCAGGGATCAGTTCTTGATCAGGGAGTCTATGATGTCCTCCCAAGTCCATCCAAATGCATATGGGGCAAAATAGAAAACCTGCATGCCCCCTTTGTTTAAAATAGGGACATTAGAACACATCCTAGCAGCTGCTCCAAGGCGCTGGGTGAGGGCCGGTATCATGGAGGCACAACCAGGTCCTCAAATCCATCGTTGAGGCAATACAGGGGTCAAGGACAGCCGACACACCCAAGCTACAGCCAGCCATTCACTTCATCAGGGAAGGACAAAAGCCAGAGAAAGCACGAAAAACTGCTCTGTAGTTTTCCACAGCCCGGGACTGGACAAAACACCTGGAAAGGCAGTGAAAATTCCAACACACATCATCCAGTCCAAATAACCTGACACATCTTGGTCTTGAGGCCACAAAACACTGATCTTGTTGGAGCTGACAGTGCCTGGGAGGAGAGGATGGAGGAGGCTCAAGAGAGAAAGAGGGAGAAATACCAAAACTGGTGGAGGATTGTCGGAGGAACGGATGGAGGACCAGGTTTGGCAGTAGAGGTAAGAAAATGGATGCATAACAGGTGTAACCAAATGAGCCATAGGCAACAACGTGGAGGCAGCAGAAAAATTCCAGATGGCTCTGGTTGAAGAGGGGAGAGCATGGGGGCAGTAGAATGCCACTTGGACAAACAAGTCTTAGCCTCGGTCGGGTCGCCAGGACGAGAGTGTCTGTTGTAAGACCCGAAACACCCAGTGACTCCTGGAAACAACACTGATGATGTTCAAGGTCGTGCATCAGAAGATGTTTCCGTAAACTGAAATTAAATAACATACAAACACATTTTACTGTTTAGATTTTTATAATGAATTATCTTCTTATCGATTCACCAGTTCACATTTACAGTTCAGCGTGTTTGCAAGGTAAAAACATGGGTCGATTTTCACATTGGTCTGAACAAAAAACAACCCAATGTTCCTGCCGTACCGGAGGCTGCAGTTCTAGGACTGCATAGGACCCTATTTTTTGGGACAGCGCTATCTACTCCAACAGAGGAGACCTGATTCAAACATCAAACAAACAGATGCACAGACTAGATCCATGGAAACTATTAATTTGTTATCTTTCCATCTTATTTTTAATGTAAGAGCTAGCGTGAACTGTTTAAGAGGGAGTCAGCAATCTCCATTTAGCCTATTTAGCTGTGCAAAACAGTTCATTGTGATGCTGGATGTTGTAAATTAGTATTTGTATTTAAATTATTTTACATTTATTAAAGAACTAATAATCACACTAATTTGTACTGCAATTGTTTTAACGTTTACTGTACTTTAAGTGGGTTAGACATCAGACGTGAAGCGCTGCGGCTAATGAACTGAAGTCTCGCACAGACAAGTCTTTCTTTCCAAGAAAACTGAATTTAAAACCAGAATATATAGAATATATTGAAATAAATTAGGTTAAATATTTCAAGAGGGTTACCAACGGGTATGTTTAGGGTTAAGAGTTGGTTAGGACAATAATTAAGTGTATACAATTAAACAACTACATAATTCCTTAAAAATAATAATATACAGAATTGAATAGCAAGTACTATAAAATAGTATGAGCCACTAATATTTGGTCATTTAGCAGATGCTTTTATCCAAAGCGACTTACAAATGAGGACAATAGATGCAATCAAAATCAACAAAAGAGCAACGATATGCAAGTGCTATAACAAGTCTCAGTTAGCTTAAACGCAGTACACGTAGCAATTATTTATTTTTGTTATATAATAAATAAAAAGAAAACGGATAGAATACAAAAAGATTAGAAAAGCTAGTGTTAGTTGTTTTGTTTTTAAGAAAACAAGCTGTAAATGGATAGAGTGCAAGTCTAAAAGAGACATTTTTTTTTTTTTTTTAAGAATAGAATTAGAATAGAGAGTGCTAGAGTTAGCGGGTCAAATAAAGATAGAAGAGATGTGTTTTTAGCTGATTCTTGAAGATGTCCAAGGACTCAGCTGCTGGGATTGAGTTGGGCAGGTCATTCCACCAGGAAGGAAAATTTAATGTAAAAGTCTGTGAAAGTGATTTTGTGCCTCTTTGGGATGAACAATAAAGCGACGTTCACTTGCAGAACGCAATCTTCTAGAGGCACATAAGTCTGAAGTAATGAATTTAGGTAAAGAGGTGCAGAGCCAGAGGTGGTTTTGTAGGCAAACATTAATGTCTTGAATTTTATGCGAGCAGCTATTGGTAACCAGTGCAAATTGACAAAGAGAGGTGTGACGTTCTTCATTCTTTCTTACATTCATTTTGGCTCATTAAAATTGAATCTTGCTGCCGCGTTCTGGTATTAATTGTAAAGGTTTGATAGAACTGGCTGGAAGACCTGACATAATACATACATACAAAAAATAAATAAATAAAATAATTAAAAAACAAACAAACAACAAAAAAAAAAAATATAGGGTCCTAGAAATCCGGTTCTGAAACTACGGCCTCCAGTATTGCATGAATACTCTACTCACAACAACAGCCTTATTGAACATGCACATTCATTCTCTGCCAGCAGGAGGCGCTTTCGAACTGTTTCCGCGGTAACAGCAGAACACAAAGCAGAGCAGCACTGGACTTTGAAACCTGCAGCGATCATATTTATTTATAGCTTTTTGAAGTTTAATCGTCACATTAAGCTGCATCGCGATTCTGGTCTGTACCCAAATTTAAGACCTCTTGAAATCATAATTAAGACAATTTAAGACTTTTTATGACCTTAAATTTGATAAATTAAATTTAAGACTTTTTAAGGACCCGCGGGAACCCTGCCTCAATAAACTCCTAATTTGCTGCTTGTTATCATAGTTAGTAAGGTAGTTGTTAAGTTTAGGTATTGGGTAAGATTAGAGATGTAGAATATGGTCATGAAGAATATGTGCTTTATAAGTACTAATAAACAGCTAATATGTTAATAATAGGCATGCTAATAAGCAACTAGTTAATAGTGACAATTGGTCCCTATACTAAAGTGTTAGCATATTATTTATAACATTTATTTATAACCAATAGTAATAATACACAGAGTAAAAAAATAAAAATATATAAATAAGTAAATTAAATAGTTAAATATGAAATGCAGTGTTATTGTTGTTATTTTTGTGTGTGGTATAGTGATTTTTTTTCTCATGTACAGTATTATCAATAGCACGATGAAATGTCTTTTCTCACTTTCTCAAAGGAAGTGCCCAGGCTGTTCTCCAGAGAGAGGTCTTCTGCTTCCAGAGTGGGATTGTAGCGCTTCAGCTCTTTCAAGCAGGCGTTCATGATGTCCAGAATAGAGCTCTGAATGGCTCTCATCGCTGGAGTCAGAGACACATGCAGCTCCACCACATCCGGCTTGTGTTTGTCCAGCGTTGTGTTTACTGATGCTTGAAATCTAGCAGATAAAGTGTTGCAAATACAGCTGATTTATAAACAACATTCATCTACAAAAAAATCATAAAAAATAAAATGTCATACCTTGGCCAAAGAAAGAGCTTCTTCACAAACAGGTTTCTCATGACACGCTCGACTTTACAGAAGCCAGAAGAGAAGGATGTGGCTTTGTCCGTAAAGGCCTTGATGAACCCGGTCTTGTTTTTCTGCCGATAAAGTCTCAGAATGAAAGCCTCCTGACAAGACTCAATGATCTTATGCGCACGATACACCAAGATTCCTGTGCAAATACGCAGTAAGACAATTTAGTCCAACAACACATTAATGAAAAACTTCTGTATAGCTCAGTTGTTTTCCCAACAGCCCTCCACTGACCTGTTATGAGGTGAGCAGGAATTCGGTCCGTAAGGAAGTCCACCACCAGGATGCGGCTGGTCACAAAGAGAACTCCTCCTTTAGTGTACACATTATATCTTTCATTATTATGCACATCACTGGTCACAGTCTGGGGAAGATGGCTCACTCCTTCAGCACGGAGCTGCTCTGTAAAATACTCCTTTAACAGACACACACATTCATCATTATTATTGAATCACTTTATCCATATAAAGACTACTGTATCATATTTGATACATGAATGTCAAAGGCCTCTAAATTATCAACATGATCAAAACTTTTACTTTTTTAGTAAGTAAAGTATTATTGATCTACAAATGTCCACCTTCAGGTCACTGTACATCTTTTTTTTAAAACATTTTTTATAAGGCAAGCAAAATATATTGTTTATATTGTTTGAAATATTTCAAGATAAACATTTATTGGACTGACAATCATTTAAAAATGTAAGGAATGTTTATTTGTATCTCTGATTCATCATTGCATTGCATTTAATTATACGTCTTGCCCCCCACAATTAAAACTACAGAGCTTGGCCATTAAACTAAGCATTTTAATATCATCTTATGTATTATTAATACATATTATTTGGAGATAGAGAGTGACAAATTATATTTACAAGCATTTTATGTAAGTAGACTGCTATATTGATTTACATTACAATCTATCAAAATTGCATCTTACCTTTTGGCCTTATAAATAACAACACCTGCATCAAAATTGCATATTTTTGCTCAGTTTGGGCCTCTGAATAAAACTGAGGTGTTTTCCCCTCCTCGAGTATCATATTCCCACTTCTCATTATAAATATTTTGTCCTAAAGGTTCAATAAACTGTTCCATTACAAAAGATTAGATTTTTTTATTGTATATGTCAGGCATTACAGGCTTTAGCATAACAATGCAATGCATATAATGAAAATGTTCATGTATGGTCTATGTGCTGCAACTTTTATAGCCATGCATTCAGATTTACAACCATTTGTATCACTTTCTTAGGTCATCTGCAATTCACATATGAACATATACAAGCTACATGCATAATATAATTATACACGAATTAGCTAAATGTAAAATTCGTAAGACATATCACTGCTTGATTTGCCATGTCCTCTCTTACTGTATATCAGTTAAAGTATAAAAGGATAATAAATCAGCCTGACCCACCTGTTCAGGAGTGGTTGTGTTTAACAGCAGCACCAGACTGCCCTCCTCTGAATACACTCTCATGAAGTGTAAGAGAATGCGGTCGATGCCGAGCCCCTCGGCTGTGATCAGCAGTCCGTCTGAGCTGAACAAACTCAGAAACATCTCCGTCTCATACTCCAGCAGCGGGCTCGCCATCTTCACGAGCGACTGACTCAAACAATCACCTAGATTGTACGTACTGAAATAACGTTACCGCTTCATTGTGTCTGCTTTGCTGGATGACATACAGTTCTACTGCCTTTTAATCAGGACGAACTAAAGAATAACGCTTCAATTTAATGTCTATTTTTTTTTTTTTTGCTGGTAGTGCACACAAAATCACAGAACTGAGCAAAACTATAAAAAATATAGTATTTTGTTTACACTATATCATATTCCTTCACATTACACAAGTTTTGCTCGCCTTCGTTACTGTTTCAAAACGGTGTATTGTGTCACGTGATGTCGCGGAGTTTAGAACGTTAGTTTATATTGGCGCCACCTGCTGCACTGGAGGTAGAACCACTGCTCTATATATAATTATATATAGATATATATTATAGATCAGTGGGTAGAACACAAAATCCCCAGCTACCGCACTTTCAGCAGTAATTTCGTACAATTTCCTAATTTTCGTTCAGGTCATTAAAAATGGAGAGTGTACTTCACATAAAGTGTACTCCTAACCATGCATGAACGTTTCGTTAAACACTTGTGTATGAAGAGAAACACTTCAGTTCACTTCACTTCCTGTTTTTACAACAAACACATTTAATTTTTTTAAACTCTTGGATTTTTTTAAACTTCAGTGGCACCTAAACTGCTGTCGTGTAGGCTATGGAAGCCCATTGTTGCTACATAAGAAAAAACAATGCCTTGCTAAATGTCTATGTCACAAAGATGTAGAAAATTTTCCTCATTTTCATAATTCCGAGGGAGGTCGAAATTAGCTATGATACCAAGTCATAAAGCTATATATATATATATATATATATATATATATATATAGTCAAGTCAAAATTGTGACATTAAATCTCATTATGAGATGTAGAAAATATTAGATAAAAAATGCAATTATGATTTTCATAACGATAATTATGACTTTCATCTAGAATTTCAACTTACTTTTATGTTAGCCTATAGCCTAATTTTCATGTGATATGCTAATTTTCATCTAATAAATATTCTTCAATTCTCCAGATGTGTTTATACACTTAAAAATAAAGGTGCTTCACGATGCCATAGAAGAACCTTCTTGACTAAATGGTTCCATAAAAAAACTTTAACATCTAAAGAACTTTTCTGTTTCACAAAAGGTTCTTTGTGGAGAAAGGAGTTTCTTCAGATTATAAAAAGGTAAGAAAGAGATGGTTCTTTAAAAAACCTTTGACTGAATGGTTCTAGAACCAAAAATGGTTCTTCTATGGTATTGCTGTGAAAAACATTTTAAGCACCTTTATTTTTAAGAGTGTAGTTAGTAGGCTATTTACTGTATTTCTCACTACAGGCTAAAAATCTATCCAGTAAATAACATTTTAGCACAGTTCAGTTTGTGTACTGTGTTGTACATTGTTCTGTATATTACTCATACTGCACACAGTAACACTCATATTTACACATACACACACTCATATGTCCTAAAACTGTACATACAACATATACCACAAACCTATTCTATTCTGTGCAGAAGGCTGCAGAAACCATGAATCAGTATGAGTGGGTGCACTGCTACTTAGTGTCCTTGAGAGAGCAGTAGAGCACTTCTGTGTGGAGCGCTGCTGAAGGAGTGTTTATCAGTTTAAGTGGGGCATGCTTAAAAATAAATAGGAAATGGATTTAAAGAGCTATTATGAAGAATACAACATGTACGAGGATGTTTTTATGCATAATCTTTTTTTTGCGTTTGGAGAAAATAGAGAGAAAAACATTTTCATATTGTTATCAACATAATTATACAAAAATATTATGTAGCAAATACATCTATGCAAACAGATGAATTAGTTGGAAACTCACCATATCAAACAGCTACAGTTGTTTTCAGGATTTCATGCCTCTAGGACACATTTATGAATGTGATATGTGTAATTGCTATATGACACTGCTGTTGAAACCCAAACCAGACTCTATGCACAGTACATTATCCACTCTTTAAATGTAAAGGTCTTACTTTAGCTTTCAATATAGACACCTTGTCAAGACATAGTGAAGAAATAGTGGATTCCAGGTCTGCATCTCTCAAGGTTATGTTCAAAAATCTTAAGTGCATTCTTCTGTCGCTCTGATGCTTTCATTATTTATTTTGCTTATTTGCTAAAAATGAATAGAAAGGGAAAAACATGTATAGAGTGTATCTCAGGAAGCCCTTAACTCATCAAATGCCCCGGTTTCTTGTTTGAAATTAAGCGCAAGTTACCTCAAATAACATGAAAGAGCACCACTTGTTCATTCATTGTATCTGAGTGGCTGAAAGGGGAAAAAAAACGAGAGACCTGCTGTTCAGAGAGCTTGTTTTGTTTTTTGAGGTCACTGACTAAGCACTTGAGGACAGGAAGCCCTAATGGTGGAAGCAAAAGAAAGCAGGATGAACCTTTTATTCCGCCTGGTTCAAAGTTTAATATGAGCCTTTCTCAAACATCACCATGTCAGGAAGGATGAGGTTAGGGGGAGATCTAGAAGAAGCAAACAAACACTCGTCCCAAGCAGTAGTGGAGCATTGCAGTGACTGGGCATGTCAAGAAGCATATGAGATTAATCGAGGCAGGAAAAGGCACCGGCTCAGAGAGCAGCTGGATTTTAGCAGTCTTTTCAAAGGGTGACAGGAGGTGCGCTGCTTAAACAGCGTTATGTCAATGACTCATTAAAACAAGTCCAAATGTTCAACTCACTGTAAACGGCTCCTGCTCTGCATCTTTAACCCTGTGAAGGCTGACATTTGAAATAATCTTTTTTTTTTTTATTGAACGTTTTTATTTTTGAGTATCATATTTTTTTGGCTATATATGATATATAAGAGCATATGAAGCACATACCTGAGAAGGAAAAACACCTGTTTTATTAAAACTGGGACCAAACTGAGCAAAAGTATGCAATTTGGTGCAGTCACTGATATTTATATATCCAAAAAAAAAAAAAAAAACTTTTAATGTAAATCTATGACATCTTTACAACAGTATAGCAGACTACGCACACAAAATGCATTTAAATATCAGTTGTCACTCTGTATCTCAAAATAATATGGTAATAAGATGATATTTGGGAGGCTTAGATTTACAATCAATGTTCTGTAGTTTTAATATGGGGGCAAACATATGATGTAAAGCAATACCACCATGATTATGAGATGTACAAATAAATGTTGCTCAAAAGCCCGATGTATCATATTTGACACTTAATTTAACATGATTTAAAAAATGTATATGGATAGTCAGTTTTCATCTTGAAATATTACTATAACAATATAAAAGTTATTCTGTTTACCACAACCTAAAGGGGGACATTTTTAGAATTAAACTAAAAGGCCTTTTACTTGCTAAAAAAAAGTATAAATTAACAGATGATAGAAGGTATGATTGTGTACAACAGGCGTTTCAGCAAATTTTGATCATGTTGATAATTTTGAGGCCTTTAGAAATTTACATCCTCCGTCATCCACTGGAACACGCATACGACAGTTAGCAAAACTAGAGATTACAGTTTGTAAAGGTTTAAACATGGATATTTTTCACACAAATGCATCGATTCACTACAGGAGGCCTTTATTAACCTCCAGGAGCCATGTGGAGTACTTTTTATGATGGATTTATGCATTTTATTGGACTTCTATTGGACTATTGAATCTCAACAGCTATTCACTGCCATTATAAAGCTTGGAAGAGCCAGGACCTTTTTTTATTAAAGCTCTGAAAGAAGAAAGTAAGTTAATCATGTGGTAATTTTCATTTTTGTGTATTAACTATCCCTTTAAGGGATCGTTCAGTCTGTCATCTGTTCATGTTGTCACAAACCTGATAAACATATAAGACGATATTTTGAAGAATGTTGTCGTTAAATTTCATTATAAGGGCACATTTTCAAAACATCTTGTTTCACAGAAAAAAAAAGTCATACAGGTTTGGAATGACATGAGGGTGAGTAAATGATGACAGACTTCTCATTTTTGGGTGAACATTCACTTGAAGTGTTCAGCTGTGTGGTCACACGTTGGAAGAGTGGGGTTTTGGAGAGATTGTGAGTTAGTTGAAGGGATACAGCACCTTTAAGGCAGAGCCTACCACAAATTGGATTAAAGTCACCAAGGTACATGACTAACACTGCAGGATATTTGGTTTGCAAACACCAAATGAAGTTACAGTGAGAAAAGTGTAAGCCTGATGAAGTAAACTCAAAAACCACTGAGGGAACATTCTTGTGGGAATTTAAAGCTTCAAGGATACAAAATAAACTGGCTAGTTACATGATAAATGATCTTTCAGTAATACAGAGTGTTTTGGGAAAATCACAGTTGCGACTTCACTGCTGGCTCACATTTAAAATGCACTGCTGAGAGTCACCAGAAAATACATTTCAACAGAACAAACAATAACAGAAAATACTTTGCGGTTGAAAGTGGAAACACATTTCATATTTTACGAAATTACTACAGCTGCTCCATTTGATCAGTCAGTTTTTGTGCCAATGAATTTAAAAATGGAGCTCTTATTGTTGAAACCACACTGCAGCGTGGCTGACGAGTCTAAAGGTGCTTTTAATAAAAATATTAGCCCCATTTTGCAATTCCCTTTAATCCAAATATTAATATCATGTGTAATAATCTAATTGAAGCAGAGGATGAAAATCAAGGCTGCCCGGTGTGAGAAAATGTGGTGGCAGATTATACGCATTAGTATTCTTACTGGATTTTAAAAGAACCAGTAAAAAAGGATTAATGTTCATGTACAATGTAGAATATAGAAACCGTCTGCAAGAATAAGTCATTTCTATGCTAACAAATTATTTGAAATTCTAATTTAAGAATCAAAAGAATCATCTCAATCCATCTAAAATGAATAGGGTTTTCTAGTCTTATTTAGACAGGTATTTATAGGCCAAGTCATTTTGCAATGCCAATGAGGCATCTTAATGATGTAGTGTGTGTCTGCATCTCTTTGCTAATGTGCCCTCCACCTCACTGCATACTGAAAATGACTCTATTACAGTCCTACTCCACTAAAATAGCTTGCGCAGATGGGCAGACTGTACAGCAATCTGTCAAAGTCTGTGTGAGGGTTGACTGACAACCTCAAGTGTTGGCTTGTGGAAAGTTCTTGCTTCAGAAACTTTTGGACCTTTTATTTTTTTTATTGGAAATGAGGGAATTTTAGGCGTGGGTTGGCTGAATGGGAATGCTCATGGATGACCTTAACCAGGTTTTAAGACGCCTCTTCATTAACTCCGACATTTGCATAGTTGTCGCATTTCGCAATTTAATATTGCGTGACATACATTTTAGATAAAATAACTGTCAACTTTGTCTGGTTTTGCACTGCCAACACAAACAGTTTCAAATAAAGCATTAGAAAAACTGTTGGTGGTGTTTCATTCCTGAATGAACCAGTGTTTTTCAATGAAACAGTTAAGTGAATAATTCAGAGACTCACTCATATTACGATTAGTCACTCACTTTATCCCTATACCCTCAAAAAAAAGGTACAAAAATGTCACTGGGTCGGTATCCTTTCAAAAGGTACTAATATGTATAATTTAGCAGTAAATAAGGTACAAAGATGTACCTTTTAGTTTTTGCACCTTAGAGTATTGTGACAGTGTACCTTTTTTCTGAGATTGTAAATGAATCAGCATTTTTGAATGAATCTGTAAGTGAATTAATCAGTGATTCGCTCATAAAGACAGTCATGAATCAATGTTTAGAATTAATTAGTTGAATGAATCACTCATAAAGACATTCACTTGGCGCAATCTACTGCCGTGTAGATGTAACCTGCAGAAAAATACCCCATCACAGATTCAGACAAACTGACTTATTTAATATTAAATTAAATTCTTCCTACTTTTCTGATTGGTCTAGTAGACCTGAATTAACTGTTGAATAAAGGATAGTTTACACTTCAATATAGCAGCTAAGATAAAGCCAGCTTTGGGTGTTCGGCAGGTGGTTATTATTGGTGGTTTATATGTCAGGCTGTTGATGCCCTGTGATTTACTCAGTGTAGGAGTTCATTCTGCTGTGTGAAGAAAACCAACCTGCTAAATGTCAAATGTCCTCCTGTTCCAAGACTGAATTCATCTACATGCTATGCTGCCTGTCCATGTGAGAATCAACCGGGATGGGCAAGAAAAACGGTGCTTTACAAACTGACCAATGGTCTATAAGAAACCTGAATTTCTATAACAGAAACCTGTGTATCTCTTTACAGCTGACTTACTGTGACATATCCAAATTACCAATGTAAGAACAGAGGCCATTACTACGGTGTAGTCACTGACCTGGACAAATCGTATTATGTTGTACATCCTTGAGTACTGCATGCTATCTTAGAGTGACATGCTGATTACTTGCCCTCGGGCTTGAGATCAGAACAAAAAGCACAGGAAGATGCTTTCAATATACAAGAGGAAGAAGCTGGAGAGAAAATAAGGTAACATGACAAGGGACATCTTTATGTCTAGGTTCACTGAGTCAGGTCTGTGCAGTGAGCTGCTAGCAATGGGAAAGATTGTTTTGTGTAATGGAGGAAAAATTGGTGTGGTATTTTTTCTGTCACTGATTCATTTACTGATTTATCTTTTTCTTTTTTTACCACTTGATGTTATCACTTTAGTTATCACTTTAGTTATCTTGACTGAAGTTAAATATCATTATAAATATCATCATACATATTTTTTGTAAGAATGTTTTGCTTGTTTGAAAAAAAAAAGTTCTTATTGCCAGCTGAAACATTAGTGTGGTATTTTTTTGTATTGCTCATTCATAACTATGTTTCTTTTTGCTGTTTGATGTTGTAATTCTAATTATCTTGATTGTATTTGTGACATTTACATATCATTACAAAGAATATTTCTGTTTTTTTAAATAAAATAAGTTAAAAGTTTTTATTTCCAGTATTTTCCTTATAGTCATTTCAACTGGACCAGTAATACTTTTAATCAAAACTTCAATGTCTTTGTTTCATATATTGCCAATATGTTGTGAAATTTATCTTTAATTATACACTGTCATATTAATAAGTCGTCAGTATAGACAAATTTAAGTCTCACAAACCTCGACAGTTAGTTTCTGGTTCCCTCACATTAAACATAACCCAAAAATGTTTTGGAGTTCAGTAAAGGAGTCAGTTGTTAACTCAGTAACAGCTCTAAGGATTCATTGAGTCTGATTCAAACCGCTGACTGGGAATCTTTTTGACTGTCTGATTAAAAACACACAAACAAAGTTTTTTTTGCCAGTGGCGATATATTAAATGATTCATGCAAATTTATTTTTTGTCATATTTGTGTTTTATTTGCAGTCTGGAGCCCTGAATTTATAACCCAAAGATCTTCAAATGAAAAGCTCATTTGTGAAAACAGACAAAGGCATTACATTTTTCAATTAATTTTGCTGTCATTTGAAGTATAATACAAAATATGTCCATGTACTGTATAGAATTCAAAATCTAATTTAATTCTATTAAACCTTGAAATAATCACAGTTATAAGATTCTCAAAAAATAAAATAAAGAAACAATATAAAAAGTATAAGAAATCTTTCAGATTCTGCACTTACTGTAGATTCCTAAGTCATTAATCAAATTATTAAAAGTAAATTTGGTAACAATCTCCAGTACAATAAGGTTTCATTTGTTAACATTATTAACCACATTGGTTAAGAAATAACAATGACCAATACTTCTACAGCATTTATTAGTCTTGGTTAATGTTAATTTCAACATTTACTAATATTTATTTAATCAAAAGCTGAACTAACATGCACAAACAATGTATTTTTAACATTAATAAAGGTTAATAAATGTTATAAATTGTATTGCTCACTGCTAGTTCATGTTAGTTAACAAATGGGACCTTATGTTAAGTGTTACTGTAAATTTGCAACATTGATCGTGTGAAATCTATTGTGCAGGGCGTTAAGTCATTCAGATGTATATGCAGCTCGAGTGCCACCACCATTAAAGCAAAAGGGGCACAAATCAAATACTGGAACATTCTGACAATCATGTTCATTTTTCAGTTCAACTTTTCACTCAAGATGAACGCCTATTACATAATTTATAATGACAACTTCTGAACCCCTCTGAATGATCATAGCATTAGACATTACACATAAATATTATATGGAAAGATTCAGAGAAAACTGGAAAATATCTAGTTTAATTATAGCATAGTGAGGAAGCTACGAGGTCACAGATTCAGACAAGCGCTTGGTCATTTTAAGATGTCTTTCTTGCTGCATGCACGCCGCCAAATTCGTTCAGTCACACCCGGCTGTTTTCGGGAGCTTCTAAGTGTGAGGTGAGGTCAGCAATTATGTTTTTGGTGATCCACCCACAGAACAAGTGACTCGATGTCCCGGTCACCGCAGCCACGTCTTTCAATAGTTACCATGGAGATTGCCTCTTTCCTCCTCTCAGAGTAATGAGCAGAGAGGAGCAAGGAGTGAACTCATCAAACTGTCATCCAAAATGTTCAGCACTATTAAACTACCATTGTACCCTAGCATCTCCTCACTCCATTAGTATGATGAGGTGATTTAACTTCAGTGTTTAAGGAATTCTCAGACGCATTTGCATGATTAAAGTATGGAGTGAGTATCAAAGAGCCACTGGTTCTGATTTTTAATTGCTTGCTAATGTATTCCGAACGTAAGGCTCTTTTTCTTCCTGTAAAAAACACACCTGAAAGCTCTAAATGTACAAACAATGGCTCAGGTTCTATAATGAATGCTGAAGATGAAGATACAACCAAATGATTAGTGATCTGCAGGTGGATTCAAACCAACAATTTCTTCAGGTCTTCGTCCATTCCTCTTTCGGTTAATTGGTCCAGACTATGGTAGCGATGGATGATTTCATCTTCAGTAACTACCACCACTCGCACACCATGAGTGTCGTCTCCCAACTGACAACCAACAGCAGAGCTCACCACCATATCCAGCCCATCATAGCAGCCCCCTGCATTTCTGTGGTAGTGACCGGAGAACACAGCTTTCACCCCTGAAATGAGAGATATATAGTTAAAGTCTAGTTTCCCCAGGGAAATCACACAAAATAGTCAATTCATGATCACATTAGTCTTAGTTTCACACCTACAGATGCACACAGAACAATCGATGACTGGATATATGTTGATGCATCTGATGCATATTGCTTACAAAACTCTAATCTGGCTCAATCCAAATGCAAGTCTCTTTATATAAAACTAAATAAATTGAACAACTAAGGTGTGCTTGCCAGGTTGATACAAGGTCATTTTGAGGATGAAATAATCACTGGACTTGCCAACTTTTGAAAGGTTAGTGGACATAAAATCCTTGAAAGAAAGTCAGTTTTATTTGAGGTACTTAATTATACTACATATCAATTTTCACTTTGTTTTCTGAGTTTGTCTGTGTACTTGTTACTGTTGGATGGGTAGAAATCTCTTCTTTGCAGGCTTAACATTTGTCTTTTCCTTGCATGCCTAAGATTTGTATACTATTTGAGAACAAAATGTGCCAACATTTTTGTTAGTAGTGTGTTGCAGTAACTGATGCATATGGACAAGACAGCTAGATGTTTGTCTGAAAATAATAAAAACTGTTGTATCTATTTTTGCTGGAGGGGTTCTTTGTGATTGGAATGAGATACCCTACCCTAATTAAAGCATTCAAAGGCATCGTCTGGAGTCTGTCTGGTTACTGCTGCACAGCAGGTGGTGGAACACTAGAAATCTTATTCCAAAGTGATAGTTTTCATAGAGGTTGAGACGTCATCCGCCTCAGTGTGACACTCTTAGGTGTTGGGTAACTATAATTCTTAACTGAAATGTCTAAGGCCTGGTTGTCCAGACTCAGAGCTATTGTTGATGCAGTCAGAGACACTTGAGGATAATTTTTGGTGTTGGGAGACATCCAGTTTAACTTAAATCAGGTGCGTATGGCAAACCACAAAAAAAAAAACATTTTTTAAAGCCGTTTCTTCCACACATCATTTATTGTGACAGTCTATTTTAGATAAACCACCCTTAAATGGCACTTAAAGACAAAACCAACAGAGGTTACACTTTGGTCAAGTTTAGGATAAGTTAAAATGAAATTAATACTTCATTCAGCAAGGATGCATAAAATTGATCAAAAGTGACAGTAAAGACATTTATAATGTTACAAAATATTTATATTTAAAAAATTCTGTGCTTTTAAACTCTCTATTGACCAAACATTGATTAAAATATTTTTTTTTTTATTGAGCATCATATTAGCATATTACAATATTTTCTGAAGTGTGACTGGAGTAATGGCTTATGAAAATTCAATTTTGCCATCACAGGAATAAATTATATTCTAAAATGTATTAATAATAATAGATTATAATCTTTTATTATGTGTATTATATTCATTTATATATATGCATTACAGTATATATTATTATATTAACATATTAAAATGTTATTTAAATTGTAATATTTCACAATGTTACTGTTTTTATTGTATTCTTAATAAAATAAATGCAGCCTTGATGAGCATAAGAGACTTCTTTCAAAAACCTTTCCGACCTCACACTTTTGAAAAGTATAGCATAGATGTTAGTCAGAGAGTCTGTTCCATTCTAAGTAGTCAGTTCTTGACCAGCATGAGCTGCAATGTGGAGCACATTTATGCAAAAGACTATAATCAAACCAACATTTTGAGGCTATGAGCTCAACACTGCCACTGAATCATCTGCATTTCCTATCTGATTGACTATGTCTCCATGCTGGTAGACCCGACTGCAAATCCACATGGGCATGGGCAGTTTCCCGTCCATCTGCATAACCATTGTGAAGCTTCTCATCTCTCCCCTGCAGCAGTGGCCGAGGCTCTGCCATTCAGGAATTTAAAGCAATGGACCGAATGCAGAATTACTATAGTTCATCAAACAAGTCACCGAGAGTGAGAGACACAAATTGAACTCTCTCTTTTGTGAGGGACGTGAGGCTGAAGGTGGCCCTTCCACAGTTCAGCCGAGGTTTCTTTTCTGAAGAGAATTCTGAAAGGTGGTACCCCATACCGAGGTAATGGATGCATTTGGATACAGGAAATGAAATTTCACATGAATTTCTCATTCAGACAGCGCAAAGGTGCCAAAAACCACAGGGATGATGGCAAGACAGGAGATGGCACACCAAAATATATAGAAGAAGAAAGGAGAAAATGATTATGACAGAACACAATGTTGAGAGGTATAATTACAGACTGCTGCTTGCTGTCAGAGTTCATCTAAACCTCACAAGTTGTTCTTGTTCCACATGACAGCTATCTGCATGCTCTGTTGGACACTGCTAATGAAACCGCACTAACAAACACAATTACAAATACCTTGACACTTCAAGACTTACACAATGCAGCACATAAAGCAGAAACCTTCCCAAAAATTAAAAAACAATTAAAACAACGGGAACAAAACATTAGGATGAATTATAACTGCATTTAAATGACTTTAATCGGAAGATTATGCACATTTCAAGCATCTTTCACATATCATAACCTCTAATCCACTCGATGGAAACAAGCAACAGAAACATGACGGATAAAAAAAGAGTGTCCAATTATCTGGAGAAGTCAGATGTGAAACTGAGGAGGGGAAAGAAAAATCAAAGCACTTCTTAAACAAGTCATTTACTCTAAGGACACTCTCTCTACTGCACTACCGGATAGAATAATTAGACATGCAATACTGTTAATGACTGCACACATCTACTGTAACTACACATCAGCCTGAAACCTGCTATAAAATAGGAGACACTTTCCACAAACACTGCACAAAACAGGCCTTAAACTATTAAAAAAAGGATTTGTTTGTGTTATTTGCTATGAACGATCAGCAAAAGTAAGTGCTTGACATTTAGAAAACGTGGCCTGCCAACCACAGGAAAGCACATTAAAAATATGAGGTTTTATTTTTTATTAATATTATGTTAGGTTTGTAATTTTTATAACCTTGATGGATAAACAGCATAAAAAAATGATTTGTGTTATTCTGTTATTTTCTAGAAATAAAAGTTCCTAGAAATTACATAGAATAATACATTTTAAGGCATGGGCCTGTTTCTTATAAGTTCACCAAATAAGACAATTTTAGTTAGTCTGATTTATTGTCCGTTGATTTGGTTCAAGTCAGATTAAGTCAGACTAACTGAAATAAGCCTGGCTTGTTTGGTAAACTTGTTTTATGAAACAGCCCCCTGGTTTCACAGACGGGGCTTAGGTTAAGCCAGGATTAGGCCATAGTTTAAAGAGGACATCTTTTATAAATGTTCCTTAGAAAATAACAATACGTGTGCATCTTGAGACAAAATAAAAGCACTAACATCCTTTAAAAATCAGTCAGTGCATGTTTCTTTCAGTTCAAACTCAAGTCATGCATTTTAGTCTGGGACTAGACTTAAGCCATGTCTGTGAAACCGGAGGTCAATAGACCAAATTTATAAAGTAAACGAACAAACGAATGAATGAATAAATGAATGAATGAATGAATGAATGAATGACAACTACAGAAAAAGGGTATAACAGGACAAAAGTAACAGGGTTAAAAATACAGGTGCATCTCAATGAATTAGAATGTCATGAAAAAGTTCATTTCTTCTTGTAACTTATTTCAAAAAGTGAAACTTTCATATATTTTAGATTCATTACAAGTAAAGTAAAACATTTCAAAAGTTTTTTTTTGTTTTAATTTTGATGATTAGAGCTTACAGCTCATGAAAGTGAAAAATCAGTATCTCAAAATATTAGAATATTTACATTTGAGTTTCAATAAATTACCATCCATACAGTATTAATTCTGTGTATCTCTTGTTCTTTGAAACCACAATAATGGGGAACACTGCTGACTTGCCAATGATCCAGAAGACGAACATTGACGCCCTCCACAAAGAGGGTAAGTCACAGAAGGTCATTACTGAAAGGTGTGGCTGTTTACAGAGTGCTGTATCAAAGCATATTAAATGCAAAGTTGACCGGAAGGAAGCATGTGGGTAGGAAAAGGTGCACAAGCAACAGGGATGACTGCAAGCTTGAGAATACTGTCAAGCAAAGCTGATTCAAACACTTGAGAGAGCTTCACAAGGAGTGGACTGAAGCTGGAGTCAGTGCATCAAGAGTCACCACGCTCAGACGTCTTCAGGAAAAGGGCTACCAAGCCACTTCTGAACCAGAGACAACGTCAGAAGCATCTTACCTGGGCTGTGGAGAAAAATAACTGAACTGGTCCAAAGTCCTCTTTTCAGATGAAAGTAAATTTTGCATTTCATTTGGAAATCAAGGTCCCAGAGTCTGGAGGAAGAGTGGAGAGGCACAGAATCCATGTTGCTTGAAGTCCAGTGTGAAGTTTCCACAGTCAGTGATGATTTGGGGTGAATGTCATCTGCTGGTGTTGGTCCACTGTGTTTTCTGAAGTCCACAGTCAACGCAGCCATCTACCAGGACATTTTAGAGTACTTCATGCTTCCTTCTGCTGACAAGATTTATGGAGATGCTGATTTAATTTTCCAGCAGGACTTGGCACCTGCCCACACTGCCAAAGGTATCAAAAGCTGGTTCAATGACCATGGTGTTACTGTGCTTGATTGCCAGAATCTATGGGGTATTGTCAAGAGGAAGATGAGCGACACCAGACCCAACAATGCAGATGAGCTGAAGGCCACTGTCAAAGAAACCTGGGCTTCCATACCACCTCAGCAGTGCCACAAACTGATCACCTCCATGCCACGCCGAATTGAGGCAGTAATTAAAGCAAAAGGAGCCCCTACCAAGTATTGAGTACATATACAGTAAATGAACATACTTTCCAGAAGGCCAACAATTCACTAAAATTTTTTTTTTTTTATTGGTCTTATGAAGTATTCTAATTTGTTGAGATAGTGGATTGGTGGGTTTTTGTTAAATGTGAGCCTAAATCATCACAATTAAAAGAACCAAAGACTTAAACTACTTCAGTCTGTGTGCATTGAATTTATTTAATACACGAGTTTCACAATTTGAGTTGAATTACTGAAATAAATTAACTTTTCCACGACATTCTAATTTATTGAGATGCACCTGTATAGCTTAAATTAAGCTGTCTAGCTTGTTTGTAAAAATTGAAAAGATGCAATGAGATTATTTAGTTGTTTTCCCATTATGTTGTAGGAATACATTAACAATTAAAAATGAATTAATGAACAAATTGAATATCAGTTCAACAGATTATGTCAAAATGATGACACTGTTGTACGAGGTTAATTGCTGGATAAAGTCAAAACGATCAAGACCCACTTCAAGGTAGGTCAAGATAGGTGTAACAGGCCAAAAGCATCATGTTAAAGAGGGCTTTCAGGCATTTGACATACCTTAATTTTATATAAGAGTGTTTATCAAATACAAAAAAAAATGTATTTATGCTTTCAATGCTACAATAGAAAGTCTTTTCCATTATCATCTCAATACTTTAAAAAACTGTTTGTTCTCTGTTCATGTAATCACATTAATATGCGTCTCACTGTTTGGACATTGTTTTGATTTGAATACCATAAAAGTTTCTGCATTTTTGCGACAGTGTCTCAGCACGCTTGCAGTCGCTTCTTTTCTCGGTTGTGATTTTTGGCTGTGAACATATCAGTGTGTCCATACTCCCACCAGTTCTGTAATCAGGCTGATTAATAAGCTGTGATCTCTTAACAACAAACAGTGCTGGGATGGATTTCGTTGTGGAGATTTGCTGTAAAGTCAGTAGTTTCTGTATGTTTACAAGAAGATATCCATGTAAAGATGATCAAAAAATGGCATTCAGCGGGGAATTCTGGGATCCTACACTAATGCCAACAGCAGTGCTATGAACAGAATAGGGCAGCACCCTTCTGTACTGCTTCCACAGTAAATTTCTCCAGAATTTTGGCCACTGCTTGCAGCGACTTATTTCCATCTCATGAATTGCTTTTTATTTCACATCTTGTAGATACATTTGAGAAAATCCAATTTATCTACCCGTTAATTAATGGGCTCATTACTGCAAGAGTAGTAGTATCTAGGGATCAACATGCCTTTTGGCTGAGAGAGGTGAAATTTGCTGAGAATGTGAGAGAATAGTACGTACTAAAAATAAACATTCACATAAAATAAGCCAGAGATCTAGTCCAATAAGGAAGTATGACGCCATTCTGCGTTCAGTTCTCTGGAGACACACTAAACGCGCTTCTAGAGTCTCTATTCCCAGCCACAGAACTAACGGATCTGCCAGATTTGGATGATATGTAAATCCTAAATCACGTCTATTCAAACTACTCAGACTGCATTAACGGTTTAGTTTGAGGGTTGTGTGTGTTTCTGCCTGTTTGTGTGTGCTGTCATTAGGCCACTGGGATACATTATTCACAAAACTCTGCCAGAAATAATTAGCAAGACAGAAGGAAGTACAAAAAGATTTTGTGCAAGGAAAGCATTGCTTATGCTGGTCATATATCGCGCCCATTTATCACTGTAGATCCTCTAAATGTGTAATTATGATTTAATCCAAATATGCATGAAAGGCAACTGGCATAGTGCTTGGCAATTTCAATCAAGCGGATTCCTATACACAGTGCAGCTGTTTCTTATCTGGATTTTTTTTTTAAAAGGGATACATTAAATGACTGTCACCTGCAAAAAGTGCTTGAAGACGTGTGTGTTTTTTGTTAATTTATCCATACAGATCGATATTTGCGATTTAATTGTTCATGTTCATTTCCTCAATTTTTACATTTAGATTATTTTTGCTGTCATCTAATGCTTACGCAAACTTTAAACACACTAATAATTTAATAAAACTGTTAAACTTTAGTAAATGTAAAAAAATGAATATACAGTTTTCATACTGTACTGTACATTATAATGTTGTGACAATTCACTGCTGCATTTAAAATTATTAATTTTAGTTTTTAGTGTTAAATATTACATTTATTTATATTTATACAAAATAATAGAACTTTAATAATGGCTAAGAACTCAAAACTCTCACATCAATCTAAAAACAGCTTATATTGAAGGCAGTCTGCCAAAACAACAGCTTGTAGAATGTTCTGTGTAATAGTGTGGATAAGCACCGGCTCCTCAGAAGAAGATCAACGCCTGCTTCTACATCACTGCCTGTTTAGCCCCGCCCACCGATTCACACATGTAGTGTAAATAACGAGAGAGGGAAGCGCAGGTCTACGCAGATATTAAAAGATAAAGTTGGCTCCAAAGACTGTGCATTGCCAAGTTGTGGAAAAAAACAGTCTTTGCATTGCCTTCATTCTGAGCCTAAAATTAGGAAATAGTGGATTTTTAATGAAGTTCCAGACCACGTGAGTAAGAAGTTGGTCCTTTGTTCACTTCATTTTATCGTGCTGATTGGATCTGACAGTAATGTCACACTACACAAGCATGAGTAACTGTTTTATTATGTGGTCACTTTGTCTGTTATTACAGATACTGAGTATTTATGCATTTTTAAGCTAAATCCCAGCAGCATCCATCTGTGAGGAACGTATGTGGTCAAACATATACAACTTTTAACCAATCATAGCTCTGGCCCTTTACTCCCAAGTCTACAATTCGCCATGCCTATTCAAACAGAGCGTTCCGATAAGGGGGTTAAAACAGGACAGAAAATAGCCTATTACTTGTTTTTTTATGTAAAAATCTTGATAACAATATAAGTGGACACAAAAAACAAAGGTGGTTTATGACCACATTAATCAGTACAAAGTTTGATGAAAAACAAAGTTTCTACAATCTGCAGTTTACCTTAAAGGAATAGTTCACCCAAAAAAAAAAAATGGCTGAACATTCACCCATAGGTCTTCCAAGATGTAGAGGAGTTTGTTTCTTCATTGGAACAGATTTGGAGAAATTTAGCATTACATCACTTGCTCTCAATGGCACTTGCTCCAGAGTCTGCAGTGAATGGGTGCCTTCAGAATGAGACACCACAAGTAATCCAATTGAATCCAGTCCATCAATTAATGTATTGTGAAGCAAAAAGCTGAGTGCATATAATAAACAAATCATTGTTTCAAGATAAAATATGAGTCTTGTATCCATAATATTGCTTTCTTCAGTGAAAAAGTTGCCTTGTCTGAATCAGGAGAGAAATATGCACAGATCAAGCACAGTTTACAATTAAAAACAGTCCTAAACAAAATTTTTTATTAGTATGGACTCATATTTTGTCCAGAAGCAATGATTTAAAGTTAAAACGCATTAATGATGGATTTGTATTTTACAAACACGCAGCTTTCTGCTTCACAAGACATTAAGTGATTGACTGGAGCCATGTTTGTGGATTATTGTGATGTTTTTATCAGCTGTTTAGACTCTCATTCTAACAGCACCCATTCACTTCAGAGGATCCATTGGTGAGCAAGTGATGTAATGCTAAATTTATTTTCCAATGAAAAACAAGTGAGTACAGTTTGGGTGAACAATTGCTTTAAACCAAATTACCAATCTGAGACATAATAGTTGAAGAAACCCCAAATGCAATCCAGGGCTTGTAGACTGACCCTGTTAAGTCCATTTTTGCCAAATGATGCTAGTTATCTTTTTAAGCCCCTGAAACACTCCGTACAATGATGCAAGACCTTGAGATACACAAAAACACAGCCAAGCCTCTCCTAAAGGATATCTGATAACAATAGGCACTCCATCACACTGTAACCTCCACAGAACACACAATTCTTCAATGTCTGCCTAAAACAACACGCTTGCCAGCTTACCTACAATTCTCAGCAGATGACAAGCGTTCTGTTGATTAACCAAATCCCGCGCTCATTTCTACTGGCGTGTGCTGAATGAGAGCCTTAAGACAGCTGAAATAGCAGAGGAAACACTTGGCTTATCACTGCTAATTAACACACTACAAGATAGCACCACTGGCAGTGTCAGAAACGTTGAATGGCAATTTAAAATGAAATGGTTTTGCATTTATAACACAATGCAATGGGGGCTCAAAAACACAAGTTGCCTTTTAAGATAGCAAAAGCTCTCCTTCTGCTTGTGTGTTTAAGGCTGTTGTCAAGAGTACTATTGTAGATTTACAAATAAGATGCAATCTAGGGTATTTACAAAGCACACAAACATAAATTTCACTTAACAGTGGCTCTTCAGTGCTAAAATTACAGCCTTATAAAAGATGCCATTAGGATATAGACTTGCAAGTAAATCAAAAAAGTGTCTCATGGGTTTATTCTGTGCATATCAGTGAAAAAATGCACCCCATTCAGGTGTTCAAAACACCCTATAACCATACCCACATATATCTGTGCTGATTTTGAGAGAAAATGTGTGGAATGTATTTATACAGTGAGGAAAAACAAACAGATATAAGTTCTGCTCTCTTATTGGTAGCTGTAAATACAAGATTAGTCAAAAAAGAATTAAAAACGAACATTCAAGAGGCTGAGGATGGGAAATATTGAGGAATAGCCTGATATCAATAAAACATGCTTATAATGTCTGATGATTGGATATCATTCTTAACATCGCAAAGCAGGTCATCTTGTTAAATTATGAAGAAACTTGACTAAAAACTTCAAATCAGAATCAATGCAAACACTTTAACTGAAAAACAAAGTCATTTAAATGTATTACTACGGACACTAATTCAACCGTGCTGCTTCACAGTAATTTTTATTATTAACACAAAGCTTATCAGAGAACCTGACGGACAGCCATTACAGGGCATTAGAGATGAACAATATTCTACTAATATACGTTAGTGCAGCAAAGGAATATAGGGCTGTAAACAGCTAGTGATATCAGGTACTGTATATTATATGTATTCATTACAAATGCCACCCACTGTACAAACCTCAAAGCTAACAGACATCTGGAGTGATCAGCATGTTTTCCCCTAAGGCAGATGTCTCAAAAGAAAAAATCATCTTCTCACAGCCTCGCTGCCTTTTAGAAAATGCAGTTTAAATCATACAAATATAATTTGCAGCAGGATATTAAATCTACGAGCTCAAAGAGCCCGGGAAAATGAGTTTGTGGGCAGTGGCTGTTTTTTCCTTTGACAGTGATCTCTGATCTCCAAGAGGATTGGTTTATTTTTTTCAAGCAAATTCCTCATATTTGCATCCTCATGTTTTGATCATTGAGAAATTAGAAAGTGGAAATGGAAATAGTGTTCGGAAGGTATCTGTGGAGTGTCTCTGGCGCCCGACTCATTTACATTACACTCTACTCGATTTCCATGAACACACAGCATATATAAAACGAGAGATGAAAGTTTGAATCTTATATTAAAGATGTCACTTTTCATGACTAGAAAGATTGAATCTTTCTGTTTTTTTAAATCGATTTTCAGTATCAATGCACCATGATGCATCTCTGACCATACAAAGATCAATATATATTGTTTCTTTTGAGCACTAACCTTTGGAACAAAGAAAGATCTGTATTTTTTCCCTTTATGGCTAACATAACCCTCAACCCATTGGATTTACTTGTTACTTTTCCAACAGCAACTCATTTAATGGTTTCTGGTGTCAGAACTACTATGTATAACTGAAAATAAATGGAGAGTGAATTAATCTGACAAGTTCAAATATGCATATAATTTGCTAGCTGTAACAATAACATTGCAGTTTCTCTTTCCTTGTAGCCACATAATAACATCCTTGTTTAGGACTTTGAAATTTGAACAACAACCAGATTCAATCTTTTCAGGCTGAAAGTCTGAGTCGCCTGTTAATAGAGGAAATCTTTATTTAAGCAAAGGGCAGTCCCTTTGCTCTAAAAATGCTCATTAGATATCAACATGAGAATAGAGTATCGAGTAATGTATGCTGTGTATGTCCATCCAGCTGTTAAATAAAACAACATCCGCTCTGATTCGACCTGCTCTGAGTTCTATGATCAATAATTAACCTATGCACACCATGCCTCTTATAGAGTCTACACTCATAAAAGAATCTGGTGTATGGACAGCATGCATATTTCTTGTCTGTAAAGCTTTTAGTATGTATCCTGTAAAAGCACTCCAGGGCACTCACAGCATAATTAAAGAGCCATAGGCAAGACAAAGGCACTATTCCATCATGTGACCATAAATGTGCCATTTACTGCTGCATTCTTGCATCAATAATTGCTGGGTCTTAGAAACCCTGATTAATATTTAGGGAAAAAATCCCTCTGATTACCTGGTTAAATAAAGGTTAAATGACTGTATATTCAACACTTTAAAAATGAGTAATGAAAAATAACAAACACATAATTCCAATCATTTTGCTGACATTACAAATGATAAAACAGAAGCCTACAATAATCTCAGTTCAAAGTTTTATATATAAATATATATATATATATATATATATATATATATATATACACTGACCAAAATTATAAATGCAACACTTTTGTTTTTGCCCCCATTTTTCATGAGCTGAACTCAAAGATCTAAGACTTTTTCTATGTACACAAAAGGCCTATTTCTCTCAAATATTGTTCACAAATCTGTCTAAATCTGTGTTAGTGAGCACTTCTCCTTTGCCGAGATAATCCATCCACCTCACAGGTGTGGCATATCAAGATGCTGATTAGACAGCATGATTATTGCACAGGTGTGCCTTAGGCTGGCCACAATAAAAGGCCACTCTAAAATGTGCAGTTTTATCACACAGCACAATGCCACAGATGTCGCAAGTTTTGAGGGAGCATGCAATTGGCATGCTGACTGGAGGAATGTCCACCAGAGCTGTTGCCCATGAATTGAATGTTCATTTCTCTACCATAAGCCGTCTCCAAAGGCGTTTCAGAGAATTTGGCAGTACATCCAACTGGCCTCACAACCGTAGACCACGTGTAACCACACCAGCCCAGGACCTCCACATCCAGCATCTTCACCTCCAAGATCGTCTGAGACCAGCCACCCGGACAGCTGCTGCAACAATCGGTTTGCATAGCCAAAGAATTTCTGCACAAACTGTCAGAAAGCTCATCTGCTTGCTGAATTTGCTTGCATTAACCACTTACTGAAAAGCAGATTTATACTTCTAGCTATATAACTGAGAACTAAAACTGTTTATTTATGCCTTGTGAAAGCAATGCAAAAAATGCAAATCAATATAATTTAAGTACTGCTGTTCTTAAAGGGATAGTCAATGGTGCCCCAGAACTGCTCTGTTTCCCACATTCTTCAGAATATCTTCCTTTGTGTTCAGCAGAACAAAGACATTCATACAATGTTTGGAACTACTTGAGGGTGAGTAAATGAAGACAGAATTTTCATTTTTGGGTCAATTATCACTTTAAGGGAACAAGAGGATACATGCATAAAATAAAAAAAAATGTTTGAAAAAATTTTTTGATTACTATTTAGCACATTTTTGGGAAAAGGCTAAATGAGAGAGCACTCTTCGATACTTTACGCTATGAGGTATGAACACTTGCCACTTGTCTTGTTTGATGTGTAAGGCTCAAGTGCTTTCTTCTCACCTGCTTGTTTGAATCTCTGGATCAAGCGCTCTCTGATTCCCCTCTGCAGGTTGAAGTAGTCATCCTCTTCATCGGGTGTACGGAGGAAGAGCGGAATGTGCTGGAAGACAAGCACGTGGCGAGAGGGGGTCTGGATGGCTCTCTGCAGCTGGCTCTCCAGCCAGACCTCATGGGCCTCCATTAACTCAGGGCAGCCTGATGAGTCGAAGAAGAACTGAGAGTTCAACACCAAACACAACACCCCACCCACACAAAAACTGAAGTAATCATCGCCCCAGTCACGGCAGAACTGCTCCACGCTCTCCGGAGTGGGTGTGTTGCCAAGATCGTGGTTGCCGCTGACGAACACAAGAGGAATGTCGGGGTCAGTGCCTCTCAGTGCTTCTTTGAGGTCCTTAACCTGTTCTTCTCTGAACGGACATCCTGAAAATAAAAAGAGTTTTTTCTTGGTTGAAAGGACTCATTTTAAAAAGTCCAAAAACAGAATCTGCAACCCAATTTAATTCTGTAATGAGAACCATTTCCACAACAGGATATTTGGGGCTTGGTTTTAGGCAGAGCAAGTTGTATCTATTTATTTTTTTAATATTTGATTTTTAAATATTTGCATATATTATCTTAAATTATTTATATATATATACAATATATTTCGATTTTTATTTTGTGGAATAATATGCACAGATTATTTGTGCATAACAGGAGCAGAAAAGATTATACATAACAAAAAACTACAGTTAAATCCTCCGGAGCAATATTGAGCACAGCAGCAATGAACACAGCAGGAACAGTCGGGTTTCAGTGGAAAATAAGATGCAGAGCCAGACGAGCATGTGATAGTATATAAATACTATCTTCAATGGCTCCTTCCATCTTCAAAAGAATACTGAAGCAGGCAATATGTGGAGGATTCAGAATAAAGTTTCTGTTTCATACAGAAGATAGGGAAGCATTCGGTCTAACCGCATTTCTCTAAAGTAAAGGCAGACTGTCAAGCATTGAGTTTTGAAGCTCGTTAATAACAGCCTTAGGTTACCTCTAATATGACAAGTAGGGCATCTTGCTAATTGCCTGCTGTGAATTTGAAACTCAATGAGTAGCGGCGCTGAAATTAGAGTTGGCATTAGTGACTGTGGTGTTGTGAATGCTAGACAAAGAAAACTAAACCAACAGACCATGATTCTAGTCTATGGAGAGAATTAACCTTACTAAAAATTCCGATACATTTTTTGTAGATTATCATCAAGCAACTCTCTACAATGTGAGCAAATCACTCACATATGCGACCAAATTGCACGCCAGGAGGATAAAGAATGGCTGTCATTAGCCACTGGCTAGCAAATTGTTTTATTTCATTTCCAGTTATTGAGTTAAGAGGCTAAAAATAGCCTTAGTAGTAAATATATTTTTACTGTATGTTGTGCCCTATGACTGTTTTCTCTCCCACACATGCAAAGACAGAGTGCGAGAGAATCTGACATACCATAAAGAATTGGTAAGCTAGATGTAAATGTTATTTTAAATGTTAAAGATATTAATGGTACTTCCTGTCATGATGGCGATTGTTTGGAATAATTTATTATTTTAGCTGTTTACACAAAACAAAATCTGTAGAGGTAATTGTCACACAGATCTTTTCCATTAGACAAAGTGACAATGATTAATAATTCCTATGGCCACAGGAAAAAAAAGTTTTACAGGTTTGAAAATAGATCAATCTAATTTTAAAAATCATAAAAAAAATTATAGAATTTTATATTATGCTTTCAAATAAATAAATACAATTTATTTAAGCAACTTCTTTTTTATGTATTCATTGACAAAAGCAAGTGTTCTTGGTGTGAATAGGCCAATTACTACTCTTACTTTGTGATCAATTCCATTTCCCAATATCTGAATCTGAGCCTCACTTTGACTTTCTCTCTAAGTTATGTATCATTCAATTTCAACAGGTCCCCAATTTCTCCCAGCAGTGCCAAATCCCACAGAAACCCATTAAAATCTCTCCCAAAAGAGACCTATATCAGCTAAACATACAGAGAAAAGAGGGCTCTTCCAGAGCTGATTTCCCTCTGGTCAGCCCACTGATGTGCAGCTGCTCCTCAGAGAACTTCACTTTTATCCACTTTCAACAGCAATTAAAAACCTAACGTATGTGGAAGAGGAAACAGAAGGATAAGAAAACCTCCGCCTCACCTTCTGAGATGTCCCCTACCACAGCACACGCAAGGCTACAGGCAGCAGGCAAATGTTTTTATAGTCCCCATAAGGAAAGCATCAGGTTCAGTGCTCTCCAAATCTAATCACCTCCCTCGATGATCTCTCCTGCTGCCAGTCAGGAGAAATCCTTGAACCGGAAAGCTCACAAGGATTCTGTGCCGATATCATGGAGCGGCCCTTCAATTACCGAGCCGAACTTTGCTTGTCCAACATGCTGCCACTCACTGTTCATTATGGCAGGCAGAACGCAGGAGGTAGAACGGCTGAAATAAAATCGGATTTGGTCGCCAATGAGGCTTGAAGAGTCACAGGTCGTGTTTAATGAAGGAAATATTGACTGACAGGGTTGTCCTAAACCCTAAGATTGCCAATACAATGGTCATAAAAAAGGACACTTCACCTAAGAATTTAAATTCTTTCACTAACTCTCATGTCGTTACCAAACCTGTATGATTTTCCTTCATAAACCAAAAAAGAGATATTAGGCAGAATGTTTCAGCTGCTCATTTCTATATAATGTAAGTACATGGTGACCAGGGCCATAAATAAGAGAAAATTCATAAATTATTAATTGAGTGATTAATTAGTGTGGTTTACTGTAAATATGCACACATTTAAACTAAGTGTGTCACAAATGGTTGCAGGACATAATGTACATTGTAAATTCTGGGGTCAATAAGATTTTTTTATTTTTAAGAATATAATACTTTTTTTGAGCAAGGATACATTGATCAAAAATGACAATTAAGTCATAATGATACAAAAAGTTTCCATAAAAATATTAAGTAGCAAAACTAAGCTTGCTTAAAAAGCAAAAAACGTTATCAACATTGATAATAAGAAATGTTTCTTGAGCTCCAAATCAGCATTATGATTTCTGAAGGATCATGTGACACTGAAGACTGGAGGAATGGCTGCTGAAAATTCAGTTTTTCCATCACATTATATTTTAAAATATATTAAAATACTTTTAAATAGTTATTTTAAATTGTATTATGATTTCACAATATTACTGCTTTTATTGTATTTTTGATTAAATAAAATGCTTCTTTCAAAACCATAAAAAAATCTTACCAACCTCTTTGAAACGGTACCATATGTAAATGCGAACGAGTTTTCAGAATTGTGTAGACTTTTTTGCGAATAACATTTTATTTTACAAACATGTTGCTCACACAAAGCTAACATATGGTTTGAGAAGACTTTGTTTGTGCTACTTTTATTTTACCTTTAATCATTTGGTCACCATCCACTTTCACTGTGCAAAGAACTCATTTTGCTACATATGGCTTTTAAAGACAAAGTAAATGATGACAGAATTTTCATTTTGGGGTGAAACGTCCCTTTAAAAATGACAAATATCACATTGACATGTTCCACCATTGGGGAATATGGTGGAATGTCTCCACAAGCTCAGTCAAAAATATACAGCAAGCTTCCAGCCAGTTGAAACTGCAGAATTCAAGGATGACTGCTTCGGCTCCATGTGAGTCGAAAGAAAAAAATCCATCACAAAGACACAGCAACGCCTCTGTTCCCCGGAGAAGTTCAGGATGTCCCCCAAGATACAGATATTCTTTTACAGGTGCACTATTGATAGCCTCCTGTCAGGCAGTATTACTGTCTATTGTGTGAGCTGCACCATGCCAGACCTGCACAAGGTGTGATGGACTGAATGAATCACAGAGGTTATACTGCCCAGCCTGCAGGATAACCACACCAGGCAGAGCAAGACTAAGGCCAAAAAAATCATTACGGATCCCTGCCATCCAAACAACAGCTTCTTCTCACTGCTGCAGTCAGAAAAGCCTAGCAAAGCCTTGGGGTCAATACTGAGAGGTTCTGGAGGAGCTCCTACACCCAAGCTATCCAGACACTTAATGAGGACTCTGCCAGGGGCCCGCAACACTAACAACACAGCAGAAAACTTTATAATGCACACATGATCTTTATCACACATACATATTGCTATTATGGTCGCTCAGATGTAGAATATCATACAATAATAATTTCTTCTTTGCACACCCTCATAATTTTCACTTGCACTTTTGCATATAGTAGAAGAATTTTAACACTTATTTGCTTCTCATACCTTCTCATTTTTAACTATATTTTTTGTTTGTTTTTGACATGGCACTGAGTTTATTTAGCACCCAGCCATGTGTATAACTTAAAAAAGACACCAACCGTAGGTTATGCAATGTTTACAAGTGGTTATAAAACAGCACCTGCTGTTAACACCAGGGTAGGCAAGAACATCTTTTCGGCAGTGCATCAGCTGAATGAGTAATTATTTTAAGTATAACTTCAATAAACAATGAATAATAGGGTGATTTTTGTGAGCATTTTAATGGACAGGATAGTGTGGTAAGTTTTATAGTCATAATTGTGACTTTATCTCATAAAATTGCACAATTTTTATTTCGAATAATTAATATGCAACTCAACACACTTTTTTAGCTATAAAGAATCATTTTAATAATCAATATTATTATCATAATAATCATATTAATAATAGAAACATATACAAATAGAAATATAAAATATAGTATTTTTTTTTTATAAATGTTAAAAGTATTTAATTAAATATTATTTGAATAAATGCAATGTATTGTAGCATCCAAGCATTTCACAAGTAAACATTGTGACTTAATATCTCATTGTATGACATATAACTCGCAGTTGTGATTTTATGGCCCGGTTTCACAAACGGGGCTTAGCTTAAGCCAGGACAAGGCCTTAGTTAAATTAAGGTATTTAAGCAGCTTTTATAAAAATACCTTAGAAGAAAACGTTACTGGTGTGCATCTTGAGACAGAACAATGGCACGGACATATTTTAAGATATGTCAGAGCAAGATATTTTCAATTGAGACAGCTCAAACATGCATTTTAGTCTGGGACTAGCCTTAAGCCTTGTCTGTGAAACCGGAGGTATGTGTCTTGTAATTGCGTCTTAAAATATTAGTTTGAATTTTTATTGGTAACCCTTTACTATTTGTTTGATTTCTCTGAGGCAAAACTGGCTTGCATACAGTATAAAATGTCATAAAAAAATCTACTGTATAAGTTTGTACATGTATCTGATTTGATATCTAACAATAAATAATTAATAATATGACAATTAGGAGATGTTAAGGTGAAAGGTAAGGTGCTAATTAAAAAAAATATAATAATATGAAAGCCACCCGTTTACAATTAATAATAGTTGTGACTTTGTTTCTTGGAATTGTGACTTTCCTATATATCCCACAATGTGTCATGTTTCTCACAAATTGCAATTTTAGACTTGTAACTGCATCTTAAAAATATGTATTTATTTCAATAACCACCTTATTTTATTTTATATATTTACTCTGAGGTGGAAACTGGCAATAAACTTTCAATGACTTGACATTTAACAAAACCATTTCTAGAGAAAACAAGTACTAAGAAAAGTGGACTTTTGAATCAAAAATGAAAAATTAATTCTTTGCGACAACAATGAAAATTGCTACAGAAGCTTTGTCAAAACATGTGTTTGCAGCCTTGTCTAGATAGAATCAACCATCACCCAACACTGTCAGATCAGAGTCACACACCTGCTTTTCTTTTATTTGTCTGCTGGTGTGTTGTTATTTTTCTGTGATTTTTATTGTGACTGAAGATCAAAGATGAGCAAAAGGCAAATAAAACTTTGAGGGAGCTATTCGCTTTCACTGACTTCTGCTATCAAACCCTAATGCTTTATGAAGAAGTGGTGAGGAGGAAGTGGCGTAGGTCTGGTGAAGCCTGTGCGGAGCTGAGAGGGAAAACACACTGCATGACGGACATGGTGTGTAATGCATATGGCATCCTCTGCCTGCTCTTCTGGCCTGACACTAATGGGTGTTGATGCCAGGCTGTTTAAAGGTCTCCAAACCTCATAAAGTTCCATAGCTGTGCTTTTACAGGCAGCTTATCATAACCTGACCTGTAAATTACATCCAGCAGGGAAGCCACAAACCTGGGCTCATATTAAATCATTCAAATATGACACTTCAGAGTTCCCTCAGATCCTAAAAGGGGCTAATCTGATAAGTCAGCCATTGAAAAAACAGTTACTGTCAACATTTGGGTGATTTAAATTCACTTGGTGAGAAACATTTATGACAGCTTTAAATGTACTGTCACTTTGATTCTAGCACTCATGTGCAAGACATTCAAGCGCAAGAAACATTGACTCAGAGCCCCGACACTTGAAAGCTAATGTACAAATACTCTCGTCACCTTCACAGGTGACTTCCAGTCAACACATTCATATGTGCAGAATAACTGCCGCCTGGCCTTCAGAGGTTAGTTTTTTATTTCCCTGTGTGCTTTGAGCTGAGGCAATTAGATAATTGCCGAGATTGCAGGTAGTCGGCTCATGCAGATGGTCCACAGCTCCACAAGCTACAATTTATAACAGCCACCTCAAAGATTAGAGATGACAGAAGAATAAAGAGACTCTCGAAGCAAACCTTGCCTCTTCAATCATAAACATAAAATAAATGAACCTTAAGGTGTGCTTTTTTTCTAATAAATTCAATCCTTTTTGTTCTACAACTGAACCTGTATCTTATTTATAGCCTGCATCTAATCTTTTATATTGATCTACCTATTCAAAAATGTTAGTAGTCAACAGCACGACCAGTTAAATAAAGAACCAGCACAATGTTTATTTTGAATAATTAATATGCAACTAAACACAATTATTTAGCTACAAAGAATCATATTAATAATAATAATATCATAATAATCATATTAATAATAGAAACATATATAAATCGTAATATAAAATATAGTATTTTGTTATTCAAATGTTAAAACTATTAAATTAAATATTATTTTAATAAATGCAATGTATTGTAGCATCCAAGCCCGTCACAAGTAAACATTAAACGTGTATCAAACAATTATAAGATGAATAATTACCTGAAATATAGAAACAAATTTTAAGCAACAACAAATAAAAACAAAGGTAGAAATTATATAAACAGATTTTTTTCAAGATAGTGACTGACTATAAGCTAATAAATTAATAAAGAAATAAATTAAGAGCAGTGAGTCTTGTCATTATTGTTAGATTAATATTAACAGATTAATCAATGCATTCATTTCATATTCTTATTTTAATCAATTTATTTCACTGGAACAATTTAGGACTCTAGATAGAGGTATTTTGTTATTTTATATTTACTATTAAAGATATGAGCAAATTACAAATAATAAGACAAATACAATAAACAAAGATACAAAAGAAATAAAGTGCCTTACGTTTTTCCGGTTGGTCTATTTAACAGTAGTAATATGCAGGTATGGAAATACTATAGAAATTGAATAATCAAATGTAAAATAAAATACTGCATAATCTTCACTGTATGAGGAAAATATACATTGATTACAACTACTTAAGGTTTACTTTCTTATGTTGTTTGATTCAAAATAACACCATAGAGAGCAGCAGGTATATTAAACTGCTGTCACTTTAAGACAGCAACAACACCATATAGCAAAATCTCTACTGATACACACTTCATATTGTTTCCAGTATGCTATAAATATATTCTAATACCGCCCTACCCTATTTGGCAAACATCCTGCTTACAAATTACTTAAACACCAACAGACTGTGTTTACTATTAATACTTTGCCAAGACTCTGTAAAATAAAGGTTCTTTATTGGCATCGAGAGTTCCATGAAGAATTTTTAACATCCATGGAACCTTTCCATTGCACAAAAAAATAGGTTCTTCAGATTATTAAAAGAGAAATCTATCCTTTAGCATTACATCGGCACCATTACAGTGGAACAGATGTCTTACCAGGCATAGCATGGACCAGGTCTCCACACAGGACCAGGAAGCGAGGTCTGGGCTGTAGTTTGTTGATTGCCTGGACTGCCTGATTTGTGAGCTTGACCTCCTCAGTCCACTCATCCCCTCCTGAATCACAGTCACCAATCCTCCATGCCTTCATCAGGCCAAGCTGGGGGTCCGCAGCCTGGATGAAGTAAAAGGGCCCGTTCCACTCCTTATGTTCATCTGGGAAGGACAGGAGAAAATAACCTGAGGCTGACAAACCATCTACTGTAAAAATCTCAATTATTAATGCTGTGTTTGTGGAAAATGCATACAATGTTTTGCATATTTAAACATAACATCTGAGAGAGTCAGTTAAGGGCACAGCTCTAACACCTGGAACGTGTGGAAACGTTCGTCTCGCTTGTCATATAGAAACGTCAGCTGTATATAACACCTTCACAGCAGTTCTTGTGTTATAAGGAAACAAAAACGATTTTCACACCTCAGGGTTTACAGCACAAATACAGCTCAAAATCAGTTTTTACCCATGACTCTTTGAGAAACTTCCAGCATTAAAACTTGGTCAAAATATAAATGAAGAAGATACCCCTGCTGGGAACATCATACAAGTCTTGTCTTTGCTTTCCACTATACTCACTTACACCGAGTGTGTGAAGAGGTTTTTGATAGAGCAGCAAGCCTCAAGAGCTAGAAGAAAAATAGAGAATTTCTATCTGTTCCTGATCCTGACAGTGCATCCTAGTAGGGAAAAGAATTGTATGATTCCGATTTATCCTTAGCTACACGTTGTCATATGAACAAATAGTCAGTAACCACAAAGATTTATGTCTCACAATTAATTGTAAATTGTATGGTTCACTAAAAAGAACTGGCCCATAAGAGTTGATTGTTGTGGAGTTGGGCTACGCTAGTTGGGCAGTATGGTTTTGATTACTAAAAAGAACCAGCAAAAAAGTCGTTTATTGGCAGTTGGACTACACTTCTTGTCCTATAGATTTCTGATTCACTAAAAAGAGCTGGCTCATAAAAGTCATATGTTGGGGAGTTAGATTACTTTGGCTGCGCAGTATGTTTTTGATACACTAAACGAACTGTCTCATAAGACTCATTTGCTGGGGAGTCAGACTACACTGGTTGTGCAGTATATGTTTAGGCCCTGTCCCAAATTGCACCCTAAACCCTACACTGGTTGCACAGTATGTTTTAGAGTCACTTAAAGGAGACATATTATGCTACTTTTTACAATATGTATTATAAGTCTCAGGTGTCCCCAGAATGTATCTGTGAAGTTTCAGCTCAAAATACCCCACAGATCATTTATTATATCATTTTGAAAATGCCTATTTTGTGTGAAAGCAGAAACGCGCTGTTCTCGTGTATGTCTCTTTAAATGCAAATGAGCTGCTGCTGCCCCCGCCCCCTTTTCCAGAAGAAACCTGCGCCATTACAGCTCGTACCTGCTAAAAAAACATCTGTTTTGGTTCTGATTATCATGCTTATCACGCTGAAATCATGTGTTTTAAACCATATTAGTTTAAACTTCTGATATACGGTTTTCTGAGTGCACACAACCGAAGCACACGTAAAGAAAGCGGCTGTCACAACATATGAGTACTAAATTAAGTTCTCATTCACACACAAGTTTACGTTAAAAACACATGAGTTACAAAAACAGTTGGTTATGTCTGTGAAAATAAACAGCTGGGAAATAAATCGCATGTTTATTTTAGATCTGTGTGGCAGCAGCAATATACAGAAAATAAATAAATCCACTGCTCTCTTGTCTCCACTGAGGCTGGGACTCTAAATAGTGTTCTTTGCGAAATCAAAATGACGGCGCCGCGGTGGGTGGAAACTTACAGATTAAGGGGCGGTAATATTATATTGAGATCCCTTTGCAACGTCACTAGGGGAGCGAAATCAGACGTGCTCGTTTTTTCAGATGCTTGCAGAAAAAGGCTTACCAAAACAAAGTTACTGGGTTAATCTTTTTCACGTTTACTTGGTTGGTAGAGGCACCGGGGACCTGATTATAACACTTAAAACCTGGAAAAGTCAGATTTTCATTAAATTTTAATAATGATATGTCACCATTTTTTTAAAAGTAAATAAATTTCTGGTAAATACTCCTTTATTTAAAATCTGATTATAATTGTATTATTAGATAACGTGGAGTTCTCATTCTTACACTATAATACTCTTTGATTTCAGTGATTCAGTGCTTCTTGCCAGCACTTTACTTTTGCTACATAGAAAATTTTTTGTTTAATAAAATATTCGTTTATTTTTTTGTGTATGTTTGATTAATGATTCGATAAATTACGATAGATTAATGAAATAAAAAAAGAGCCCTAAACAGTTTCAAGATTCATTCATTCTGTGGCCAGGATACACTGGTTGTGGTGCATGCTTTTTGATTTATTAAAAGTTTACCACATCATTTGTTAGGGAGTCAGACTACACTGGATGCATAGTATGTTTCCGATTTACTAAAAAGAACTGGCTCATAAGAGTCATTTTGTTCAATAATCACACTACACTGTTCAGCACTCTAGATAGTGGTGTTGCAGCACCATTTAATAAGTAACGCAAGAAACTCTGTCAGTGTATTTCGGCATTGTGGAAGAATCCATGTGTCAGAATTGTAAACGGAATTCTGAATAACAATCAGCTCTCGGATACCAAACATATTGTGTCATTTTATTAAAAAACTTCCAATTCAAAAAACACTTTCCAAATGAGCTGCATTTTAATTAGTAATGAAGCCCACAAAAATTCAACATCAGTCCCTATGGAGCAACCATGTTGTTCCAATCGTTTTGTCATTCTAACAATATGAAGTGTTTGCTATGCTTCGAGCATCTCTTTGAGAAAGCACAAAACCTGGTTAAAATAAATAAATAAAATAAAAACACATGATTTCTGACCAACTCAAAAAGCATTTAAAATGTACCATCTGCTGCCTGGAATCTTGTTTGTTGTCTAATTCTTTCATGTGCAGTCCCCAGAGACTGGAAACTATATTTTCAGGCAACTTTAAACAACATGAATTGAGAGGAACAGACAAAGCTCCCATGACAGCCGATAAGCACAAGCCTCTTTCAGCAAACATAAATCAGAGGGATATCTCAGATGACTCCCAGAGCTTTCAAATACTGCTAACCTAATCATAAGTCAAGATAAAAGCCTCCTGTGATAAAGCATTAAAATATCAACTCAACTCACAGCATCATAACAGTCACTGCTGTAGGTTTTTCACACAAAAAAAAGGAAAAAAGTTGCAGATGTCAACACTGCCAGCGCAAAGCAAAGAATAAGCAAGAAATTAGTCTGAGATGAAGATTTCAGACTGGATTTACATAAACAGTCAAGCAGAGGAAGCACACATGGACACAAAACACAATCATCTGAGGCTTTTGTTCTGAAAGAAAGGTCATGGACAGTCGGGGAAAACAATGCTACATACTTAAAGGTGCTGTATGTAGGATTTTGACTCTACTAAAGCATAAAAATACCATAATATGCTTGCAGATATTGCAGAAACATGCTAAGTTAACATACTTGTTTATCTGAAAAACAATGCTATAGTTAGTAATCCTTCTTTGAATATGTGCGGTCCGGCCCGGAATGTCTGTGTTTGTTATGGTTTGTGAAACCCGCCCACTGCCTTTAAAGGTCCTGTATGTAGGATTGACACCCAGCGGTTGAACTAGGTATTGCAGTCCAAATTCAAAATATTGGAGACGGTTTTTTTCACCAGCCCCTCCTCCTCAGATTTGAGGCATGCGGAGGATGCCAGATTAACGACACCAACAGGAACGAGCGCACATGACAATGAATTAAATTAAATACGCTGTGTTTTCTGGCAACTGGCAACCCGTGGTGCCGAAATACAATTGGGTAAACTGGCAGTGGGCGGGTTTCACAAACCATAACAAACACAGACATTCCGGGCCGGACCGCACATTTTCAAAGGAGAATAACTGACTGTAGCATTGTTTTTCAGATAAACAAGTATGTTAACTTAACATGTTTCCTAAATGTCTGCAAGCATATTATGGTATTTTTATGCTTTAGCAGAGTCAAAATCCTACATACAGCATACATTTAATTGCACCTTACAGGATTGTAACATTTTGTTTATTTTTATTTCATTTATTTAATTCACTTTTTTTAAAGAGAGAGAGAGAAAATGCTACCATATTATTTGCAGTTAATGTCAGAGGCTGTTGTCCAGTTCGATACTTCGTTGCAAAGTGCAGCAATTCTGCTATGATGTATGTATTTACAAAACTGTCAGATTTTCTTATGTAAATATATTATTGGGCATATTGCATATTGTTCCTGGTTTTGGTTTTAAGGAAATAAGTTTGGTCTTGGTTTTAAGTTTGGTCTAAGATGACCATTTGCCACCCAAATGAAATCAGGGGGGGTTTAAATTACTGATTTAGCACATTTTAACCTATTTGCTGTAATATAGGCCTATTAGGTTAACTTTGTTTTGTGTACGTCACGTGACATGTCAGTTTCTATCTAAACTACAATGCAACTATCTACAGCTCAATGCCAAAGTGGTTTGTTATTCCTGACATAGCAAATACTTTGCTGTAAAGTCAAAGACTTGTTGGAATACTACACCAGTCAACATCTAGTTTACAAAGGACTGTAAACTTAGATTACAAGCAGAGTTCATAAAATACATAAACGACCTTGTACAAAAACATACTGTCATAATTCAAAGCGTTACAGCATTATCTATAATGTAAATCGACGCTAGCTAGCCTCAGCTAACCGTACCTTCTGTCAGCCCCTTATAACTCCGATCCTTCGCTCTCAGAAAGACACTTTCGTCCACTGCCATTGAAACGCGTAACGTTACACTAACATTACCTAGTATATGGTACTAAACCGTTCAACCTATATTTCGTCCGTTTCCTTATCGTGTTTTGGACGTTCGTTGTGAAATCTGACAAAGTCATTGGTTACTTAATGAGTTGTGTTTGTGAATCGATGCGTTTGGTGATGTATTAGCAATGTCTGAGAATGTTCAAAGTGGATAACGACAGGCTGACTGAATCGAAAGTCGTCTCTCTAATGCTCAATATGGATATATTTTACGATTTACAAAATTAAAGACAATGACACTACTTTCAAAATGCACAGCAGCCTACTACTATTACACTAGTTTTATAAAAACAAGCATCCAAAAAAAACTTCAAGGTAGCCTAAAACAAAATTAAAGGGCTAACTGATGGAATTTTAATCGATAGACATCAACGTCGTTCACGATAAATGTGATATTTGATGATTGACAGTGTCGAATAAATGTTTTTTTTTTCAAGTTTTTATTGTTTTCAGCCGTTTTTCTCAAGTTTTTTTTTTTTTTTTTTTTTGCATATATCAATGCAATGTAGGCCTATATGCCTATCTACATAGAAAAACACTGTAAATCAATCAGGTAACCTGTAGTTTAAAATAGGTTCATATCAAATTAGGTAAATGTGGTCCTATATGGTCAGACGCATTTTGCATAGGCCTATTTGGCATAAAAAAATATGTAGGTAGGCTATGTCCGTGTTCTCCGTAGGCTAATATAAAATGCTTATATTATTTCTCACACCATATCGGGAACATTGTATTCTACCTAGCCTACTCTGTGGCTCTCTATCAATTAAAATGGATTGGGATCGGCTGTAAAATAAAATAATCTAAGATAAATAAAATAAAATGCAGAAAGAAAGAAAGACAAACGATATGCTATCCAAAATCTGTTGTAGGCTACGGAATGGCACAATGGATCTCCCTATTCTACCAGTAAAATATGTTGTAAAAGGTTATAAAATAAAGCCCTAAGTTTTAAACCTTACTTTTACTTCGACGAATGACAAATCCTTTCGCTGAAATCCAAACGCATGAAGTATCTCACCAAACTCTTTTCTGTTCACTGAACGAGCAGAAAATTAATTACTAGTACCATGAACACTTAAATTAGATGGTTTTATACGATAGAGGCACTGGAGACGCTCGCAAAGGGATTGCGCAGACCCACACACTGCGCAAAGAAACCACAAACCATTTAGCATCGGTGTTTTCTCATGTATAGTCAAGTGACACGCGGAACTGGTTTTCGATCTGTATAGGATTGCAGTAGCTATTTTGCAATTTTATTTTTATGACAGGAGCCTTTAGTAGGCCTAGGTATTTTACACGCCAAGAAATTATTTACATTTACATTTATGCATTTAGCAGACGCTCTTATCCAAAGCGACTTACAGTGCATTCAAGCTATTACATTTTTTCTATATCAGTGTGTGTTCCCTGGGAATAGAACCCACGATCTTTTGCGCTGCTAACGCAATGGTCTACCACTGAGCCACAGGAACATCAGCATATAGTAACATAGGTCAGACGGCAACTTTTCTCTGTGGTTCTTTACTACAGAACACTTTTTTCTTGTCCAATCCCTCCCATGTCTCCTCCTTCCCTTTACGCACTGTCTCTCCCACTCTCAGCGCGCGCGCTCCACAGTTCTGCCTCAGCTCTCCTGTCATCATCGCAAACAAAGACAGCCTTCAGGGTAGTTGGCGCAGTGGTTTCAGAGCGCTAAAAGTACTTGAGAATCAACAGAACAATTGGGATTGAGATCAACAGCTGTCAGAGTGGACTTTACAAACATCTGCGGTCTTAATTTACCTCTTTTAAAATGCAAACCTCTCCGAATGGCTTTGTTCACTCGTGTGGATTTATGCCCTGCTGTCAGTGGTAGTACCAAGTCGTTTCTCTGTCTCAGTTTGTCCTCCAAAGGAAGCCTCCAGGAGACTACAGGATGAAATGGACAGTCTTGCTATTAGAATACTTCTTGGTCAAAGTTCTGGTGCTGTTGTGCAGCGCGGTCGGGGAAGCGCAGCAGCTCGAGGGCTTTATAATGCTCTCTGGATCCAATGGGTCCCGGGATGAGGAGAGCGTTTCTGAACCTCCACATACTGAGGACAGATGTCGGGGTTACTATGATGTCATGGGACAGTGGGACCCGCCGTTCGTTTGCCAAACTGGCAATTATTTATTCTGTTGCGGCACTTGTGGCTTCAGATTTTGCTGCGCTTATAAAAACTCTCGTTTGGATCAGAGCACCTGCAAAAATTACGACACACCATTATGGCTAACAGGACAGACACCCTATAAGAAAACCATAGACCCTAGTCACGATCCAACCAAGGATAAAACTAACTTGATTGTGTATATAATATGTGGAGTAGTGGCAATCATGGCACTGGTCGGGATATTTACCAAACTTGGATTAGAAAAGGCTCACAGACCTCACAGAGAAAGCATGTCTCGGTAAGTAACTCATATTTATGATGGCTTGACGAAGTCTTCTTTTTCTTTTTGAATTTGACCAAACATGCTTATGGTAAGAACAGCGTGCTTTGCCATTGATTCTTTTCCGTTTTTTGTAAATATTTTTGCTTATATATGGATGTCTTTGATGTTCCACGCGTCTTATGCCATGAGCTCTGCGTTATTATTAATTCTCTGTCAAGTTAAGCGAAGTTCAACTTTTTAAAATGCACCTCAAGATGCCATTATATCGTGCATCTCTCTGTTTTTGAACGTAAGAACGCTCCAGTGTGTGTGACTGGTAGGGTCGTTCACTCACGGTGCGTTCAAAAAAAGCTAGACATAACTGAATGCAACAGATCTCAGATGTTTCAAATGCGTTTTGTTGTAAAGATTGTATTGTTGAACTAAATTCTGACAGAGAAAATAAAAGGGAGAAAGAGGGAAAACGCTTATGGTGCGAGCATGGCAACAGTGAATGATATCCGTTTGCTGCATGTGTGTATACCAACAATTAAAAGCAATTTAAAAACAGCAAAAGGGTGAACATTGTTAACTCCAATGGATTAAAAAATCTCCAACAAAGAATTTTCTCACTAACCCAATCTTTTGTGGCTTTTGAGTGTTGGTTGTCAAAGCTCTGCATTTACTGTTGTGCCTATTCTTCCCATGCATATTCATGCTTAATTAGAGCAAAAACAATCCCTTGAATCTTCATTAAGCTTTCTAAATTCATGGCTTTGTGTTATGCAAGCTCTCTTTTTAAAGGCTTTCTTGAATCACAGATCTCAAGAGATCCACATGAAAACACGGTTAACTTGCACATGTAAACCACAAGAACTGTACAAACCATTTTAGATATTACATTATATTGCATAACATCCGGTTGTCAGTTTTTTACCCTTTGGTTACTCAGCTTGAATGATGGAGGTGCAAATCTCTTGTTCCTACTGATTTTGTGGGTCAAAACCTCTGATGAGAGCTTCACAGCCCACAGTGTGCAGGTTGCTGAAAGAGCGGCTCACAGAAAAACCTGTTCTCTTTGAATCAGCACTCTGGACAGCGGCAGCTATAGCACTGAATGAATAGATGTCAGTCTCCTGACATTATATCACTGTACGCCGTTCTTTGATATCTAAATAAAGGCCGATTACACAATGCAAGGCAATTCAATGGAATACTAAGCTAACGAATGCTTGTTCTTCAACAGAGCTGTTGCGAGTGTCATGCAAGGCGCCCGTCAGGGTCAGCACGAGGAGGCCATCGGAATGCACACACAGCATTATGACACTGTGCAGGCGAGAGCAAACAACATGCGTAAGTTGATTGTAGCCTATACTTCCTCTCTTTTCCCACATGCTCAGCATAAACTATGCACTACATTTATGCTCTTATGAAAATAGCCTGAAACAGTCTAAAAGCATGTTTCTCAGTGCTCAATATACCATAACATCTACACAATACAATGCATTTGTGTACTGAATTACACATGTAGTTATAAATGATACATATACCATATTAACTATTCAAAGTTTTGCTTGCGCTGCAAAACTTTGTTGGTTCTGCACCACTTTTTGATTTTCATATTCTATGCTTAGCATATACAGATATGTGTAAGAGAAAGGAGATGCTGTGAGCACAATGCTGTTGTGAAATAAGCCTATTTATGGTCACTGCCGTGGGTTGCTGCTGCAGTTGTGTGTACGGTATTGTTTAAAACCGCTCGAGATGAATGCCCCTATCATAAATGTTTAAACTCTCAATTGTTGCGATTCTGATTACATCACCCCCTCTGTGGTTATCAACTCCCTAAATATATCTGTGTTGAAATAACACAAAATACAGTGAGAATATCAAAGCCCCCCTCAGAGGGATCCATTTTGGTTGACACTGAGGATGTGAGTCAGTAGCTGGAGAAATTTTCCTTTCATATACTTGCAAAGATAATGTCACTCTTTCTTCACTGCCATGCATATTGTAGATATCTCCATCAGAAGTTTTTGAAAACTTGGGTTACTTTTGTTACATTTCTTTATTATGAACAAAGACTAAGAGCAATAATATGTAGATATATCTCAGGAAAATGGTAAGAGCACTAGACTTGTGAGGTTTTTTTGGTTTTAACAGCAGCACAACCCTTTTTGGTGCTAAATAGAACTCTTTTTTGGTTGCACAAAGAATCATGCTTTGAAAGTGCTATACAGAACCTCAGTGGTGCTGTGAAAGAGCCTTTTCATATGAGTCTGGAGGGGTTTTACTTTATTTTTTATTTATCCACCTTTTCTACACCTGCACTGTAGTGACTTAAATTAAAAAGATGCACTGAAAAAGAAAAAAAATGAAGTAAAAAAAAAAGATTTTTAACAGTGTGTGGATGATGAAAGTTTTGTTTCACATGCAGGCAACCATTATGTCATACCAACCATTAACAAGCTTGATTTAGAAAAACATGAAATCAGTATAATGTCAGTTCTGTCCTCTATTACACAAAAAGTCATTCAAAGAGTCGCTTTAGCTAACCCTCTTATTCCCAGATCATGATTCTTGCAGTACTGGCTTTTAATCCATAAACCTGAGTGTAATTACGTGGACTGCTCTTAACCTCTGACCCCAACGATTTAATACACAGTCCACCGAGTTACTCCATATGAGATAATGATTTGAACCGAAATCAATAGAACAGGACCAAAGAGCAAGTAATTCCAGCGATTATACAGAGGACCTTAAAATGAGAGTTTTCTGTATTGACACCTGAGTGGCAGGTCATAAGAACTTGTAATTAAAACATAAAGATATGTTTTAAAGCTTAAAGATACTTTTTCTGAATAAGTGTAGATAAGAATAAAGCCTAAGTCTATTGATAAAGGTTCCTGTCTTTTGAACGCCGTAACACAGAAGATTGTCAAATCTGCTTTATGTGTCATAATAGAAGTTCATACACTCTTAAATGACAGATGTGAGATTATTTCTTTCAACATGAGATGACAGAAAGACTCTGCATGTGCTGTATGTTAACTGCTGTTATTATGTCAATATGTAAACCTAGTTAGATTACACAACTGGATTCCCCCCAATCACTCTTATATGTGATACTGAGAAAGTTTCAAAGATTTAAGGGCATACAAGATGAAAATATGTTATACATTCCTTATTTTGTATTCTTGTCATATTCAGATTCGCTCATGCTCATATGTGACCATGGACCACAAAACCAGTTATAAGGGTCAATTTTCCGAAATTGAGATTTATACATCATCTGAAAACTGAATAAATAAGCTTTCCATTAATGTATGGTTTCTTAGGATAGGACAATATTTGGCCGAGATACAACTATTTGAAAATCTGGAATCTGAGGGTGCAAAAAAATCTAAATATTGAGAAAATCGCCTTTAAAGTTGTCCAAATGAAGTCCTTAGCAATGCATATTACTAGTCAAAAATTACATTTTGATATATTTACGGTAGGAAATTTACAAAATATCTTCATGGAACATGATCTTTACTTAATGTTCTAATGAATTTTGGCATAAAAGAAAAATCTATAATTTTGACCCATACAATGTATTTTTGGCTATTGCTACAAATATACCCCAGCGACTTAAGACTGGTTTTGTGGTCCAGGGTCACATATGGAGTTTGTGGGAAATTATTTTTTCACATAAACCAATCAAGCAGTAACTGTATTCTGGAATTCTCATCTCTTCATATTCCTCCTCTAAGACGCTGACAATCCAGATGCTCACCCACTGTGTGCTGAATGATCCCATCAAAGAGGTCTAGTTACCTCACTGAAAGTGCAAAATTACTAGACCTTTTTTTTTCGCAATGATCCAGGATTCTGGAGGATACAGTACTGTGCTCCATTACCATCACAGCTTGGCATTACGAGAGTACCCATGGCTTTAAGAAGAAATAGAAAAAAATAAGTATTGAATATAGAATGGTACATTTTTTGGTCATGACATGAAATAATCAAGACTTTAGCCCAGTGTGATTTCAATCATTGTACAGTACAGGATGTTAAATTCTGCATGTCAGTGACCTGAATTGAGGAACAAAAGCATTTCCTCCCACAGCGCTCTGAACAACTGAACCTTGCAGATGAAGTGGAGCTTTTTCCAATGCCACAGCTAAAACTAATTACCTTAATGGGGTTTCCCAAAAGAAACAGCAGAAATCTATTATGCTGTATTTATGTTAAACCTTGTGCCAAGGCAAACACCTGAAACAAAGATCTGCTTGCAAATACGCAGGTGCTAAATACACATCTGCATGTGCTGTATGGATCAACGAGAGTAAAACCAGTCTGTTGTCCTTAACAAACTCACTGTAACTTAATACAAAAAACAAAAAGCGGAGAGAACAGAATGGATTTCTGCTCACCTATTGCATTCTTCATCCGTGTGATTATTCTTGCCGTCGGCACTATATACTTGCAATAAGTCCATTTACAGCGAATTGTCCTAGTTCATTGCTAGTTCAAGCATGTCTTTGTACTAGGATTCTCTCATTGCAAAAAATCTGATGATTTAATGTCTAGAGGCATGTTAACTTTTAAGCCTTTAAATAGATCTCTAACTTTTAACTTCACTCTGACTTTATTTTGATAAAAGCCAAAGACTTAGGCCTATATCTAAAAATGATACTGAAATCTTTTTTATATATGACAGGGCGATTCATCATGAAATTATATGTGCACTCTTTGAAATGCTATTATTAAATATTGTTGTTCGAGAATGTCACTAATGCCCTTTAAAATGCTGCCACACATATGCTAGTGTGTTAACAAAGCTAAAACTTTCATTTGACAAGTTCACATTATACTTGCCACTACCAGAATTGCTAAAACAGCCAGCATAACTCTCCACAACCATATAAAACCAACTCTTTATGTAATACTCTTTTAAAACACATAAAGAGTCTATTCCTTCTGTTTTCTCCTAAATCCTTAAACAAAATAACAGTAACTCTTTCTGCATGTTACAACATTACACCAATAAGGGGTGACATGTGACTGTCTTAATAAGTGAGTCAGTGAATCATTTATTCAACTGATTCATAAAAAATTCTGATTCAGTTGGGAATGGAACAGCTACTCTGTTGCTCAGAGACAGTGTTATTTTAGATTAATCTTATACTATTACATTTTTTGTAATTTTTTTAAAATTAGCTTTTATTTTTATATTTTTAAATAAAATTTTATTTAATTTGTTGTATTTCTTTGTTTGTTTTTTGTTTCTTCAGTAATTTGTCTTATTGAGCAGTGTTTTCTAATGGCAATACACAAAATTAATTGATAATATAATTAACTATTAAAATTACAATTATATTGTAAGCCATTTTCTCCACTTTTTTGCAATCTTTTTCATCCTTTTCATTCTCTGGACTAATGCAAGTATTGGCTACGTGTAAGAAAAAGAGCGTGTGCAACATATCGGCCCCCCACCTGAGGCACCATCCCATCCCATTTACTGGGCCACGGTTCACGCTCCTTGAGGCAAGCAGCATATTTCTGTTGGCTCAGCGACCGTAGCCACCATTGCTGCCATGCTACAATGGCAGAAACCCCCCACCGGGATTGCATTCAGGTCAGCATGGTCTCCCCACGCTCAGAGAACTCCACCAAGGAGAACTGGCTCTGATTTCACACCCAGAGGACAGGCTGGCAGCCTATTTCTTCCAGCACATTGGCGAGAAGAGGGACATGTGACCATCTGATGTGCGTCACTGAAACGGGGCTCGTACAGGTCTGCTACTTGATGCCAATGCTAATTTTACTTCACATGCAGAACTACGGTGCCCATTGTCACAAGAAAATACCACCTTTGATGCTCCAATCCTAATATTTAAAAAAATCAAAGAAGAATAAATGTGAGATTTAATTCTTGCATTATAAAAATAGATGAGAGAAAATAAAAAAGGAAATTTCATTCTACGGAATTGGCAACTCTACTGATTAATTTTCTTATTGAAATAGCATTAATAGCAATAAAAGTTAATTGAATCTTTGCCTGGCTCACCACTGTAGAGTAAGGTGCGGTAAAATTAGAGATTTTGTGGGAAAAATGGGTCTATTGTGATGTATAAAGCACAGCTCACAGAGAAGTCAGTTACAAATCAAGCAGATGTCTGTTGGACAATGCAACAAAATGCGGGACCAACTGAAACCAACCTGACAAACCTGAAATCTTTCGCCGTGATGTTAAATTCCCAATCGCATGGATCAAGAAATAACTGGATTTTTGCCAGTGAAAAATCAGCGCTTCTCTCAGATAGTGTCTTTGGTAATTAAAAAACATCATTACTCATGTGAATAAGCACCATTTTGCCTCCGATTTTGGGCTTTTTCGACGATCTCCATTAACTGTTGTAGAGTGAAAATCAGGGCTAAAATCATGCAGTGTGTGGGCGGCATAAGGTGGTCTAAATGGAAAGTATTGCTCACAATACTACATTTTAGAATGATCCTCTTCTATGACCAGCATATTTTTAATTTCTGTATTAAAATTCATATTGATTTGGCTCTGATTTCACACCCAGAGGACAGCTGTATGGCCTGATGGTTATAGAGTCAGGCTTGTAACCCAAAGGTTGTGGGTTTGAGTCTTGGTGCCGACTGGGATTGTAGATGGATACAAAGAAATTTTGGTGGAGGGGGAGGCAAAATCTTACATTTCTAAGAAAAAAACCCACAAAACTGGTTCAATGCTTATTCCTCATCTGCTTATTACTCATCACTACCATATTTGGAATTTTTGTGGTGCTACCAACATGGAGAAACATAAATTGTCAAGTGGTGCAAAATCTGAATGGATTTTAAAACACAAAGCATCATATAGTTGTTGATTTTGTACATGGTTGCAGAGAAAATCTGGGTATCTAAACAACTGAGGATTACACACTAACCAGACTTTCAAGTCATTCAGAACGTAACACATGCATGCGCCCTACTGCTAGGAGATGCAGGACAAATTAAAACAATGTTCTAAAATCTATTAAAATATCAAACATGTTTGATATCCTCTGACTGAATAGAATAATTGTCTGAAGAACTGCGCCTATCATACACCACACAATTTTCTGCAAAATGTTTCAACTCAGACTGCCTAATATCTGCAGAATGGTTTTAAATTTTGACATAATATATATTTATTTTTTTACATATTTTAAAAATGTGTTAATTTAAATTGTTTTAAAATGTTTGAAAGACTAAAGATATGCATATTCGAATGTTTCTTCAAAATGGCATAAAAGTTTTTCAAAGCCATATAAAATCAACTTACACACAAGCGGTACATTTCTACTTGGCACAATGTTTTTTTCGTATTTTTAATCCTGGTGTGGATATTCTTATTCATATTCGCACCTAAATGCAAATGTACCATTTCGGTATCGCAATACACTCGATATCTAAAACGTCAGTATCTAAAAACTCAATAAACATGTATTGTGCATCACACCAAGAGCTTATCAGTTACTTAGTGGCTTATGAACACCTCAAGAATTTGATTTGATGATCCCGAAGGCTTTTGTGAAGGGCAGATTTGAAGAAGTGAAGATGGATGGACAGGAAGGAAAGCAGTCCGAATGCTAATGATCTGCTCACTGGTCAAGCAAAGCAGGAAAGCTGGAGAAAACACTTTTGCTTTTTCATTTTACTGCACCATAGCCATTGCCGAGATGTTCATCTGCCTAGAAAAAACCCACTCCTGTTTCAAACTGATAGCTGCCACTGTTTAGGACAGATAACACACACATGGAAGATGCTGAAATGACACCAAAGAGAATTGAATTCTGCTGTTACGTATAATTTTTAATCAAAAACCCACATGTGTTGACAGCAGCTCCATTGGAAGGGGTTTTCCCCTGTTAGCGCCTATTCAGCCACATCAATCCCAGACTGCCTTTGTCACCTATATATGTCATTCATGTATGCATTGATTTGAATCCTTCCTTGTGGCTCTCCTTTGCCTACAACAGAACCTGATTGGCTCTGTTGTCATGGTGGACACGCTCATGCTAGCACAAAAACACACAGCCCCCAATCCTTAGATCAACACACCCCTGCCCAAAAACGATGCATAATTCATTTCATGTAGCGTGCAGCAGCAAGGGGGAATTACAGATTAATGTATTTTCTGCAGAACATTTAGCAACTCCAGACTGTTTATCATTTTACATGACAGAAACGGGAATCGTTTCCATCCTCTGTCTGTTCAACTTCAGCTTTAAGTGGACAGCCAGTTTTCATTATCACGGTAGAGACCCTAACGAATAATCAGCTCCCCGAGAGGGCAAAGGGAGATCCAAATGCAGTTTTACAGGCAAGATTAAGTTAGGATAAATTGAATGTGCTTGTTTAATGCAGTAAACATGGATGAGTGCCACTCCATCAAACGCCACAGTGAAAACGAGTATGTGTTTATGATTGAATTCTCCCTCATTAAATGTAATTCCAGACAGCAGGGGCAGGACCCGGGCTGGAATTTATAATGAGCAACCGAGACATTCTTGCAATGTTATTCCAATATTATAGTGATGGCAAATTTCCCCCGAAGGCAATGACTGGCATTAATTGTAAAACAGGTGTTAAGGTGGATAGATCTAATGATTGCCGGTTTGAAGCAGTCATGTTAATAAGTTCCTGTGGGTAGGTATGTGTGTGAGAGTTTGGAGACCCACAGTCGTCTCAGGAGCATAATAAGTTAAACAAAGTTCATTATAGCTGCATCATTATGCATTCAATCAGTATAACTCAGCGACTTTCAACTAGTTTTGCTTCAGGGCCCATATTTTAAAATTGGGCACTGAAAGTATTACAACTGTACAAAAGTAAATATAAAAATTCACTTAAAATCAAATATACACCACTGTTCAAAAGTTTTGGGTCACTAAGTTGAGTAAGGATGGATTAAATTGATCAAAAGTGACAGTAAATCACTTTGTATCATGTTACAAAAGATTTCTATTTAATAATCATGTTGTTCTTTTGAACATTTTATTCATCAGAGAATGCTGAACAAATATATCAAGGTTTCTAAACCAAATTTAAGCAGCACAGCTGTTTTCAATAATAATAAATATTTTTGTTGTGCACAAAATCAGCATATTAGAATGATTTCTGAAGGATCATGTGACACTGAAGACTGGAGTAATGGCTGCTGAAAATTCAGCTTTGCATCACAGGAATAAATTATATTATAAAATATATTCAAATAGAAATCAGTTATTAATATTTCACAATATTACTGTTTTTACTGTATTTTTATCAAATAAAAGCAGCTTTGGTGAGCATAAGATAAAAATATCTTACCTGCTATCCCAAACTTTTGAACAGTAGTGTAAAACAGGAAAAAATACAATTTTGTAAATGCAAAAAAAAGCAATGTGCGTTTTGATCTTGTTTTTCCAAGGATGAGAGCATGTTAGGCAACCCGTTGGCATCTGTCTCATTTGGCTGCTTTTGCCAAGTGACAAATTAATTTGTGCCAAAATACTGTGCCGAGTTTGATTGGACACACAGCCTTTGACACTAAAAACAACAGATATGTGAATCATTTTGTTTTCCTTTTTAAAAGCACATTTATTTTGCTGTCCTAACTATGCTGCATTTAGCATTGCTTTCAGAACAGACCTGCGATCAGGGTCGAGTTTCTGTCCACTATTGGTTAGGATATCCCTAAGTTGTTGTGCTTGTTTCCTGTCCTACTTCTTTTTAAAAACACCAAAAGGGAATAAAGAAAATCAAAAGAAAATGAATGAGAGCATGCGAACATAACATGCCATGTCCAGTTTTTGGGTTGAGACTCACCACTGGTATAACTTATCTCAGCAAACAAAGTTAAGCATAAACTATATGTTTTTCCAACACAAGGTCACATGACATATCCATATAAAAAAAAATTATATATGCAATTAACAGATGATTTTTGTAAAGCTATTTCTGACATCACAAGTGTGTTTCACTGTAATCCTGCTGTGATGCTCATGTTCTCGTGCTCTCCATTGGCAAAAGAGCTTCAAACTTTGCTCAAATGGATATTGAGGTTCCATATGAGATTACCTTTTACAAGGACTTTTCACCCTTGGAAGAACAGCGTGCCTTGGCATCAGTTTTTTTCATTTAACGGCACGAGATCCATTGCCTTGCAGCACCGTTTCTCCAATAGTGCTGTTGTCACCTCTTCTCATATCCTGGAATGATCCTTCTATTGGAAAATAATGCCAAATAAAGAGAGAGCAAGAGACGAGGTCTGGAAGAGGCATATATAGAGCACTTAGGACTTTGTGAATATGTGATCACGACAATATATTTGATAAAAAATGAAATGCTCCATGTGTGGAAGGTAATCCATGTATGGATTGCACTGCTCCCAAACTTTCAAATGCTGACATACTTCCACTTGGAAAGAGGAACATTTACAGTATCTATGTGGCCTGAACAACCTCCTGAGGTAGTTTGAGTGATCAATGTATTATTTATCTCAAATGTTTCCTGCAGTGCATTTACACCTGTTATCCAATGAGTAAAAATGCAATGTGGAAATACTGTCTGGTTTTTCAAACTTTATGATGAAACAGACCGCCACATATGATGATCCCCTATATATTTTTATATATTAAAAGACCCATTTATACAATAATATATATATATATATATATATATATATAGTATATATGAAAGTCATTTTTAAGAGTAAGATCAGTTCGAAATACCACCTTACAGTAACAATTGTCTATATTTACTCTTACTGCAGATTTTACCCAAGACCATTTCAAAAGAATACATTGCAACAGAACTTTCTTAATATCTGACATGCAGTTGTTTATTTCATGCCCAATTTGTTTTATATTCCAGAATATTTTCTGCTAAATTCATTCTTTATCCATCACAGTCGAATTGTCATGTTTCTAGTTTCCCGAACACCTGAAGATAAAAGCAAAGTTTGACTTAATTAACAATAGCCTTAATATGACCTTACTGTCCACATCCTCAGTCGTACCCAAAGCATACAACAAAAGCGCCAAAACATTGGTGTCACAGCAAGGGCAATGAGTGCCTCACAGGCAACGTTACTTGACATCTGGCAATCGCTGTGCTTCCCTCTTCCTGCCATGGCTGCATTTTGCTAATGTCAAGAGCATGAGGGAGACACACAGAGAATAGTCCCCTCTGATTTGCAGAAGATATCACTTGCAAGCTCAGATGCCCTTCTGCCGCTTCCATCCCAGAGGGATGTGCAGCTCCCGAAATACCTTCCTGCATCTTTAATGAGAAACTGGAAAGGTATCTTATAGTCGCATTGTTGACTTGTTCTCAGTCTATGTGCTTTGTGATAACCTTGACATATTTAACCTCAAAACACTCCGAGGAGTCTGGGGATTTTCAGACAGATGCAGACGCAGCGGATGGTTACACAAAGATAAATCGTAGTAAATGTATTAATAGTAATAAATGGGGGTATCAAACAGATGGCATAGGTTTGATTGACAGACAGATGGTAAAGCAGATGCAAACACATTTTTCTCCACCAACAGAAATCTCAAAATCTTCTAATTTTTGTGGTTTTCACCCTGGTCTAGCAATGTAAACAATATCCTGGGTTGAAGTCACTGTTGCGTCACTTTTGCATCACTTACGGTATTTCAGTGCAACTGAGTTTAACCAACCATTAAATACTCTGCACTATGAAATAGTGCTGTGGTGTGAGTATTTAAATTGAAAGTCATTCTATTCAGCAGAAAAAAAAACTTGTGCTTTCTATGTAAATTAAGCATAAGATTGCATCTTATTCACAAATTTCTGCACTATTTGCCTGATGCTATTAACGTCAGCTACACCCACAGATGGCAGAGTAAGGGATATTTGTGTACATTACAGTTTTTCTCAGTTGCTTTGGTGCATTTCTCAGAACGGAAATGACATTTTCAAAACTACTTGTTCAACCTCCACATCATCTAGTCACTTGTGCACATCATAAAAGCAGTTTCTCATTCTTTTGAACAAGTTGCGATTGCTTTGGTACATTCATGCAACTGATTATGTACATTTGTCTGCTGTTTCCTACATTATCAGTTGCTATTGTCATGTTGCTCAAAATGTATTATATAGTTCTCTGTGCTATTGTCTTACCCCTCAAAACATCTAGTCATTAGTTCATCGTATAAGTCATTAGATGCAAAATGGTTGATCTAGTTGTCATAAACTATCAAGCATATTTTCTACACATCTCTATTAGACTTTTTGTAAATTTGCCATGAATTGTGCAAGTGAATCTTGACTCTCACTATTGAAGAGAATATAGATCAACCAATGACAAACCAGTTCTCTGAAATAGCTCAAAGGTGCATGTCATGACCCTTCAATTGGAAAGCATATATAGACAGAGGACAACACAAATGTTACAAATTCTGACGATGGATGAACATCCAGAAAACGATCAGGGTCAACAGCTGAGATGAAGAAGAGGAGTAAGGATGCATGGAAGGGTACAGAGGCAAAACAGAGGAAGAGGAAGAAGAGGCCAAGGACAGAAGTGCATATCAGATGAAATAATGTTGTCAATCATGGCCTTACGATGGCTGAAGGGTGCAGCTAAAAATTGGGAGATCGACCATATCCTCAATAATTCAAACATTTTGAAACAGTCTCTTTCAATCAATATCCCACATACAGTAATGTGTAAATTTGTACTTTTGAAAGGAAATATGGCATACTTAAGAAGTGCAGCCTTCTGCATTTCAGCACAGTAACTGATGCCATAGTTTACATCAGGTAATACAGTACTAACAGATGCACTGTTACACTTCACACTACTTTACAGTAATACATTCATACAAAAATAAAACTGTATAAATACAAATGTTCATATAGCATCTCAATTAATTAGAATGTCGTGGAAAAGTTCATTTATCAGTAATTCAACTCAAATTGTGAAACTCGTGTATTAAATAAATTCAATGCACACAGACAGTTTAAGTCTTTGGTTCTTTTAATTGTGATGGTTTAGGGCATGGCCTTCTGGAAAGTATGTTAATTTACTGTATATGTACTCAATACTTGGTACTTTAATTACTGCCTCAATTCGGCGTGGCAAGGAGGTGAACAGTTTGTGGCACTGCTGAGGTGGTATGGAAGCCCAGGTTTCTTTGACAATGGCCTTCAGCTCATCTGCATTGTTGGGTCTGGTGTCTCTCATCTTCCTCTTGACAATACCCCATAGATTCTCTATGGGGTTCAGGTCAGGCGAGTTTGCTGGCCAATCAAGCACAGTAAAACCATGGTCATTGAACCAGCTTTTGGTACCTTTAGCAGTGTGAGCAGGTGCCAAGTCCTGCTGGAAAATTAAATTAGCATCTCCATAAAGCTTTTCAGCAGAAGGAAGCATGAAGTGCTCTAAAATTTTCTGGTAGATGGCTGCGTTGACTGTAGACTTCAGAAAACACAGTGGACCAACACCAGCAGATGACATGGCAGCCCAAATCATCACTGACTGTGGAAACTTCACACTGGACTTCAAGCAACATGGATTCTGTGCCTCTCCTCTCTTCCTCCAGACTCTGGAACCTTGATTTCCAAATGAAATGCAAAATTTACTTTCATCATCTGAGATTTACAGGTAAGATGCTTCTGACATTGTCTCTGGTTCAGAAGTGGCTTGGTAGCCCTTTTCCTGAAGACGTCTGAACTCTTGATGCACTGACTCCAGCTTAGTTCACTCCTTGTGAAGCTCTCCCATGACTCAGCTTTGCTTGACAGTATTCTCAAGCTTGCAGTCACTTGTGCACCTTTTCCTACCCAAATCCAGTCAACTTTGCATTTAATATGCTTTGATAAAGCACTCTGTGCCACACCTTTCAGTAATGACCTTCTGTGACTTACCCTCTTTATGGAGGGTGTCAATGTTCATCTTCTGGATCATTGCCAAGTCAGCAGTCTTCTCCATTATTGTGGTTTCAAAGAACAAGAGATACCCGGAATTTTACTGTAGGGATGGCATTAATTGAAACTCAAATGTAAAACTAATATTTTGAGATACTGATTTTTGACTTTCTAGCTGTGCTCTAATCATCAAAATTAAACTTTTGAAAGCATGCAATGAATCTAAAATATATGAAAGTTTCATTTTTGAAATAACTTACTTTTTCACGACACTAATTTATTTTCCTGTACATTTTTTCTATGTACTATTGACTCTTCTCAACAAATATCTGATGACTGTCATTAAACATTTTGACCAGTGTGGCTCACACGAGACAAACATACTTTATATTTTGGTGGCCTTGGCCAAATTACTGACACGATAACTAGGTTTTGAAGCATGAATTAAAGAGTAAGGTTCTGATAGTTGTGACATTTGCACTCACAGTTTAGAGAATGAGAAAAACTGAAATAGAGAATGCCTTTTAAATTCTGATTATACTGAACTGAACAGGATGCAGAATTCAGGATGCCATTCAAATTTAAATGTAAGGAAAAGCATTTAAAATGAACTAAAATTCAAATAAACTCAAATAAATCATTCAATGAAACCTTTGAATGCTGACAAAGGCTTGTTTAAAATGTTTTTATAAACATTTAAAAAGCTTCCAGGATATAAGTTTGTGAAAGACTCAAGTGCTGCAGGTAAAGATGATTTTTATCCAAAACAGTATTATAAACGAGTATCAAAATATGGACACAATTTCAAGGGGGTGGGCTTGCGCCCCAGCATAATGAAAGGCTAGAAAGGTAGACAGACAGACAGACAGACAGACAGACAGATAGATAGATAGATAGATAGATAGATAGATAGATAGATAGATAGATAGATAGATAGATCCCCTACATCTGTGAGTCTCGTTTAACTTCACCTTTATCGCAAAACCCCAAATCAAAGGTGGAAGGCCGATCAAATCCATCCATCATGCATCTAACAAGGACTGATGGATCTCTCCAATCAAACTGGTGACATTTTACGAATCAGCAGCTGCAGTGAACATAGGGCACGTATACAACACGTCTGGTGTCAGTTGATGGCTATCCTCTTGATTCAAGTGTTTCCTGGAGAGCGGAGCAATTTTGACTTTTCTCATCAGAAATTGCATAGCAGAAGCTGCCAAACGAAAGTGTAATCATTTTATTTAATATCCTCAGGCCTATTATAACAGCACTGTCCAGCAGTGTAAAGTCTGGCAGTGTTTATCTGCTGTTTTAGACACACAAGAGGCTGTTGACCCAGATACGTGAAGGAAAACACCCATGCATAACTTAAGGTGCTACATCTAATAAAAGCCTATTTTTCAGGCCAATGAAGTATTAACTAGGGTGCTGGAACGAGACAGGGTGACATGTCTGAGGCGAACGCTGTTCTGCAAACCTTTGCATTCTTACAAAAAAGACGGGTGATTTTCAAGGGGATTTAGCTAGCTGAATGATATTTGGGTGGCTCTTTATCTGACTCAGTGGAGCATTTAGACTATCAGTGGTGTTCAGGTGGTGCCTGGATGTTTCCTTACATAATATGAGAAGTCGTTTTTCGAACCTGTAATAGATTACCTTCAGAACCTACGTCCATTACTTGTTACCTTGAACATACAGTATATGTAAAGACAAAATCCAATGCTGTTTCACTCATAGCATCCATCAAAATGATCAATTGGCTGTTTGTAATACAGATTTTTATAGAGGCATATATTAATTTATTTTCTTTAGAGATTATTCTTTTCATGGGTTAGGCACCCTGAAACATTTTGGATCTCCAATGTTGTTTTATTCATTTGTTTTAATTTCAATGGATCTGAATTATTTTCACAGAATAAGAATGGACTTCTAATTACAGTTACATATTTTTTAAATTAAAAAACTCACTTACATAAATATATATTTTTATATATATTTATAAATTGCTACTGTTTTTCATTTTTGTGGTGAGTTTGCAGGAAATAATCTGAACTAAAAAAATATTTTTACAATCAGATTTTCACATGCTTTTCTCATTTTGAGTGCCCGCCTGTTTCTCATTTTTAATTCACACTTTTTCTCATATCAGCTCCGTGGATCTGAAATATATCATGCTTCATCTTTTGTCAGTTTGAAATGCAACAATACGGTGACATTTGTAGGTTGTTGGTAATGACTCTGTGTATTTCTGTGGCGTTCTCTCATGAGAGGCAGCATCCTGCATGTCTAATGAGCACTAGTGAACAAATAAACATATGGAGTGGATAATGAGGACATCAGTGTTTATAACACCAAGCAGTCCAATCTCACACTCTCTAAACGTGTTGGCAAATTTATGGATATTTAATAAGGTTTATACTGTATACTGAATTATTCGTCTTACCCTTTGTGTAAAAACTGATCTCTTTTTATCAGTATTTATCTATTTGATCATGTTAGTTAAACCTCCAGTCATAGCCAAGTGGAATCGTGTCAATGTATACATTTTTAATGTTTTAAAAGTATTTTTTTTATTTATTTGATCAAAATGTAAAAACGGCAATATTGTGAAATATTATTACAACTTGAGAACTGTTTTCTATTTTAATACCATTTAAAATGTAATTTATTTCTGTGATAGCAAAGCAGAGTTTTCAGCAGTTATTACTCCAGTCTTTGGTGTCACATGATCCTTCAGAAATTATTCTGATATGCTGATTTGGTGCTCAGTTGTTATTATACATTTTTTAGTGTTGCTCAATTATTAATAATGGTTCTTATTATTATTGTTTGCCAAATATGTTGAGAAACCATGATTCTTTTTGCAGTATTCATGCGATACTGAAGACTAGAGTAATGGCTGATGAAAATTCAGCTTTGCAATCATATTTATTAAAAAAAGGAAAATAATAAAAAAAGAATTCGGAATAATTAAGTAAATATATATTCAAAAAGAAAACGGTTGATTTAAATTGTAATAACATTTCACAGTAATGCTATTTTTACTTTATTTTTCATCAAATGCAGTCTTTGTGAGTATGTGACTTCATTTTATTGACATTTATTGTATTGTTTTTTTTACCAGTAAGTGTACATAAAATTACACATTATCATTCTCCTCTTGTCATGTGTCATGCGGTGTGGAGTAGCTGTACACAGAAGGCAAGAGGTCCAGCACTAAAAGCAAACCTATATGATCAAGTGCACTTTGACCTCATTTTTAAAGAAAGCAAACGTTCTGCCATCCTCAGGCCAGCCCATTTAGAGCACAATAGCAGATCCTGATAGAAGCAAACAGCTTTCATACTCACACTCTGCTTCTCTATCGCTCATCCGCAGCAGTTTCACAGGATTGTGCCGTCTTCTCACATTTAAAATGAATTGTGACCTAACTTTCTCTGAGCAGCTTATACTTCTATTCTACCTCTGCTGCTATCTGTCTCTTTGAATGGGTGTTATTAATAGTGCCAAACAGTGCTGGTCAAGTTAATCAAGTCAGTTAAAACACAAAATAAATGTAATAAATTGTGCCCCTACCACTTAAACAGAGTATAGTTGTGGTCATATGTTTGCATACACCTTGTAGATTCTGCAAAATGTTAATAATTTTAAGAAAATAAGAGGGATCAAAAATTTTGCATGTTTTTTTTATTTAGTACTGTTGTTCTCAAAAGCTATTTCACACAACAGATGTTTACATATGTGACCCTGGACCACAAAACCAGTCTTAAGTCGCTGGGGTATATTTGTAGCAATAGCCAAAAATACATTGTATGGGTCAAAATTATTGATTTTTTTTACTGCCAAAAATCATTAGGACATTAAGTAAAGATCATGTTCCATGAAGATATTTTGTAAATTTCCTATTGTAAATATATCAAAACTTAATTTTTGATTAGTAATATGCATTGCTAAGAACTTCATTTGAACAACTTTAAAGGCGATTTTCTCAATATTTAGATTTTTTTTGCACCCTCAGAATATTTTCTAAATATATTTTCTCAGATGCTAGTAAGGTGTCAGAAGTTTTTCTCAAGATTTCATCAGTATACAAAGATGAACCAAAAATATGGAGGTGCAAAAAAATATATTTTTATTATATCTCAATTTCAAAAAAAATGTTACCCTTATGACTGGTTTTGTGGTCCAGGGTCACATATATAGTAGTCCACAAGACAAAATAACAACTGAATTTATACAAATAGACCAATTCAAAAGTTCAAATACGTTTGATTTATACACATCTATTGTTAACAAAAGGAGCAAACATTCACTGATACTCAAGAAATCAACATGATGCATTAAGAGCTGAGGAGAGGACTGAAACCTTTTTGAATGATCAGGGCAAATTGTACTTAATTTGTCTTCTGGGAAACATCTTATTTAGCTTCTAAAATCTAGACATTTTGAAATACAGTACATTTTAAACTACTTTTTACAAAACAAAATTACACACATCCATCCTGTTCAATAGGTTTTCGCCCCCAGCTTTTAATGCATGGTGTTGCCTTCTTGAGCATCAGTAAATGTTTGCATCTTTTTGTAATAGTTGTGTCCCCTATGTTGTTCTCAGTGTGAAGAGAGTTTTAAAATCATGCAGTCTCTGCTGGAAAGGGTTTAAATATGCAGAAGATGCTGGACAACCAAAGACAGTACAGGATCTGGAAGATTTTCTGAAGAACAGTAGGCAGTTTAACTGCCAAAACAGCCAAAGTACTTCCAGATAACAGATGGGTAACATTTGAATGGGGTCATTGTGTAAATTCAGCTATATTATTTTGCCTTTGTGGGCAAATGTAAACATCTGTTATTTTGGTAAAATTATTAACATTTTGCAGATTCTACAAGATTTATGTAAACATTATTTTTGGTCACACTTTATTTTAAGGTCCAATTCTCGCCATTAACAAATTTCTAATTTGCTGCTTATTATTGGTTAGTAAGGTAGTTGTTATTAGAGATGTAGAATATGGTCATGAAGAATATGTGCTTTATAAGTACTAATAAACAGCCAATATGTTAATAATAGGCATGCTTATAAACAACTCGTTAATAGTGAGAATTGGTCCCTATAGTAAATTGTTACCTTATTTTTGTTTTTAAAAAATAGCTTACTAAAATTCTCATTATTTTAAAAAGGTGTAAAAAATTAATTTGTAAAAGCTAGAAATTATACAAAATGTAATTATAAATTAATAAACACTCTCCAGGGCCAGCACACTATTCTTGTTGTTGGGTCCTGATACACATGCATTATATACATGCATACTTTTCCACTAGATAAATATAGCAGGCAAGTTTGCATAGACTATATTTATTCTTTTAACTCATTACCTCACTCAAAATCTGTGACAAACTCAGCTGTCACCACTTATAAAAAATCTGTGATCTCTCTTCAGCTGTAAACTGTCATTTCACTGAATATTTTCTTCAGGATGAAACTTCACACAGCCTCCTTCTCTCCAGTCAAAGCAGACCTGGACATATAGGTGGCATCACACAGCTGTTAGTGATGTGTCACAGAAAATAAAATAAAATACAAACAAATACTCCATAAACACTGGCTGACATATTGTCATATTGTTGAGCAAGATTCATGCTCGCAACCTCTCAGACCTCAAGAAAGAACAGTTCCTCTGAGCTACATGAGCTCATGTTCAGGTCGGAGGCTGAGTGCACTTAGACTAAAATCCTAGAATCACCCCTACAGGTCTGTATTAGATCCACTTGACGGGGATTATCCACTGTGGGCTGTGATGGGCTGTTTACATGCCTGTATTTAAACCCGCTCCATCACACTGCAGTCCACTAATTGCAAAGTTGGATGTGATCCCAGCAAAACCATCTTTCTCCTCAGCAGCAGATAACAATTGCTAAATAATGCGTGTTAATGTTTCCTTGTTCGGTGGGCTAGTAAAGATGGGGTATTTAAAAACACGAGAACAAACACCGAAGGTCCATCAATTGCAAACACTGAGCTTTCTTAGCACGTGGGTGGTGGAAACCATACAAGAGGCTGGCTGCATGCACCGCAAACAGAGCACAAACACTTGTGTTGCCATGACGAGAGCGATAGCACAAGGAGAAGATGGTGTAAAGGCAATTTGCAACCAAACACTTGGGAGGAAGTTCTCCCAGTGGAGATGAGTCAGCTTCTTACACAAAACAAAACAAACACTAAGATACCCAGGAAATTGAATAGAATCAAGCATGGGATCACTCCCACTTATCTGCTACTTCTGTCAAATTTTCAAAAGAGTAGGCCGCAAAATCTGTGGTGTACAAAATGAACAGCATGTATGTTAACAGGAACTTTTTGGCCTAAAACCCAACAAATGTTCAAAAAAGAGGTGTTTGTGTCATTATCGTATATGTGCTTCTTCTGGCTTTGTGAAGTTTATTTGGTTTTTTGACCTCACCCAACTTGAAATACATACTTGGTGTGCTATGGCCCACTGCTGACACTATTATGTGCTCATCTTGCCACTTACAGTTTGCCTGAGGTCAAGGAAGAGGTCACAGATCTGAGGACCGGGACGAGGACACTTAGCCCACTTAATAATGTCCAACTGACCTTTGCCTGTTAGAGATTAAATGTTAATAGTAGCAGTGTAAGACTTTAAGACATGGGCAACACACACACACACACACACACACACACACATTCCAAATGAATGACAATGAAAATGTATAACTAAAAGAGACTGAAAAAAAAAGTTTATAGCTAACTGTCTTTTAAAACTAGATTAAAATGACATTCTAAATATTTTTAAGTGGACAGAATTGGGACTCTAATTGAAGAATCACATAAATGTTCAAAAGTTTCATGTTTTTCAAATACGTCTCTTATGCTCACCAAGGCTAAATGTCTTTGGTCCCATTTTATATTGTGGCCTTAACTTCCATGTACTTATATTTAAATGAATCATTTGGTACAATGTACTTATCGTGTACATACATGTTTTACATTGTACTTCTATTTAAAAAATACCTGCGTGTAATTACATCTGTAATTAGTTTCAGATAACCACCAAACCTCTCCCTAACCGTATCCCAACTCAATTGCAGCAAAAGTGTTTTGCAATACAATATGAACACAATAAGTACATTGTACTTATTTTTTATTTTTATTTTGGTTACACTTTATTTTAAGGAGTCCCTGTTACAGTTTAATTATGCATGTAAGTACTGAGTAATAATAATTAACTACATGTGCTTACTATATGGTTAGGGTTAGGATTGGGTTTGGCTTAGAGTCACTTGCATGTAATTATGCATAAATTAGTGTTATTATAATAGTAAGTACATATAACGTGTAACAAGGACACCTTAAAATAAAGTGTTACCTTTATTTTTATTTATTTATTTAATGTAAGTACATAATAGTTAAGGCCACTAAATGTAAATATTTTACAATGCAAATTATTCCTCTGATGTAACATGATCCTTCAGAAATGATTCTAATATGCTGGTCTGCTTTTATTATGTTGAAAACAGTTATTCGGCTTAATATTTTTGGAAACCATGCTAATTATTTTTTCAGGATTCTTTGATGAATAGAAAGTTTAAAAGAACATTTATCTGAAACATTACTTTAAAATCTTTTAAGCAAAAAAAACTGTAGTGTACATCAGTCAAGACTTTCATGTGAAGTTTGCACTGTACGAGTCTGTGCACTCAAAGCATTCAGTATCTTTTTTCCCCGAGTCATCCAATTTTGAACATTACGTAACTGAAAATAACGATGTACTATTAGCAAATAAATAATATTTTCCACGCGCTTTGGCAAAACAAAGACAAATAATCTGTTATTATTTGACAAAAACATTAGAGAACACAAGCGCTAATGCGTGTACAGTAGTCGATAGTATTTTCTGAAGCTCTGTTAAGCAGTAATCTGTGTGATGTCTGGTGTGGTATGATTCACTGCACGCGCTCAGTACAGACGTGTGTCAGCAACCCTGCTGCAGGGCTAAGTGATTAATTAGTCACAACAGGAGCTCTGTGCTGACAGCTCTGCCACGCAGGTTACACCTCTTTGATCGTCATTCACTGCTGACAATTCATCTCTATGAACCAGAGGAAGTCAAGGGAGGAAATCAATGGGACCTGTTGTATATACATACCATCGCTTATTCTTTGACTGTCTCATCACAGGAGGCAGATTGGACCGGGTTGTGACACTAGCCGCACACACACATCAAACAGCTCGTTATCGGATCCGTTAAGTCTGATTCTTTTTTAGTCTGCCTGTATGTACAGAAAGTTTTAAAGCCTTTAGTTGTCTGTTTCTCTTTTGTTATCAGTGGCGAGCGAATCCCAAGTAACGTTAGTCAGCAGCAAGCAAGACATATTATTAGGGATGACTAAGAAAATGCTGTAAATTAAGACAAAATAATGATGCAACCCTTTAACAATATATTGTTTTGTTTGCAGAAGGCGGCCAGATAAACAACATGATGCAAACGCACCCGTATCCAGCCCTCAGCCAGCTGTCCCATGTCTATGAGCAACAGCAATCGGCAAAAGAGTTCAACAAATATGCCTCACTGAAGGCTGTGGGTAAGAATGTACACTCAAAAGGATCATTTTTAGAATGTCGGTGTTATACTCTCGTGTGGATGTTTCCTGTGCAAAACTCATAAATTATTCCTCTTATTGAACATAGCATTTACCGCAGAATATTTTACAAATGATTAATGAATCCCAGAATGAGAGGCTTTTTAGAGATGTTTTATCACTGGATTTGTATTGAAGGGGAGTCACTGTACTTCATTACAGTTGACCTGCATTCACTTGGGAGCTTTAAAAAAATATCTCATTAGCAAAACTCAACATATGTATGTATATATTATATGTATATATATATATATATATATGTATAACTGTTTTCTATTTGAATACATCTTAAAATGTAATTTTAACAGCCATTGCTTCCAGTCTTCAGTGTCACATGATCCTTCAGAAATCATTCTAATATGATGATTGGTGTTCAAGAAACATTTCTTATTACAACCCGAATTCCGGAAATGTTTTTTTAAATTTGAATAAAATGAAAACTAAAAGACTTTCAAATCACATGAGCCAATATTTTATTCACAATAGAACATAGAGAACATAACAAATGTTTAAAAGGAGAAATTTTACACTTTTATCCACTAAATGAGCTCATTTCAAATTTGATGCCTGCTACAGGTCTCAAAAAAATTGGCACGGGGGCAACAAAGGGCTGAAAAAGCAAGAAATGTTGAAAAGATTCAGCTGGGAGAACATCTAGCAACTAATTAAGTTAATTGACATCAGGTCTGTAACATGATTAGCTATAAAAGGGATGTCTTAGAGAGGCAGAATCTCTCAGAATTAAAGATGGGCAGAGGCTCTCCAATCTGTGAAAGAGTGCGTAAAAAGATTGTGGAATACTTTAAAAACAACGTTCCTCAACATCAAATTGCAAAGGCTTTGCAAATCTCATCATCTACAGTGCATAACATCATCAAAAGATTCAGAGAAACTGGAGAAATCTCTGTGCGTAAGGGACAAGGCCGAAGACCTTTGTTGGATGCCCGTGGTCTTCGGGCCCTCAGATGACAGACACTGCATCACTCATCGGCATGATTCTGTCATTGACATTACTAAATGGGCCCAGGAATACTTCCAGAAACCACTGTCGGTAAACACAATCCGCCATGCCATCTGCAGATGCCAACTAAAGCTCTATCATGCAAAAAGGAAGCCATATGTGAACATGGTCCAGAAGCGCCATCATGTCCTGTGGGCCAAGGCTCATTTAAAATGGACTGTTTCAGAGTGGAAAAGTGTTCTATGGTCAGACGAGTCCAAATTTGACATTCTTGTCCTCCGGGCTAAAGAGGAAGGAGGCCTTCCAGCGTGTCATCAGCGTTCAGTTCAAAAGCCAGCATCTCTGATGGTATGGGGGTGCATACCTGCATACGGTATGGGCAGCTTGCATGTTTTGGAAGGCACTATGAATGCTGAAAGGTATGTAAAGGTTTTAGAGCAACATATGCTCCCCTCCACACGACGTCTATTTCAGGGAAGGCCTTGTGTATTTCAGCAGGACAATGCAAAACCACATACTGCAGCAATTACAACAGCATGGCTTCGTAGTAGAAGAGTTCGGGTGCTGAATTGGTCTGCCTGCAGTCCAGATCTTTCACCTATAGAGGACATTTGGCGCATCATTAAACGAAAAATATGTTAAAGACGACCACGAACTCTTCAGCAGCTGGAAACCTATATCAGGCAAGAATGGGACCAAATTCCAACACCAAAACTCCAGAAACTCATAACCTCGATGCCCAGACGTCGTCAAACTCTTTTGAAAAGAAGAGGAGCCCCCGTGCCCCCGTCCCAACTATTTTGAGACCTGTAGCAGGCATCACATTTGAAATGAGCTCATTTTGTATATAAAATTTTAAAATTTCTCAGTTTAAACATTTGTTATGTTATCTATGTTCTATTGTGAATAAAATATTGGCTCATTTGCTCATTGAAATTCTTGTAGTTTTCATTTTATTCAAATTTAAAAAACGTCCCAACATTTCCGGAATTCGGGTTGTATTATCAGTGTTAAAATTATGTGCTTAATATTCTTTTTGTGGAAATACAAAGTTCAAAAGAACAAAATGTTTTTGAAATAGAAATATTTTGTAACAGTAAATGTCTTTACTGCCATTATTGAGCAATTTAATGTGTCATTGCTGGATAAAATAAAATAAAATTAAATAAAACTTACTGACTCCAAACTTAGTGTATATAGTATATACAGGCTACTGAAAAAAACATAACTATGAAAAACTGAAATCAAACTAATACATTTGAATGAAAAAAAGTATTTTCTTTTTGTATTAACTTGAAATCTTTACAACCCACTTGAATTAAACCTGACCGTTTCATTAGATAGCAATAGCACTAGACTGTGAAATTCTAAATTCATTTAACTATAAAATATTTTAACATTTAAACAAAATAGAAGACTCAGAAAAACTCATTAAAATCCAAAAGAAAATACAATCTAAACTTTTCTAAAGACAGTCAGTTAACACATTCATATACATTATACATTCATATAAACTTCCACACCCAACTTCCTCGCGATTAGTTTAAAATCTCAACACAATTGATTCGTCACATATTTGTATCGATTTTCAACTTGTTCAGGGTGCATCGTTACATCTCTATTTATGAAGTAACTTCAAGCTTCCTTCCTGCCTCTACCAAATGTTCTAATTTCACCTCATCATGGATGACATATACCATATGAGATCATCGAACTAAGAAAAACTCACCCTCTGGAGTCATGGTTATTTTTTCTTATTTAATTGCCTCCTCCATGAAAATTCTCAAAGGTACAGAATTGTTAGAGCTGATAAGTCCCAATTCTGCAAATCAATACTTATCTCTCAGCCCCCAAACACATCTCTAAGGTCACAGAATTGGATTTCCACCCGACATAGAGAAGTGGAGCGTCTAATAAAGGCCTGTACCAGAATATCCTCCCACTAAAACCCTTTGAGATCCTGATGGCACTAACTCCATGCATGCAGTTGCAAGCCGATAGATATTTGAACTCTGTCTGGAGGCACTAGTTACAAAACCACGATTCATCTTGATTATGGCTCTTGAGGATGTGCACTGTTGAGCACTGTAATTGATTCACCCGTCTGTTGTGATGATCCGTGTATCTGATATAGTGAGCGGCGCAACGGTGGAAAAATGTCCACTGTGCATGACGTCTTCGTCTTCTCTCACAGGGGCAGATGAGCGATAAATAAGATTTATTATCACACCGAAGACCAAACTCATTTTAAGCATGAAAAGTTTATCTTCAAGGTCGTCAAAGCAGCCGACCATCAAAAGCAGACTGAGGAAGTCACACTAGGATGCCTGGTTCTCTAAGAGTAATGATTCCTTTACAAACATGAATCACCTGGTAAAAGGACACATCTCCCAAAGGAGCGCGACAGGCCAAACTGACCACAGATTGAAAACCTTAACTGCTTGTGTGCTAAACTCATGCATTCAGTTGCTAATGTTTCTGAAGGAAAGGTGGGTCACTGACCTTACTAGTGCACTGTGTACCAGCTGTTTTTATTGTGAAAAATTACATCCATGCATATGCTCTGTTATTATTTTTTTACATTTAGTAATTTAGCAGATGCTTTTATCCAAAGCGACTTACTAATGAGGACAATGTGTAAGTGCTGTGACTAATACAGCAATACTAAAATGTATATACAACCAAACATAAGAGCAACAATGACTTGTAAGACAATATGCTGTCTGGTCAACTTCATGTCATTTGTAAATATAATGTCATTCAGTACACAGTTACCAAGTTGATTCAACAGGTGAAAATGATTTGGTACAAAAGCAATCCAAGAAATAGTCCTTTAGGAGCAAAATGGGCCGAGGAATATACGTGAGAAAATTATTGAAATGTTCTTTTTTTATTTGCGTTTTCCATACTGTCCCAACTTTTTCTGATTTGGGGTTGTATTTCATGCTAAGTATACTACAAATGCATTTACATATTTCTGTACTTAATGAAAATACCCTGTAATTGTATTTTTAGTTTACTAACCTGGTATACTGGAACAACTAATTTTGTGCAGAAGTAGTGCTGAAATCCAACCAAAGATATACTGAAGTATAGTTGATTGTGCTAAAGTGAAACTATTGCAAATATACATCAGATACACTTTAAATATCTTGCATTTAAAGACCGATATTACTCAAAGATCATATAATCCTGATCAGTATTGACATTAAAACACATTTTAGGCTCAATATTAAGAAATGTAAATTGTGCACAAGTAGTACTCCAAATAAAGTTTAATTATACTTTTTATGTCAGTAAGTCTCAAGCTATATGTCAGTAAATATATGTTAAAAATATGTTAATAGGTTTGAACGATACTTAGTGTGAAATAAATGTATTTTAAATATATTACATATTTACTAGGGTTAGGGGGTAAATTTTTATTTTTATTTTTTATAAATAAAAAGAAAACAAGTAGAATAGAAATAGAATAGAGAATGCTAGTGTGAGAGGGTTAAGTATAGATGGAAGAGATGTGTTTTTAACCATTTCTTGAAGATGGCTAAAGTCTCTGCTTCTCGAATCGAGTTGGGCATGTCATTCCACCAGCAGGGAACAATTGAAAAATAGATATTTTTAAAAAATAAAACACATGCATGGATACAACTTTTTAAGCTCATAATTTGTCATCAAAATGTCATAATTCTTTCATTGGAACAGCAGACCTACTATATTTTCTATAATCTATATACTATATCATTATAGAAAAGCTTTCTTAAATTTGACTGTCCAATCAACAAATGACGGATAATCAGATAATATTTTCATCACAATATGGAAAAAAAAGTTATGTTGCTACTTCACATCTCAGCTTGTCTAACTGACATTTATTGCTGGTTGAAGGACCATCACCTTCAACTCAACCTTGCCAAGACAGAACTGCTTGTAGTTCCATCAAACATATCGTTTCATCACAATTTCACCATCCAGTTAGACACATCAACCATAACTCCTTCAAAAACAGCCAGAAACCTTGGAGTTATGACTGATGATCAGCTGACTTTCTCAGACCACATTGCTAAAACTGCCCAGTCCTGCAGATTTGCTTTATTCAACATGAAGATCAGGCCCTTCTTTCGGAACATGCTTCACAACTCCTTGTTCAAGCTCTTGTTCTGTCCAGGCTGGACTATTGCAATGCTCTATTGGCAGGTCTTCCAGCCAGTTCTATCAAACCTTTACTATTAATCCACTACGCGGCAGCAAGATTCATTTTTAATGAGCCGAAAAGAATGCATGTCACACATCTATTTATCAATTTGCACGGGCTACCAATAGCTGCTCGCATAAAATTCAAGGCACTAATGTTTGCCTACAAAACCACCACTGGCTCTGCTCCCCTTTACTTATATGCCCTCTAGAAGCTTGCGTTCTGCAAGTGAACGTTGCTTTATTGTGGCATTCCAAAGAGGCACAAAATCACTTTCACAGACTTTTAATTTAAATGTTCCCTCCTGGTGGAATGACCTGCCCAACTCAATCTGAGTCCTTAGCCATCGTCAAAAATCGACTAAAAAACACATCTCTTCCATCTTTATTTGACCCTCTAACTCTAGCACTCTCTATTCTAATTCTATTCTTTAAAAAAAGAAAAAAAACTTGCCCCTTTTGCTTGTTTTCTTAAAAAAAAAACTCTATTCTCTAAAATGCTCTATTCTTTTTATATTCTATCTGTTTTCTTTTTATTTATTATATAATTAAAAATTAAAAAACCCTTGCTATGTGTACTGCATTAAGCTAAATTAGACTTGTTATAGCACTTGCATATCATTGCTCTTTTGTTGATTTTGATTGCTTCTATTGTCCTCATTTGTAAGTCGCTTTGGATAAAAGCATCTGCTAAATGACTAAATGTAAATGTAATGTACTTCCGTTTACATTGCAATTTTAATATGTCATGTCATAAACAATATATTTAATTTTCAAGATTTAATAAATTTAAGATTTAAATGGGTCATACTGTATTTTTATGATGTTTATTTTTAAATATATTTTTTTTTATATATGAACTATATATTTTATAGAGATAAAAATCTAACAAAAACTAACTAAAGTTTTATTAATAAATAATTATAAATTATAATATAACTCTTATAAAATATCTGTCTTTATTATATTTTTTTTCATTTAATTTTGCATTAAGGAATAACAGCATCTATATTACTTCTTCCTCAATACCTCCCAGTGACTGCTTATTTTTGCAGCATAATTTCAATTAATGCATTTTTTGGTCTGCATAGAGTATAAACCTCTTTTACCTAAAAGCAAATTTATTTCTCATGATATCTCAACTACCCTCACTCTTCCTCTCTATCTTGCTATCAGCGGCCAAATCCAACGTTGATTTCCTCAACAAGCAACACCGCCACTTGGTTGAGTTGGCGGCTAAGGGAAGCTTGCCACTTCATCCAGTTAGAATGCAGCATGTGGAGCCGACAGCTTCCTACGTCACAGAGGTCCCGTGCCTCAAGCAAAATGGACAGAAGCCCAAAAGCTTTAAACCCAACGTTGCCCATCCCGCAATGGCCTACAGCTCCAATACCATCGCAAACCCCGGTATGCTGAGGAGCTGGGAGGCTGCAGAGACTGCAGGCCGACGCAAAACCTACGGCCCTAGGAAGATGTGCACGGTGGAGCAGGTTAATGAGCTACACACTGCCCGCAGCCATCATTACCTACCCACGCAACCCTACTTTGTAACCAACAGTAAGACAGAGGTGACTGTGTAAGAGGCTGAATACGTTTCGGAGCAAGCGGCAGAGAGCCAAAGGTGATTATCGTCATGAGAGGACTCTCCACACTCTGCCCCTAGTGGACACGAGGCACAACAGGGGTGAGCATGTCATGTCAGCTGGCAGTCAGGCCAGGGATACTTGGAAACGTTCACCACTATTTATATCCACTGTAACAATGATGTGTTTGTGTTCCGTCAATGAAAAGGTAAAAGGAAACAGATGTAAAGAATTGGCACACGAAAAGTTTCAGATCAATAGCAATAAGATCTAATAAACGTGTACGAAAGAGACGGCTATGGAGAGATGAGACATTACAGAAATGAAACATACTGCATTATCGATCCCAGATATTAAAGGGCTGGCGTGGAGTATGAAACAGTGGGTGATGCTCTTATCTGAAATAATATACAGAAATTTTGTCGGATGCGACATTGATTTGATGAGGACAGCGTAAAAGACACTGGGTCTGAGGCTGTGTCTTTCGTTTTGTCATTATAAAGCACCACAGTCAAGCAACTAAACAACTGATATGAGTTAAAATATGGAGTATTAGCAGCGGTGGTCACATGTACTGAATATTTCATGCGAAGGTAGCATTGCCATGCCATGAGCAACACTGTTAAAGAACATGGAAGCTTGGGCACAACTTGTGTCTTTGGAAATACTTGGTCTCTTTTTGCGTACATTCGGCATTACTTTTTTACGTGTACTCTCAAACGCATACGAGCATGTTGAAATATTTGTCAAAATGTCATCAGTAGGTGTATCTGCTGCCACATGTACTGTGAGGTTTTTTGCACTTTTACAAATGTGTCGTGCGGAAGGTACATTTTATTTATTTATTTCCCCCCGAACAGATGTGACTTATGATGAAAAAAGACCATAAAGTAGGCTATATTTATACCATTGCCAGTATATGTATGCAAATTATACAGTACATTGTGCCAAGAAGTAGCTGGTTGAAGTTGTTGTGTTCAGCATTGTTTATTTAAATATATTTCTTTATTTTCTGTATTTGAGAGAAAATGTTTCTGTTGCAACATCATTATCTAATGGTGTGGTAGTTCTGGAGATGAAGATGTACTTTAAACTGGAATAAAATACGCTTTTTCTTTCCTCATTCTCTTCATCTTTCTTTTTCCCCTTCCATTGCTGTCTTTGATGCTAACAGGATGTTGCATTGTGAGGTTTTCGTAAACAGGTCGATGAACTTTGTTGTATCCAATTGAGTTAATTCAGCAATGCGTAAACCTGGAAATATCAACCCAAAGAACTTGACCCGCTCCTGCACTTCCGTCTGATTGCAGAGGAACCAGATCATGTGGAATAACTCTAGTCTAGGACAGATCCTATCAGCCTCACTGCCTGTTAAAATGTCTATCTATTCCACGCTTATTTTGTTGTATGTAGTGTGCATTAGCAGTAAGCAGTTCCATAACTGCTTGTTCCGTGCATCATGAAATCTAATAGCACCTTTGCAGATTTATTCATAGTAGTTTTATGTTTTCATTCTTTTCCATCATGCATTAAAGCTGAAATAAAGAGAAGCATGTGAATAAATGAAGTATAGAGTATAACTATACACTGAAAAGCATTTAAACATCCCATAACACGCTCTCTCTTGCCAAATTCTGAGGTCCATCAAAGGCTGTTGTGGTGTTTTGTTAGAAATAGCCAGGGAACAGGCAGGCAAGTCTTTCATCTGCTGCAATTCCGAGGAAGTCCCAGATGAGGAGCAGGGAAGGAAAGGGCTCTGATTGATTTGATTCAGGCACTTTGAGCAAGAATAAGTCAGCTAATCCAATCCTCAGCTGCACGCATCACCTCTGAACAGGTGCCTGGAAACAGCCAGCGATTGAATGAGCCGTTTCTGTGGGGGCCTTGTTGAGCTGCCAGAAATCAAAGTTCTGCTCGGCGAATTAAGATCGAGGGTACGAGTGACCTAGTTAACCGAATCAGCACCGGCCTGCTCGGCATACAGGCACAAAGTATTAGGAGAGCGGGTGGTCGATGGCATTTGTTTGCTGGGGTCTCAGGCTGAGCCTTGCATTTTTCCATGGCTTTAACTGGACAGAAAAATATATTATTCTACAGAAAACTTACTGTATATGGCTTATCTGGCTCTATGTATAGAATATATAATATTGTCATGTATTCCAGGTTACCCCATCACATGAATTTAACATTACACAAAACCAGTGACAAGTATATATATCTTTTTTATATATCTTTTTTATTATTTACAATTTTATCAAATTATATCAACAAAGTAAAAAAGAGCTAGATTTACACAGCTGTATTCATGTAGTAAAGTGACTTATAATGAGGAATGTTGAAACATAAAAAAAGAGACAAATATATGTGCTGCAATACAAAACTGCGTCACACTTTATTTTAAGGTCCAATTTCTGCTATTAACAAACCATTAACTATGACTTTTGCCTTAATAAACTCCTAATTTGCAGCTTATTAATAGTTAGTAAGGTAGTTGTTAAGTTTGGGTATTGGGTAGGATTAGGGATGTATAGAATATGGTTATACAGAATATGTGCTTTATAAGTGCTAATAAACAGCCAATATGTTAATAATAGGCATGCTAATAAGCAACTAGTTAATAGTGAGAATTGGTATATATCCTATACTAAGGTGTTACCCAAAACTGTTCAGAGCCAGAACGGAGATGAAAGTGAGAAACAGTGAAACAACAGTGAGAGGAGAGTATGTTTTCATATTTTAGAGTGAGTTTAGGTAACAGGGTAATATAAATAAATGGATGAAAATTAATCAGTTATTTATCAATAAATGATTCATTTATAATTCAATCAATGCATGAATATTAGTCTGGGTTAGGTTAGTTCGTTTCACATATACATATAAAAAACAAAAACCACAGCATATTCACAAATCGCACTCACTGATTTGCGTTTTTATACTCCAGTCAGAAATCTCCAAATTATGCGCACAACCTAATTTCAATTAAGTGAGAAATGAGGTTGAGAAATGGTATTGACTGTGATTAATGGACTGAGCCTGAGATAAGTCTGATTGTTATGAGGTTATGATTAATTTGAACCTATATTGGATACTGAGAAACTAATCAGATTCAAGGGCTTATCTTTTTCTTTTCATATTTCAGTATTGCTACTTGTTCTTATCTACGAGTGTAAAATGCAATTCATTTTGTTTACAGTGCTTTTACATTAGGAAATGTCACCACATGGCAGATAAGCTGACTTTAAAACAGTAATGTAAGTACTATTTTTGTGCAGCGTCTTTGTATATGACATTTATTAAAGATACACTAAACTGATATAATTGGTGATGGTTCATTTAATTGTACTTTGATTTATTCCTAGTTTATTTAAGATTGCCTACTGTTAAATTCACAATTAGAGGTTTTTGATTTTCTTTGTTTGCACAGGTACATTAATGCCAAGTTTGCATGTATCATGCAGCGTGGACAAATGAGGATGTTTACATGACAGCTTTTGCTTGTACTGACTAACGCTAAACAAAAAGCTAATTTCATCCATATTATATGTTAAATATCATATCGGGCTCTCCCAAACTGTTTTTTCATAAAGTATGCAAAGCAGTACATACAAATTTGATGTTCATTTGAGAAATTATTAGGGCTATCCCTTGAATAAACTAAAAAGGAATCCATGTTTACTATGTAATCTATATGACTTGATGTTACATCTGAGTGACTGACACTGATGTTGCTCCTTTCACAGGGTTGCATGCATCTGAATAAAATGCAGTTTTGCTTCACCTACGCACCTGTCTTTACATTAAAGCTTGATTTATGTATTTCTTTGTTTCATGTGTAAACAAACAGATAAATAGACAGATAGACAGATGTATGGCAGCCATTCCATTCCAACACAGGCACTCCTCATTCTGCCTTATGAAGAAATGATTGACAGGTTGCTTCCATCCTTAAAATTTCAAAGACAGTGGTTCATAAGAACAAGGTCAAACTGCAGACATTGGGGACAACAAAGATCCCTTACGAAAAAGAAGTTTATTCAAGTGTGCTAGTAATATACTTATTTTAAACTAAAAAATAGGAAAGTATACTTTTAGTTTACTTTTTATGTACTTATCATAAATGGGCTTTATGTACTTAATATAATTAAAATTACATTTAAGTATACTTGACTTACACTTAGAAAAAGTCTAAATATATTTTAGCTATACTTGTGCTCCTAGAATCCGTGTTTTCATTGTTATACCGTAGGGGCGCTAGTACACATCTTCTGTACAGAATTTCTAAAAAACACAAGTGAAGAAGAAACCGAAACAACAGATACTTCCACATGTAATCTAACACGATCATCTGACATAAAACAGCATCGAAACTGTGTAACGTTATGGAATAAAATGTCAACCAATGAAGAGATAATAATGACTGTCAAGCTTTGGGGTGTTGATCGACTCCATCTACATTTTGATTATCATTCTGAATCCAATTCATAGTATTTTTCAGCTTTTTCTTCAAAATGTTGTTTATTTCTTTTTTTTAATTTTATTATTATTATGGAACTTACCCAACATTCAAGTGTTTAAAAAAGAATGCATGAAGCTAGAATAAAATGTTTTTGTTAACAAGCAGATACCCTGTTCTTTCTTTTGATGTTTTGTATGTTCAGATATTTATATAACAAAATATATACAAATTAATACCTAAATATGGACATAGTAGTATACTTAAAGTATGATGCAAAGTTCACTTAAAGAAAGCTTACGAGTACACTTGCAGTATAACACTACTAAACTAGTAGTTTACTGAGACTATACTTCAAAGTGTACTAAAAATGCTACTACAAGTATTTAATTAGTAAACTATCAGTATAAGTTCACTTTTAGTGTAGTTGCATTGCACGCTAAAAACATTGATGTAAACTAGTTGTGTACTCAAAGTTTACTACTGTTATACTTAAAGTAAACTTAAAAATATACTTTTATATACTAGAAAGTGGGCCAATTTAGTCTCAAGGAGTATTGAAATAGTACACTTACAAGTATACTACTAGTACACTGATATTTGTATGCTTACTACATTAAAGTATGCTTAAAAATATACTTAAACTTTACTAAAGTATACTTAATAAAATAAACTTGAAGTATACTACTTTTTGGTAAGGGATACAGACTGGCATTGGGTGAAAAGGACTCTCCGCTGACCAGGATGACTGCCAACTCATTCGAATGTCACTCAACAACCATAGGATGACACCAAGTGACCTACAAAAAGAATGGCAAATGGCAGCTGGGGTGAAGTGCACAGCGAGGATGGTTCAAAACAGGCTCCTAGGGACAGGGCAAAGTTTGAAAAAAAAGCCCTGAAGCAAAGAAGAGCCAGGCTGAGGTTTGCAAAAGACCGTAAGGATTGGACCGTAGAAGACTGGAGTAAGGTCATCTTCTCTGATGAGTCCAAATTTCAACTTTGTCCAACACCTGGTCATCTAATGGTTAGATGGAGACCTGGAGAGGCCCACAAGCCACAGTGTCTTGCACCCACTGTGAAATTTGGTAGAGGATCGGTGATGACCTGGGGGTGCTTCAGCAAGGCTGGATTTGGGCACATTTGTCTTTGTGAAGGGTGCATGAAACAAGTCACATATCAAGTCAAGGTTATCCTAGAAGAAAACTTTTGTCCTTCTGTTCTGACAGTAGTGTTCCCCAACTCTGAGGTTTGGATTTTCCAGCAGGACAATGCTCCATGCCACACAGCCAGGTCAATCAAGGTGTGAATGAGGACCACCAGATCAAGACCCTGTCATGGCCAGCCCAATCTCCAGACCTAACCCCATTGAAAACCTCTGTGACCACGAGGAAGATGGATAGTCACATGCAATCAAACAAAGCCAAGCTGCTTTCATTTTTGCACCAGGAGTGGCATAAAGTCTCCAAACAGCAATATGAAAGACTGATGGAGAGCATACCAAGACAGGTGAAAGCTGTGATTGAAAATCAGGGTTATTTCAAAGGTTAAACATTGGTATTGTGTTGTTTAAAAATGAATGTGAACTTGTTTTCTTTGCATTATTTGAGGTCTGAAGACACTGCATCTTTTTTGTTATTTTGACCATTTGACATTTTCTGCAAATAAATGCTCTAAATGACATTTATTTGGAATTTGGGAGAAGTGTTATCAGGCATTTATAGAATAAAACAAAAATGTTAATTTTACTCAAAAACATATCTATAAATAGTAAAGAAATAATTTAGCTTTTTTTTCAGAGCTGTAGATAGATAGACAGACAGACAAATTAAACCCACTGAAATTCACTGTACAAACAAACAAAAACAGAAAAAAATGCAAAATACTTTCTTCAGACCTATCCCTTTAAAAGGTATTGGCTGTTAATGACACAGGTGCTACCAATTAAGCGATAATGCTATTGGTTTTTCCAAGCATTAATTACATGCTTTGTCTTGTTGACCATGGTGCTATCCTCATGAGACCATGCTGAAACATCAACCGAGCGTACGCCAGAACCTGCGCAAAAATCCCTTTATAAATCCCAGTCAGGGGAACATTGTGCGTATGTGCATCTCCACCCCGACTCCTCCCAGAAATCACCATATGTGGAGCTTACAACGCCTAGTTTTACTATGCATAACCTCATCTGCATATCATTCCCATGCATATTCCCATCCACGTGACACGTGTTTAACACCGTCAAAGGTACAAGACATTAAGGAAATATGAGATCCTGACTGTAATTCCATTTGGGCAATAGCCTACACATTAATTTTTATTGCTAAAAATTATCCAGTATCCTTGTTACGTTTTATAATGAAAATATCCATAAAAACAAAACGGTTTAAAATAGTTGATCTCATTCTTTTACACAGGTCATATAGTATTTCAATTGTTTTAAACAATTCAAATCAAATTACATTTATGCAGTTTTGCTGATAAGGTGAACATAAGCTGAGCATCTATTTTTAGTGGAAACAGCTAATATAATAGGCCTATATTTTTTGCAGTGTAAATACAATTGTCTGACTCGGCGAATTACTGAAAATATTTTAAAAAGAAAATGTGCTTAACGTTTTCCTTTAATGGTATACCTTCAAATACAGTGGTATTTTTATAATGTTTTGGAGAGGCCTTTACACGACATCAACACGTCCGTGCAGCTGTGGTTGTACAGTAAGATATTATCATTGGTCCTATTCAAACCGGACAATGGACTGACCGTTCGACCACCGTATCCAGCTGTGTCCACCATAATATCGAAGTAAGTGCACATCATGATCATTGTTCTCGCAAAAAAAAAAAAAGGAAATAAAATTCCTCGTAATATGAGATCTGCAGTTTAGTTTAAAAATGAATTAGTGTGCACATATAGCACTCCTCGCTGTCATTAAAACATAGGATGCCACATGAAAAGTGATCAAATGCATCCAATATGTCTAAATTTAATTTTGTTTAACTTCTGCGTAATGACTTTTTGTAATTTCAGTGCTTATCTCCATTAATGAGAGTGGAGTATTTATTGTAAATGCATATCGAAATGTAAACACAGTTTAAAATCGTTTACTTCATTATTCTCACTCCAAAAGATTTCGTACACATGGTCTAGAATGTCTGTACGGTGCGTACATATTTACGCCAAGTTTATTTTTTATAAATCCAGATATGTGCGTGGAAAATTGCTTACGCATATTATATGCCCAAACAATCACTGATGCAATCTGTCATGACTTTGATCTCTTATGGGTATTTCTGCAGAGGCTGTGTGTACTGCTGCGGTTTATTCCATACATTCAAGCCTGAGTGAGTTATTCTGCTCATCCATGGTTCATGGAGATGATAGGCCATTGCGCCCACCAGTCCGCTGCTTGGTCTAAGGGCATGATTACTGAAAGCCCTATGAACACATTGAGTCTGCAGATCTAGCGCCTGTCACATGGTGAGTCACTGCAATGAGATTCAATTTCTCAACCCTCATCCACAACTGACATGAATATTTATGTATGAGGTAGACTTTTATCTCCCACTGTTTTCCCCCAGAGTGTTCGCTCCTGTAACTCTAACTTCCTGTCTGAGACAAATGACTGATCCTGGGACTGGTCATGTGGAACATAAAACAACCTTCAGAGCACTGCTTCTCTTTATCTGTGAGAGAATAAACCAGTGCAGGACACACAAGAGACTCCTTACCAAGCAATGCCCACCCATAAGATGAGCTCAGATCCTGAGCATTTCCATCACGCCTTTGGCCTCAGTGTGTGTCTATGGCAGCTAGACTGAATGACTTCTGAGAGGCAGTTCACATAGGATACATTGGAGAATCCAGTCAGATCTGTGAACATATAATTAAGAATGTGAGTGAACAAGGTAATCAGGAAGATTAAAGTTAAAAGAATGATTTGTTCATGAAACAGACGTTGCTTGTAAACTTTAATTTGTATCATGAATCCATTCACCGCATCACAAAACGTTCTGAACTAGTAATTAATGAATTGAACTGAATCAATCTGAGCAGTTCTAGGGTCAACAACTTGCTATCTGTGTCTGATTCCAATATTTTTAGAATATGTACTAAATGTGATAAGGAACTAATATAAAGTATGAATTATGATTTATAAAATATACACTGCTGTTCAAAAGTTTGGGATCAGTATTTAATTTTTTTTAAAAATATGCTTTATATGCTCAACAAGGCTGTATTTATTTGATCAAAAAGACAGAAAATAATAGTAATGTTGTGAAATATTATTACAGTTTAAAATAATTGTTTTCTATTTTAATTTACTGTAAAATATAATGTATTCATGTGATGCAAAGCTGAATTGTCATCATCCATTACTCCAGTCTTCAGTGTCACATGATCCTTCAGAAATCATTCTGATTTATTAATATGCTTGCTGAACATCCTTGCTGAAAAAAAATAAAAAGACTAACCCCAAACATTTGTACGTTAGTGTATATTAATACAAAATATTATTTTTTTTAAATAAATGCTGTTCTTTTTAACTTTTTATTCATCAAAGAATCCTGAAAAAAAGTATCAGTTTCCAAAAAAATATTAAGCAGCAAAAACTTTTTCCAACACTGATAATAAATCAGCATATTAGAATGATTTCTGAAGGATCATGTGACAATGAAAACTAGAGTAATGATGCTGAAAATTCAGCTTTGATAACAGAAATAAATTATGTTTTAAAGTATATTAAAATAGTAAACCATTATTTTAAATTGCAATAATCTGTATTTTTGATCAAATAAATGCAGCTTTGATGAGCATAAGTGGCTTCTTTAAAAAAAAAAATTAAAGATCTTTCTGATCCCAAACTTTTGAACGGTAGTGTAAATACAGCTGTAATGTTGGCATTGTTGAATTTTTAATAAAATAGCATTTTATGTAAATGTGAAAACCCTTTTCCACTTGAATAATGTATAAAATAAACCAAACTAAACATCATTTACATATTATTGTCAGTCCTGTGTCGTGTGTGTCATGTGTTTCCCGCCCTCTTGTGTCCATATTTGGTTAGTTTCCTGTCCTTGTTAAGTGTGATTATTAGTTAATTATGTTCCAGGTGTGTTTTTGTTATTAACCTGTGTATTTAAGTTCCTGTCTGTTTAGTATGTGTCGTCTGGTGTACTCGTTACTCACCGGTGTTCCTGTCTGTCTCAGTCTTGCACTTTTGGATTTATTAAAGACTGTTATTTTGAGTTACATCCTCGTCTGCGTGTTCCTTGTTCCTCCCTGCTGTGTGCACCGTGACAGAAGACCAGACCAACACAGTAAGCGGCGCCCATTCACCTCGTTTTGTTTTTTCGTTTTTTTTTTCTGTTTGTGTTTCCCCCGCAGCTTGAAAGTCGCCGCTCGTCATCCCGCCCTAGCCAGCTGTTATTTGGCATTGGAGTTCGGTGGGATCGCCGCGAGTGGCGCGAGTCTGCTCATCTGTCAAGTTCGCCGGCCGCTACGAAGTCAGCCCGCCCGCCGGCCGCGGCTCACTCAAGCCTGCTGGTCGATCATCAGTTCAAGTCTGTCAGCCGATCATCTGTCCAGCCCGCCGGCTGTGGCTATTCCAAGCCTGCCGGCCGCCTGTGAGGGCCCCTGACTCCACGTCCAGCCCAAGGAGGGCTGTGGTGCTCCCGTCATGCCCAGTAAGGACCTCAGCTTTGCCCAGTGTGGGCTCCCTGTTCCTGAGGATAGCTCCGGAGGGCTCCTGTTACCCCGTAAGCTGCCCCATGAATTTTTTTTGGCGGGGGTAGTAGAGTTCCGGCTGTAGTGGCCGGGCCTTGTGGACCGAGGCCATGGCCACAAAGACCACCTGCCATGGCCTCCGGAGCTCCCTGCACCGCCATGGCCTCTGAAGTAGAGGTCTTCACGGGTCCAAAAATTCGAAGAGACCCGTAAATGTCTTCACGGGTCCAAAAATTCGAAGAGACCCGTAAATGTGCTGCGCGGAACCGACCCGGAACCGTATTTTATTTGAAAGTGGGACCCGAACCCGTGTAGACCCGAGAAATGTCTTAAATGTACTACCCGGACCCGACGCGGACCCGACCATTATTCGAGTTGGACCCGAACCCGGTGGGACCCAGACCATTATACCCGTCGAAAGTTGGACCCGACCCGGCATATGGGAAGACACAGACCCGCAAATGCAATAAACGTTGCAAAAAAAAAACCTTTTTGCCTTAACTACTGTTAGTAGCCCTCTCCCTGACTGCGATGCATAGGCTACAATCCTCCATGCCAATACATTTCCATCCATGTTAGGCTGTTCCTCTCTCTTGCCGTCTGAAACAACCTTCTTAATCCACTCATTAGCCTATTCCAGCTTCAAAAGTACTTGCTGTCACGGAGACGGATGACTAATGCAACTTCGCAGTTTTTTTTTTCATCTCGAGTCAACTTCGACTGTTACGTTTACCCTTTTGAACTACAATAACGATACTTTTTGTTGGTTGTAATAAAGACTCAGAGCAATTATTTTTTTTAGCAAAAAACGCACAGAATTAGAAGTTCGTTACATTTTACTGCGTGCGTGTTCAATAACAGGTGCGTCTCTTCAGTTTTGTTTCAGCGTTTTTTTTCACATCACTCATGAAGAAATCCATGATCACCGGCCGCTTGCAGTACTAACATTAACTCCGCCCGTGCTCTGTTTCTGGCGGCTGAGGTAACGCGTGTTTTTTTTTTCACCTTATTTCCAGCTCACACTTTTCTCATCCTAATTTTACAAACTGCAAGTTACAAAACACACACATGCTGACTGACACTGATCACTCGCGGGTGCGGTGTTCTCCGATCGACTCGGGTATGTTAAAAAGACCCGGGACCCGAAGTAATAGATTGGGACCCGACCCGGACCCGGCTGACTATTTAAAATATAGACCCGAACCCGTACGGGTCCCGGGTCGGGTCCCGGGTCCTCGGGTCGGGTCTCGGGTCCTCCGTGAAGACCTCTACTCTGAAGCTCCCTGCACCGCCATGGCCTTCTGAGCTCCCTGCTCCACCTTGGCCTCCGTCTGTCTGTTCCGCTCTGGAGGCCCCGTCCTGTAAGTTTATCCGTGTCTGTCCTGAGGGGCCTCCAGAGCGCCCACATGAGTCATGTCAGTCCTGTGTCGTGTGTGTCCCGCCCTCTTGTGTCCATATTTGGTTAGTTTCCTGTCCTTGTTAAGTGTGATTATTAGTTAATTATGTTCCAGGTGTGTTTTTGTTATTAACCTATGTATTTAAGTTCCTGTCTGTTTAGTATGTGTCGTCTGGTCTACTCGTTACTCCCCGGTGTTCCTGTCTGTCTCAGCCTTGCCTTGTCTTGCTCTTTTGTCCATATTAAAGACTGTCATTTTGAGTTTAATCCTCGTCTGTATGTTCCTCGTTCCTCCCTGCTGTGTGCACCGTGACAATTATACTGCAGTTTTATGAGCTGAATCATGGCAGAAACAAACCAAACTAGGTGAAATTTCAATAAACATCCTTAGAAGAAAATTGAATAAACCGCAATATATGCTGCCACATATGGCTTTGAACATCTCAGAGCATTTACTCCATGCCAGGATGTCAGAGACCACTGATTACACAAAATAACCATTCAATTCAGAAGAATTCACAGAAATGACTCAAAATCACCATTGCTAGTTTTTAAGATCTTCAGCCTCACTCTGTCTACCTGGGCTTTTTTTGGAAAGCTTCCTGTGCGAACAGCTCCTTTCACTATATTTCTAAAGAAGCATGGAGATTCAGATTGATACATAAACCATGATGGGTCGTAAGACAGGTCATTACAGGAGGGACTCCAGCTGTAATAATATTCATAGCGGTCCTTTAGTCTACCTCAGTAATTAAGACCTGAGTGGCAGTTTAGGAAATTCGAATAATACCTTTTTGTTACTGCCGGGTTTTCTTTAGCTTCATTTGTGCTCCTGAATAATGTTATGATGAAATTATGACAGGTGAGCGCTCGGCGGAAATGAAGCTCACTCGGGCCATTTTAATGCCTTTAGATCCAACAATTAGGTTTTCATAAAGCCGTTCTCGTTTTATACCCATAATGAATGTTCAGAGGAAGAGGAATTTTCTCATCAGCGATAATTTATGAGTTTTGCACAGCATATCCAGAAAGAAAAGCTGGGTCACGTAAGATGCCACAAGCGCCTTTTAATAAGCCCCTGCTCGGCACCCTGGAATATTTCCTCCTCGCAATCAGGAGTCATTTACTGCTTATACCGCAGGTTTAATGTGAAGTCGGCAGTCTGCCGGTGGTCACTTTGACAAATTTCCGAAAAACTGAGAGAACTAGACCCCCAAAGCCTTGATGAAACCCAGCCGTTGCCATGGCAACAGAACTTGAGCCGCCTGCTTACAAATCTCTTTGTATGTTTCCACGGCAACAACTGTAGATAGGTGGAGAGGGGGTGGCGGTACGGAGGAGTGAGTGGGAGGGAGTGCTGGGTGCATTGTTTATGCTCTGGAATTCACTAGACCCCAAACAATACTCAGCAGTTTCAACTTAAGAACGATCATCCGAGACAAAGTTTGAGTGCAAACTAGATTTCAAACTCTTTTTTTGTTTGGAACCCAGATAGGTAACAGATTAGGTTATGCATGTTCATCAAAACATCAGACAAGCCCTCTTTTAACCCAACATTCTTTACTAAATGACAGTCGATTTAGCTTTTAGCAAAAAGGACGATAAGTGCATGCATCTGCAAGAACTACAATATTTCAGTGTGGAAGCCTTTGAAAATCACTTGGCTTGTAAATCAGTTGGGCTCTAAAGACAGAAGGATTCTAGGATTCTATTCTTGTTACATACAAGATTTGAAGCCAAACCACTGGATGTGGGCTATGAGCATTTTTAACCATAGCAACTGGCACAGAATGAAGTACGTCCGAAAAACACAGCTAGCCAGCTCTATCATGCTGTATGACACAGGACGTATATCAATAATTACACTAAATTGATGTTATGGTGTTTCTCATTATGAGAGAACAGCAAGTACACAAACAGCGCACACTTCGAGCTTCGCTCTACACTCGGGGACAATAAAGCTTCATCCCACTGAGAGATGCTGCTTATCTGAGAAAACAATTAGAATGGCAGGCATCAAGCAAAACTGCAAACAGACTCAGGTACACACTCACACACACACGAGTGCAGATACATAAACATACTCATCAGCACGATACATCTTCCTATTCAGGCGAGCCAGACAGGATCATATCTCAGTGTAAGCTGTGGAAAGATCTAATAACGGAACATGGATTTAAGAGAACACAAAACAGCAGAAGATCATTTCAGCTATACAGGTACTTGTACATATCTAAACAGGGGCGTTCGCTAGTGGGGGGAAAAGGGTGACAGAGAGCAAAGGGCCCAGAGGTCTGGGGGGCCCGCGATCGCCTACTGGTCATCGGGAACACCGGGACATTCCATTCAAATAGTGGGCCGAACGCCGAAACGTAGGAGACCTCCCCGATATTAGGCGCTGTTTTTAAATTACAGCGCATGCGAAACCGCATAAAGCAAATACTCCAAAAGCGCCAAGCAGCGCTCCCCGATGCATCCGCCAGCCGCGCGTCAAAGAGCGGGATCAGTCACCCGCACAGCGCCGCGCTTCTACGATTCATAAGAGATAAACAGTCCTGTGTTATTTATTCATTTATTTACTCCAATTGAATGCCCTATGACCCATCACCCCAAATGTTATTTGACATTTTACGATTGCAACTCTCACTACCCCCCTCTCCACTGAACGTGATTTTGAGGGGCCCCCATAGCAAATTCAGTGCACAGGGCCCAGAATTCCTAGCGACGGCTCTGTATCTAAATGCAGCCGACAGTAACATTTTTTTTTTTGTTTATTCCAAGATTTATTTTGAGCACTTTAGAATGAACCGCAAGCAGTAGTGTGTCTTCAAATCCAAAAGTTTCCCTGTGGACAATAAAGGTTTTATAATTACTTTTGGTGCAGAACAGGCGTATTTAAAACTGATAAGTAATTTAATTTGTTGTACAAATGATTGAGCATAATAAAGCTGCCAAAAAGCATCAACTTCAAACGGTTTCACATGAACAAAAAGACTGATGTTGTTCAATAACTGTTTCTGCAGGTTACACAATGTGGCGGTTGGTGGTGACAAGTGACTGATATGAGCAAATCATGGAATCATTCATTCAGTCATTCAAACCCAAAGAATTCAAATAATTGAATCATTCACTTAACTAATTTGTTTAAAAACAGACTAAAGAAAAACAAAACTACTCCTATATGTTCCTCAGAAGTGCACAACATTTAATTGAGCTCTTTCATTCAACCGATTCGTGCAAACACACTGATTCATTTAGGAACAAAATACGTTTTATAGGTGAGTCACTGAATTATTCACTTAACCAGTTTATTCAAAAACAACAGTTAAAGCAAGAACAAAATAGCTACTGTATGTTCCTCAGAAATGCACAATGGTTAATTCAGCTTTGTCTGGAACTATTTTCGCTGACAGAACAAAATTAGTCAAAGTAACACAATATTGTGCCTAAAATGAAATTTACTCAATATTGTTTATTGAACTGCTGTATAAAGCAATATTACATTTGTGAATTACTTTTATACAACACACCTGTGAATATCACAACGGCGCTCTTGCTCAATTAAACCTAAAATATTCACCAGTAGACTGAAGTGCCAGTCAACTACTTTATGTACTGACAGTAAAAGACTATTCCCACGCATCTCACTGAACCTAAGAGTTTCTATGAATTCAGGTTTCTCATATCTCCTTCTCAGTCAGCAATTTCTTGCATTGTTTACAGTGTTATTTCCTCCGAAAGAATATGGATTGCAGTAGATTTGCTGATGGCTGTGGGAAGAATATTAACACTGACTCTATCATAACACTGAAAGATTCATCAGTTTCCTCATCACACTCAGCCACAACAAACAATCATCCATCAGTAGCTCACCCCTCCACTTATAGACAAACATTATACGTGCAACTTAATGTCTAAGTAGCTTTTAATTAGAACAGCTACTAACATTTCATTAACTTGGGGAACAATGAACATGTTGCATATGGTTCGTGATGACACAATCTGAAAAGTGAAACTTTCTTAATAGAGATTTAATCACAGTTTTCCTTAAATTAACTAAAAAGGGTACTTCATTTCCAAAATCAAGAACAAATAATATTAAGATGAGATGCATATGGTGTTATTTAAGTGTGTATGCTGTATAATGGAGCTGTTTCATGTTGTGAAAACATTTCTCCTGTTTCAAGCTAATTTTCACACCTCGGGCATGAGCCAACCTGGCCTTACTGGTTGTGCCCTTGTGTTGGGCCCTTAGCCAGCATTAACAGATGGCTGAATGGGTGACAAAGCTGCTGGACCCTTATTCAATGAGATGTGAATGTGATTGTACCCATTTGTAAGGGCCCTGTAAGACAAACGAGCTGTTTAGGATATGAAATTAGAAACATTAGGAACAAGTTTTTTGTGTTTCCAAGTGATCAGCATGTGTAAGAACACAGAACAAACATAATGTACAAGAGTTTGAAATTAGTTTCATTATTATTCTGTCTCCACAACAAGAAGGCACACCTGGTATTTGTCACTCTTCATAGTATATGGCATGGTTGCAGACTTGATATGCGCAGGTGTTGTCATATACAGTGAGGGCTCTCCACACCAATCAGATCTGACCACGGGTGAAGCATCTCCATAAAGCTTCACAAGAGCACACTCAATTGCTCATTTCCAGTACTCTGAAAAACAGCTGGAGCATATTTTACTAATCTCGCCCCTCCAAAAAAAAAAAAAATTAACCATGAAAAGTGGCTGATCAAATATTTTAAAGTCACTATGAAACAGCATTATACAGCTATTAATACAGCACACATACAACATATACAACAGCTAAAGATATTACAGAATACATGACCATTAAAGCCTTTCAAATCAGGCCTGTACTATAATGGTGAAATGCAAAAGAGCATTTTCAGATAATAAGGCTATACCAGCCATATATGATGCATCTAGAAGGTTTACAAAGAATGACTGTAACTCCACATATCTGCATAAATGTTGTATGCTGATAATGTTCTGGAGCTGAAACGAAATGCATTTGTAGATGAATAGATCTGACCTAATTATACACAAAGCCATTTGTATATCTCTAACATGCTTGAGGCAAAATACTTCATAGGTCGTTGGTGCTTGATGCAGCCCCATGAGAGATTATCTGTCTATATGAAAATATACAGTATAATGTTTTACAAAAAGATTTGATCTCCACATATATGGAATATTTATCTACATTTGCCAGTAAAAAAGGATCCTTTGTGTATTAAAGTTGCAGTATCTGCCAGTGCAAAATGTTAATATTCAAACAAATTGCAAACCAATAAAAAGGGTTTCAGATTCATTCACTAAGTTATGAAAAGATCACTTAAAGGAATAATTCCACCAAAAATGAAAATTCTGCTATTTACTCACTGTCATGTTGTTCCAAACCCGTATGACTTTCTCACCAAGCAATTACTGAAGATTTCAAGCTTTAAAAAGGACACAAAGCACCTTAAATTATAATTATAGTCATCCACACCAATTGCAAACAATATTCCAAGTCATTTGAAGTCATTCAATGGATTTATGTGAAGAACAAACCAAAGTTATGCACTCATAATCTTTCCCTCCAGTGGGCTGTTAAATTCTGCAACTGGATCATTACCTTAGTGGGTTAAACTAGTAAACTAATCATTCAGACTGGCTTTGTGAACTGGATCAGCTGATTAATTGACTAAAAAGAACAATTCATTCAAGCATCGGGCATCACTACATTTCTCTCAAAAATGTTCTCATGAATATGACCGTAGTTTTATTAAATATCAACTTATATTTCAGCCAAAACTCTTGTGTGGCTACAGAATAATTTAGATTGTGGTGTGGACTGCTTTTATGGTAATTTTATGGTTTTTCAAAATTTAGCTTTGCTCCTCAGAAGAAAGTCAGTAATACAGGTTTGGAATGACAGGAGATTAAATGACAGTATTTTTGTTTCGGGTGAACTATCCTTTTAAGGTTCAATGAAAGTGGCAGTAGTGTTCCACTCAGGCAATTCATATAAAACATATGTTCTTTGTGATCATGAAAAAAGAAGGATATTTTCACCATGAGCTTGTGGTGTTTTTCTGTGTATGGTAGACATCCCTGTTGTCATTTGATTTTCACTTTAAAAGTATTCCCTCACATAATGAAGGATCCATGAGAAGGGATTTACCCTCAGGCGCTGTTAGTGCAGCACTTTAAAGTAATTGCCTGAGAACGTACAAATTCTGTGAGGTTTTTGTGCTCTCGAACCTCATCATCTACATGAAGTTAAATTGAATGTATGATATCCTCCTCAGAGGGTCGTCTGTCTGGTTCCACAAGATGTGGAAACTCATAAACTTGCTTTAATCTTACATTGAGATGCTGAGAGTGTATTAAATGGTGGACGTGTCTGTGTTTACAACCACAAGGCGTACCTTCACAGTGACTAGAAAAAGATTATTAGAAATCAACTGATAGACTGTAAACTTTCAAATAAAAAGTGACTTTCCCGTACCTGTTCCATAATGCATTTATAAATTATTAATTGCACATTAATATTTATGTGCAAAGGTGATATGCACCCTTTGCCTGTATGGATTTAGGTGAATGCATTTTCTTTTGTATTTAGATCATCTGTATTTCCATTGTTAAAGTTGACAGTGATGTCAGCATGATACTTGAATGATGCAATTGTGTGAAATCAGCCCTGGATTTTGAACAGTTTTTCATATGTAATATCCATCACCCAACCCACTGGAAGAGAATATTGATTATTGATCCAAAGACAGGTCAAACCCAAAATATTGAAAGAAACGCTTCACCTGATAATATACTAGATTAAAAAATGAGCAAAAATTGAGTATTAAAAAATACAGTTCATGAGAAAAATAAATTATGAAATTCATTTTGATTAGGTGGTGACCTGAAATTGACCATAGTTGGGTCAATGACCTAATCAAATGTCTTATCTATTTTCAGTTTATTCAAAAATACATTCAAATTGCAATTCATACATATGTAATGTATATTAAACATTAAATTCACAAACTCAAATGACAAAGTCAAAAAACACAAGGGTTCCTTGAGGTCATAACAAAGAAAAATTAAGAAAATAAGGAAAAATCTTCTCTAAATCTTATCTGCAAAATGTTTATTATGTTTATTATTTGACCAAAATAAGAGAGATCATAAAAATGCATGTTATTTCATATAAAATGCACGTTTACGTATAGTCCACAAGAGAAAATAATAGTTAACTGACTATTGCGTGTGCTTTCGCTGAACGTAATGAGCGTTGTTTACATTCAGTAGCCAGCGCACACATGCTGAACGTAAACAATGCTCGTTACATTGATTACGTTCTGGGGTATTCTCCAAAATGGCGGAAGACGGTAACTCAGGGAGAAGAATTGTTGAATAAATTATGTTATTATTGTTTGCTTCGCGCACAAAAAGTATTCTCGTAGCTTTGTAAAATTATGATTGAACCCCTGATGTCACATGGACTATTTTACCGATGTCCTTGCTACGTTTCTGTGCCTTGATCGTGGTAATATCCTTGCTGTCTATGGGAGGGTCAGAGAGCTCTCAGATTTCATCAAAAATATCTTAATTTGTGTTGCGAAGATGAACGAAGGTCTTATGGGTTTGGAAAGACATGAGGGTGAGTAATTAATGACAGCATTTTCATTTTTGGGTGAACTATCCCTTTAATGCATTGTGTTTCCTTCTGGAGCATCAGTGACCATTTTAACCTTTTGTAATAGTTACATATGAGTCCCTCAGTTGTATGTAAAATTTTGATCATAACTGTAGCTTGACTAGTAGACTACTAGTAGTTTTATTTTTTACAAATACAAATTTAACAAATCTACTACGCTGCTTGAAAAACTTTTATCTGATCTGGGGTGAGACGAAATAAGTCATGTGATGCGATCAACATGCAGATAGGAAAAACAGAACAAGAACCCTTGCAGAATCTCATAACCGTGTGACAAGGTCAACCAATCTTATTTATTCTAAATAATTTGACTTTTTGTAACAAGGCTGTATAAAACAATAACATTTATGAATTTACCATATAATGTGCATACCGAAAGCAGGAGATTAAATATATTTTATCATTGACTTCAAATGCTTTCATACTGAAAAAGTATTTTGGCACAAATTTATCTGTCATTTGACACTAGCCAAGTTAGGTTACAGATGCCAACATGGAAAGGCTGTGTGTCATGCCCTCATCCTATGCACAAAACTAGGCAAAGATGAATAAAATATGTCTAATAAAATATGACTACATTAAATACAAGCTCTAGCAAGAAGTAAATACTAATCTACAAATACATGTCATCAGCAAGATGAAGCTGCAACAATTATGAATTGTAAACCTGTCAATGTGTCAGTCCTGTGAATGGACCTGCATATTTTAGACTGATTTAATCTGGTTACAGTTTTAGGGTGAAACACAGCTGTGACATAATGTGACATAATTGTGAACAGGATTCGTAAGAGGGCATTTCACAGACACATCAGCAAGATTCACTGACAACACATCTGCACTTGGAGAAAATCCAGAGCTGATTCAAACTGACCATGAGGAGCTCTGAGCTGCATACCTATGTAAACACTCCAGGCCCCTCTGGCCTTGGGCTGGTGAATGCAATTTATCCTTGTCTCTCTTTATAATGTCATTTGCAACAAGGTACTTCTTTAGATACTAGCTTGGGGGGCAAAAACTGAAGCTCTTTATCTGTAAACCGAGAGCTGCTTTGGATCCAGCCCCTTTTACTGTGTTGCTCTGGGTTAAAATTTAATCTCGAATAAGCACAGCAGAAATTTTTGGGCAGATATGGAGAATGCGAAAGTAACACATGGAAGCAACTGAGCATTGTTGTACACTCTTCACGTACGTATCCCCCCAGAGACCACAGCCCAGATTCATTAGACCACTGAGATGTTCCAGTGCTCAGCACATCCTTAGGAACATCTGTGTTTTCATGTTACATAAGTCAGTGTGCAGAACCGTGTTTTTCGCTTTGATATTTTCAGCTGTCAAGGGAGAAAAAGCAAATATACAAGATAAGCAAGTAGCAAGACATAATAGGATAAGCTCAGAAATCATTGCTTGACACAAATAGAAAAATCCAAAATTGTTACTGTAATGCTAAACAGCACAATCTAATCTGACATATTACTAACTAATTTACTGATAAATATACACATATAACACCTGAAAAATTTGCAGGATATTTGGTCCTACAGACCACATACTGTACAGTGTAGATCATTCAGACTTATTGCGCATTAAAATGTAATTCATTAGAGAATATTATTTACAAATTTCATATAAGAGGAGAGCAGGGCAACCTGACACTTTTGACTTTTCTTAATTTGTGTTAATGCACCTTTTTCTTTGGTCATATAAATTTTACACATGCCTGGTACAAATAAGTGGTCTTGTTTGATGAATAGAAGATAAACTATAAATCATTTACAAACTAAATACTAAATTTCAATAACAGATTTTCTTACAAATTCATTTTGGCACTTGTAGATGAGTTTGTTTCTTTATCAAACCAGATGTGGAGAAATTTAGCATTGCAACGGTTGCTCACAAATGAATGGGTGCCACCAGAATGAGAGATCATTAAGGCATTTTTAACTTCAAACCATTGCTTCCTGCTAAAATACAAGTCTCTCTATCCATAATACTGCTTTCTCCAGTGAAAAAAGTCATTTTGTCTGAATCAGGAGAGAAGTATGCAAAGTTCAAGCACTGCTTACAAGCCAAAACAGTCCAAAACAGTTCTAAACGAATATGTCTGTAGATTTCGATGTGAGAGGATTTCTGTCACCGATCAAGTTTAAGTTCCTTGCCACTGCCCTCAACTGACTTTAAAGTGACTGTTTGTTATTGTCCTGTGCTTAACAGCATAATTGAATTTTTTGCAATTATTGAAACACTATTTCCCTTTTTAACACTAAAGCTGCTTCGGCACTATCTGTATTGTATAAAGCTCTATATAAACAAAGGTATTTGAATTTTGGTACATTTGTACAAAATTTACTTGATAACATATAAACCAATGAAGTTCCATTATACTAGCATGTGTTACAGCTTGCCCTGTTATCCCCTACCATATTCTACATATGTGGACCAGACTTCATGCTCAATGCATGAGAACACTCAGTGGTTAAACTGTATTTTTTCTGCATAATCCATCTGCATAATTTGCTTAATAGTCATTTGTTGTGTCAAAGAAGAAGAAAAAAAAACTAGAGAGCAACTTTGTTCAAAAATTATGTAAAGGGATTCAGGAATGATGTACAACTGGTAGTATCCTTAATTGATGTTTCAAACATATGACCTTCAATGGATTATGTGAAGTTTGATGTTAATCTATTGACTTCACCTTTTTTTTTTTCTAAAATAGCCAAAAGTCATTTCCATATTTATAGTTTTTAAGTGCTATGAATAAATCACAGACAGCTAATGGCCTTTGTGCGTTGTAGTAAAACATGTTTTAATGAGCTTCATTAAGTTTCCTATTTGTGGTTGCAGGAAATGCCAGGAGTAATTCTTTTTCATTTGTATCACAATGTGCTTTTTTGCTCACCATACTTTTTTGTATTTGTTTTGTCATTTGTCTTGCCAGAGGGCAACATACTAACCACCTTACAAGTCTTGATCAAGAAGTAAAAACTTCAGAGAGGTACAGTACCAGGTGATGATTTTATAAAGAAATAAAATCCTTCTTCATCTAATCTCTTCAAATCTTGTCTGACAGTGACATATGTAGACATAAAACTTTCAACAAAACTAGGTGCTATATGGAAGTGGAGCATCACATGAAATACATCGCTCGACCGTGAAGAAAACGATGTATTCATTTGCCGCGCCTCACGGGTCATTATTTTTATAGTCTACATAACAGGGTGCAGTATGTGAAAAATCATTGGAACAGAAATGATGGGATTACGTCTGTATCTGCGTTAAGGAGACTGATGGATTATAACTAGGTGAAAATGTAGAGGAAAGAGGCAGTGGGAGGCAGTCAGATGGTGAGGACACATCTTTTGTACTGGCAGTATGATGGGAAGAGGTGCTGTGTATTGTTGGAAGAGAGAATGGCTCAGTGGATTGTGCACCAGCCCAGGTTTCACGAGAGGCACAAGTTCCCTCGTCCTCGCTTGTGCATTCAAATGCTTAAATGGAGAGCTGAGAGTTTTAAAGACAGGGAGAGAATAGAGTATCTCAGAACAACAAAAAGACAGACAGAGATGAGAGGCAGTACATAAAAAGTTGAGCTAGATGATAGTGGAATCCCCTCAAAAGATCATATTTTACACTGATTGTAGACAGTAATGATTACTTTCAGCCAAAATTACATACTGGAGCTTCCCGGAAAAGTGAAGGCCTGATACAATGGAAAACTTTTCTAGACTTTTTTAGAATACTAAAATAAAAAAAAGAACTCTCTGGCTTTAGAAGCACAGAAGATATTTTTCAGTTATTCATAGAATGTTGTTTATTTCAGCAATGCCAGATCTATCAAAGAGTTCTATCAAAAAGTTCAGTCAGTAAGTTTTTGAAAGGAGTCTCTTTATCATTACCAAGACTGCATTGATTTGATCAAAAATGCAGTAAATACCATAATATTGTGAAATATAATTACTATTTGAAATGACAGTGTTCTTATTTAATATACTGTATTTTAAAATATAATGTATTCCTGGCATTTCAGACAAATGTGAATTTAGTGTCACTTGATGCTTCAGAAATCATTCTAATATGCTTATTTGTCACTTAATGAAACATTTCATAATTTCTCATTACCTATGCTGAAAACAGCTTTGCTCCTTACTATTTTTGTGGAAACTGTGATACATATTTTTCAGGATTCTCTGTTGGTAACATTATTCTGTAAATTTTAATTTCACGCATCATTGCCGAATAAAACAATTTATTTCTTAAAAAAACAGTAGCTTACATTTGAGAAAAACCTTTGGTAACTCTTTACAATAAGGTTCCATTTGTTAACATTATAACAACATTAGTTAGCATTAAATAACAATAAAAATTATTCTAAAGCATTAATGTTAATTTCAACATTTACTAATGCATTATTAAAATGAAAACTTGTATCTGTTAATATTATTTAATAGACCTGAGATAACACAATGAATAGTTTTATTTAATGTCAACAAAGATTAATAAATACAGTAACAAATGTCTTGCTTATTGTTAGTTAATATTAGTTAATGCATTTACTAATATGAATTAATGGGACCTTTTTGTAAAGTGTTACCAATTTTTTTCATTCATTATATAATATATATTTTTATTATATACTATATATTTTTCTTCTACCAATGACATGCTGCTTCGTCTCTTTACCGCTCGCATATGCTGCAAATGCAGACAAGCAGACTAATAAAAAATAAAAATAAAAACAGTGAAGTGTTATATGAAATATAACCACTCTTTCTACCTGTCCAATCAGCATAGCAGTCTGTTTTTATAATTGAAAAAGGTTTCATTGTTTCTCATTCATAGTCATTATGTGTCACAAATGTAAATTCTGAGCCTGAGACAGTTGAAGAAACCTCAGAAAGCAGAGGTCACATGGCTCAGTGTCTGTGTCCATCCAGATCAGCTGTTCTGCTCCATTAGGTGGACATACAAAGGCTGTCATTTCAGACACATAATTACTTCAAGCCACAAATGGAACGTTTCAGGTGCGAGTGGAATGACATGGTTGCATTTACTGATCTAATGCGCTGCTTCAGTAAACTAGACGCTTGAAAATCATGATGGATGTGGTTTGTTGAATAAAATTTTGTTGCAATAAAAAAAACTTTCAACCCACCCAATTGTGACCTTGGCCCACTCTGGGCAACCACCCACCAGCAAAATGAGTTTGTCATGAATTTTAAAATTTTAATCACCATCAGTTGGTCATATATTAAAGTTAAACAAACATTGTAACTCTGGAAAGCAAAATTATGATTTTTGTTCTACTGTATATTTAATAATATCTGATGAGGAGAGGAAGAGCTCTTAACATTCATCCATACTGCACAAAAGGAAACTACCCAAAGGGAGCAATTTCATGATCACTAAGGTGTTTTTTGAAACAGGAGCAGAGCAGAAGAATCTTACTGAAAATGTTCTGTACTCTCTGGAAAATCATCTGAAGAAAGCAGAACATCAAAGCTTGCAATTACACAGAAATGAGAATTATTTGCAATGATCTTATCAGACATAATAGGCACAAATATCAGTCTGCGTAAATAATGGTTTGCATTTACTGACAGTGTCTTATTCATGACTGAGCTTTGAACATAAACTACCCAGGAAAATCACAGTATATCTCTCAAACAGCTCAAGAGTTTCACTGCAGTAAATGTATTTTGACCTCTCTGTGACTGCTGATGTCAGTTGTTGCTATAGTGTGCATAGGCTGTGAAACGCACAAATGGTCACCAAACGGTCAGCTTCCTACTGTATGTTATTGGACTCATTTTCTCCAGAGTAAATGACACTTTAAAGCTACAGTGCCAAACAAATTCCTGCCATACATTTAGTCTGTGCAGAGTGTAATGGTGTGCAAGTGAATCTCAGGCTCCATCAGTGTTTTGGGCTGAAAAACATATTGCCATACAGTCATTTTTTCCCATATCCCTTCTCTTTCCTTATGCCCACTCAGATTTTCAGGCAAATGCAACTTGTCTCAAATGCTGTGGCAGAAACAGCGTGGTCAGTCCACCAAATCCAACACCATTTGCTGTAAATACAAAATTCTGTCATTCATTTGTAATTTTGCATAGTTTATTTAAAAAAAAACTTATTTTTCTATACACACAACAAGCAAATGTGCAACTACACTTTTCCATTGTACACCCATAGTTCAAGTGATCCCCTTTTATAATGTTTTATCTCAACAGGGCATCAATTGACTCAGGACTATAGTGTCTCCTCTAGAAATAGAGAGAATTCTTCTCAGTGCAAAATGAAGGTTGGGATTTTTTCTCTCTCTCTCTCTCTCTCCTGTTTTCCCACAATGTAATATCTTTGCATCTTCACACATACAGCACGACAGTTGCAAAGTGTGGAAGATCGCAAACAGATCAATGATATGGACCTGTCTCAAATGGCACACTTGATGTTGACTTGCAGCTGTGATGTGCACTTTTGCAAAGCCTGCACTGATCTATCAGGGGTATGATTCATTTTTTTCACATTTCCATTGTTCTCAAAAGCTGAAGTCATCATAATTGGGTAAACATCTATAGTGACGAACAGAAAATTCAGCAAATTTATTATTTGTGTTCCCATTTGCTCCAAAAAAAAAAATTAAATCCATAACAGTGATTCTATTATTTTCTATAAGCAAAAAAAAAAAAAAAAATCGAGAGATCGATTATGTTGGTCAGAAGATGTAAAATTTACTCTCAATCCCTCAGCCACTGCATTACAAACACTCACACAGCAGCGTTAACTAGTTTTCTGTAATGTAATTCCAAAAAAATACAATCCAAAGTACAGTGTTTTAAATGTAGGCCTACATTTTTTAAGGAAAATATAACTTTGCTAGTGTTTACAATGTTACTGTGTAATCATCTCTCTCTGTGAAAATGGTCAATACACAAAGCAACTGAACTTGACAGTCAGTGATCATACATTATTGTTGTAAGGAAAAGAGATACTTTGAAATTTAGATATCCAATTTTGTGTTCCATTGGGGAAAAAAATTGTGTGTGTAAATGAAGCCAGTTTAATGCAAATTGTTATATGGATGGTGTGACAATTTATAGAAGTAAATGGTTTGTCTCAGCATTTTATACAGATCTTTAACACCTGCGTGATCTAGACTATCCATATGGTGCAGATGCATAGATGTGGCATATGACCTTACTTATGCTGCACCGTATGGCTATTTAAACAAATGTGCTCTAAAAAAACTCTTAGCAAACTTCAGCTTCAGTTGACTAGAAAATGTGCACTGGTAATAAGGGCTGTTATAAAAAACTAAAACTAGAAGTAAAATCTAAAACCATAAAAAACAACAACAAACATTTTCATTACATACAAAAAACATTGCTACATGTCCCAATGGAATGTGTAGCTCTCATGATATATATATATATATATATATATATATATATACACATAAACGTTTTATTTCAGCTAGTTGACATGAAACATTTCTAATTATAGTTTAACTTGTACTAAAATAACTAAAACAGAATTAAAAAAATATTTAAAAACTATACAGTATATACATAAAAAAACAAAGACTACTAAAACATACAACAAAATTACCAAAACTTTAAAAACTGTCAGTTCATCTAACTAATCCATCAATATTCACAAATAAGATTATTATAACTATCAGAAGAAAGCTTTATATTGGTGAGGGTTTGATCTTGAAGATTTTGAGGGAAAGAAAAGATGAAGGATCTCTTGGTACTGTCGAGTGTGTACGGAATGTGGATGATTTTGATGAAGTTGTTTATTTCTTTGCTTAGAGGCATTTTTCTGCAAATTATTATTCTGCTGAAATATGGATTTTTTCTTCTTTTTGTTGCTGCTGTATGTGTGGCTTGATGATAATCACACAGAAACTCATCTGATTTTACATTCCTCACAAACGCCCTCATACAAAAGAAAAATCACAGCATGAGATGTTTCCATGGTGACATACAGCAGCATGCAACGTTCAGACTGTATGTGATGCACATACATGCTAGACAGACCGACATATCTTCGAAAATCTGCTAACATGACATGGCATAAAAATGATGCATTATCAAAACAAACTGTTTTCGTTCAAATAAATCTGTTATATAAAAGTGTTAATGTCTATAAAACACCTCGTGCTTGACAAGAGATGCATTCATGCACTCTAGAGAAACAATGAAGTTTTCAAGAGGAAGAACTGAAGGGCTATCATTGCTCTTTGACCGTGCAGGCATGTCAATGAGACAAGCGATGTGCACTACAAAAACAATAAAATGCCCAGCTTGCTGGGCCGCACTCCACAAGGATGTGTGCCTATAGAGAGGATTACACTGAGATCTCACAGTCTCTGGGACATATCATGCAACCGCAGGGTTCAAGGACAAAGCGATCATGCACTTACAAGGACTCCAGTCTGTCTTCTGCTTGAAACTCTCAGCTGTCCAGGCACAGGAACAGATCAGAAGCTCTGTAGGTTATTAACATAAAAATATACATATATTTACTTGATTTCAATAAACCATGGCTGATTTAACTTAATGTTCAGGTGCATTCGCTTGCATAGGCAATCAATCTGTTTACTGTGATCAGAACATCCAGACTATCAAAATAAATAGAGTAATTAAAGTTACCCTTTAGAGAAAGTATTTGCTACATTACAAGCAACATGATACTTGACCTGATTTAAATTGCATCTGCTTGCATAAGCAATGTGTTATTCGCGCCAACATAGACGCATTTAGGCAGATCGGGATCGGCGCATTCCCTTCAAAACGAAAGTAACATTAATCCTCTGCGTCTTCAGCAGCTCAGCTGTCGGGAGTAAATGACGACTGCTATGTTCATTATTACATCCAACAACAAAACACCTCAATCGCTCAATCTGAGACATATTAGGTGTGTTTCAAGTTTCAAGTTTTATTTGTCACATACACGACTATACAGAGACTGTATAACCAGCAGTGAAATGAGAGTCGGGTCCGCTCCATGGACAGTGCAAATATTGAAAAAACAACACAAGGGAAGTAAACATAAGATAAGATGAATGAAAAATAAGATATAAAGAATAAAATATAAAATGTAAAAGAATGTGCATGACAGTAAGCTGTAGAATTAAATATTAATATAAGCATGACTGTACAGAGAGGAATGTGCAACAGGTTATACATGGTTGACATGAAGCAGCCAATCACAAAAAATAAAATAAATATAAAAATAAGATACGATTTACAAGATACAGAACGTGTTGTGTGCAAGTGTGCAAGTGTGCAAATGAGCAAATGACACTGACAGTTATGAGGTAGTTATGAGGTAGAGAGTAATAATGAGTGTGTGATTAGTGATTTGAAGTAAGTCAGATGATGTTTTTAAGAGGCTGACTTTGAGTTCAGGAGCCTGATGGCCGTGGGGAAGAAACTCCTCCTGAGTCTCTCTGTTTTTGCCATCAGGCAGCGGAAGCGCTTACCAGATGGCAGCCTAGTGAAAAGACAGTTACCAGGGTGATTTGAGTCTTTGATGATTTTGTCAGCTCTGCCTCTGCATCGTTTGATGTAGATGTCCTGCAGAGAGGGGAGAGCCGACCCAGAGATACGCTCAGCTAAGCGCACAACTCTCTGCAAGGCTTTGCAGTCTTGGCTGGAGCTGTTTCCATACCACACTGAGATGCACTGAGACAAAACACTTTCTATGGTCCCTGCATAGAAAGTTTTCAGGATTGTTGGTGAGACCCTGAATTTTCTCAGCTGTCGCAGATGGTACAGTCTTTGCCTGGCTTTCTTGACCTGTGTTTGGATGTGTGTAGTCCAAGTCAGGTCCTCGGAGATGTTTACGCCGAGGTACTTGAAGCTGCTTACTCTCTCCACAGGGGTCCCATTGATCATGAGAGGAGTGTAGGGCAGCAGGTGTCTCTTTCTGAAGTCCACAATCAGCTCTTTGGTTTTGCTCACGTTCAGAGAGAGACAGTTGTCCTGGCACCATGATGTTAGTCTCTCCACCTCATCCAAGTATGCGGTCTCATCATTGTTGGAAATGAGGCCCAGAACCACAGTATCATCAGCAAATTTGATAATAGATGTGGATCTGTGAGGGGACACACAGTCATGTGTGTAGAGAGAGTATAGCAGGGGACTCAGAACGCAGCCCTGCGGGGCTCCTACGTTCAGGGTGATGGAGTTTGAGGTGTACTGGCCTACCTTCACCACTTGAGGTCTGCCGGTGAGGAAGTCTTGGATCCAGTCGCAGAGTGAGGTGTTTAGGCCGAGGCCTGTGAGTTTATTAGTCAGCTTGGTGGGGACTATGGTGTTAAAAGCTGAGCTATAGTCTATGAATAGCAGTCTTGCATAGTTTCCCATTGCTGCTGTCAATGTGTGTGAGGGAGGAGTGGAGAATGTGAGAGATGGCATCATCAGTTGATCTGTTGGAGCGATATGCAAACTGAAGAGGGTCCAAAGTAACAGGGATGGAGGTGCTAATGTGGCTCTTAACAAGTCTCTCAAAAACCTTCATGACTATAGATGTGAGGGCCACTGGACGATAGTCATTCAGGCAAGAGGGTTTACTGTTCTTAGGCACAGGGATGATGATGGATTTTTTAAAGGAGGTGGGAACTACAGAGGTAGCAAGGGACTCATTGAAGATAGAAGTGAACAACCCAGCAAGCTGATCAGCGCATGATCTCAGAACCCGGCCTGTGATCCCGTCAGGTCCAGCCACTTTCCTGATGTTCACTCCCTTTAGTGCCCTCCGAACCTCGGAGTGTTCGACTTGAAGCGGCGCTGCACAGAATGATCAGTGTATGACATCACAGTACCGCGAGAGCCATAAGAGAGCAGACGGATCCTTATGCTTTCAAATAGCTCTCAAGGCACTTTGATGTAATACACTGATCATTCTGCGCAGCGCTGCTTCAAGTCGAACACACCTCTTGTCTTCCCTGCACCGGAGTCGACACAATGGCGGACAGCTCTCAGTTCACTAGGGCGGGTCTAAGTTAAGACGGCCTTGTCAATCAACTATCGTGGGAGGGGCCTGTACAGAACTACATCATTCTGACAGGAATCTCAGAACAGCCTGATTTGAGAAAAGGGGTTTTAAAATAGGGATTTAAAAAAAAAAAAACACTGGGTGGATTTTTATCAATTATAGGGTGGATGTGTACACACACTTCCAACATACATTTATGTTCAAACAACTTGTAAAGTGAATTTTGCATCCGATGACCCCTTTAAGAACACTTTCAACACCCTGAATACATAACAGTATACCATTACTGCCTGTACATCAGTTATACATTAATACTGTCCTTTTGGTTTCAGGCTGTTTCTTCTTGATGACAATCCATTGCCAGGGAATATAGCCTGTGAGAGCTCTTATTACTGCCCCAGCTGTTCTGAACTGATTAGCACAACCTCACACTGCTACAAAGAACACAGAAGACAGTCTGCTCCAAAAGTGGCAAAACTAACAGCCTAACATATTGCTACTGTTGACAGAAATCAAAATGTTGGCTTGTCATTGTCATGTTGCACATTGTTGCTGTTTTATTGGTTGTATTTTTTAAATGATGATTCTTTTTTAAATTATTATTTAAGAAAAATATGAATAATTCTAATATTATTTAAATATTTTAATACCTTTTTTCAATTGACAACTATAGAAATAAATGCAAAGTGTTACAGTCTGAGAGGTCTTGGCGTAAAGGCCATTTCTAATGACTGACAAGGTCTCCAGTGGATGGATCGTAACCACAAACTCACCTCAGCATCAAGGCCTTCACACCCTGACAACGATGAACCTCCCTTGACAACGACAGAAGAGCATCAGAGGTATTAAACGTACAGTACAATCTGTTTTCACAATGTCATGACCCAGTGAAAAACCACATTAATGTTTGTACACTTCCCACATGACCAGTCCCTAAATCCTCATTGTTCACACCACCTTATTTGTCATCAGGGGTTTGATTTCACTATTAAAGTGGTGCGAGAGAGATGACAGTTTAAAGTGCTCCTGTAGGTTTCTCTGGCATCGCCGATCAGTATTCAGTGCCAATAAAAACCTGCTCCTGCTAAGTGGAGGCAGAAATGGTGTGATGCTGTAGAGAGTGAAAAGAAAGTACCTTTTGTTTCGTGCATGTTGAGATAGAAAGAAAGCGAAGCGCAGAGAAGTGTGAGGAATCGCCCGCGCCGCGCTAGAAGGGGAAATACCACGGTAAATGAGTGTGAAATGTAACACGATTGTGTGACAATGCATGACTGCAGAGTTGAGAGAACAGAACTTAGTTGGGCAAAACTTTGAATTTCTCTGAACTTTCGTCATGAAGACCTTCCTGCGGCACAAACCTATGGACCCCTGCGTTGCAAGCCTCGTTTAGCAAGGAAACATCAATCTAAGGGCTGAAGGGAGATAGAAATAGAAAAAAAAGTGAACCTCTGTCGACTTGCACATCATCGTTCATCTGTCCTTTGCCATCAGACCAGACACAAAGTGTTTGAAGCGCTAGATAAATGAAGTTTACCTCCATTTCTCAGATGAGTTCATACTGACAGCATTCTGCGAGTGTTGGTGGTTGACCTTCTCTGTCATGGTTATATTTCACAGCAAATGTAACATGTTTTAGGACGTGATATGTTTGAGAAAGACTGAAATGCAATCTTGCTTAAAAAGTAGTTTTGTAAGCTGGCTTTGTAAGTGCAATTTTATTAGGTTTTTAATGTAAAAATCACAGAAAACTCATGCTCTCGCTTCTTCCTGAGAGTTATAGCTTCCACAATCAGTCACTATATTTGGTATGATTAAAAAAATCAGTTAGATCATAGCCTAAGTGCACAGCAAAATGTCTTTTCATGACCGGAGCACTTTGATTCTGAGAAGAACATGAAGAAATAACACTGTGTACCTGTCAAAACACTTCTAGACCTCCAGAACCGTGGGGTGTAAAAGAAAGCATCTGGGCGAAGGGGAAAAGTTGTCATAATTTTCACTCCAGTGACTACTTCTCAGGTAAGGACATCAATTTCTGTATACATAGACAGTCGTGACTACAAAAAAGCTATTAAACATTTCCCACTGTTATTGCTCAGAAGAAAAGTTACCGTTTTACATACTATGAACTAAAAGTTTGTTCACACCAACAACTGTAAAATAAAATAACTATATGGATAACTATCTTAGCATCCATATCAACGGTTTTGATGATGTTCTGTTTATGTTGTCTGCTGCTTTAAATGCTCGAGCTATTAAAGTCAGGTAGATTCTGATTGACTGTCAATGTTTCTATCGTTCATCAACTGGAAAATATCACTCTGAAAGTGATTTCAATAAAATTGGTGATACCGTTCCTCTGTGTCGTTATAATTGCAGCGTGAACTTCCCTATTCTCATAGAATTATAATGATTAAAACTTTATATTTACAGTTATCATTATAGTTATAGTCCATGTTGTCAAGGCCAGATTCACACCAAGAAGGATAGTCTCAGTCTTCTGCCGTCAGTCTGAAGGTCTGGCTATGTGAGACTACAAGCAGGATAACTATAAATATAACTACTGTATAGCGTCAACTATATTATTGTTCACACCAGTGAATGATAATGTTCTGTTTATTATGAACTAAATTTTTATAGTTTATCAGCTGAAAAAAAATAATTCTGAAAGTGATTCCAAAGATATTGTTCCTCTGTGTCGGTATCGTTATAGCTGTATGTGTGGACTTCCCTCTTCTCAGAGAACTGGAGTGATTATTAAAACTTTATAGTTATTGTTATCATTATTGTCCTTGGTGTGAACCAACTTTAATAGCAGGGAAACTTCACAATTAAACTGCCCATTATAGGGCTTTCAGCCAAATGTAAAACAATTACAAAACACAAAACTAAGAAAAAAAGAAAAAGAAAAAATGGAATACAAAAATATCAAATCATTGTTTTGGCTAACAGAAATTGCTTCCCATGACTTGCCTCTTCTTGACATTTATGAAAATTATACCCTTCATTATATAGATGACTCTTGACTAAATGTGCAGTAGCCTACATCCTTAAAAATAAAGATACCAAAAGTGTTTTTTAGTGTGAAGAACATTTGAATAATCTAAAGAACCTCTTTCCACCATAAATAACCTTTTGTGGAGTGGAAAGTTTCCATGGATGTAAATGTTCTTCATGGAACCACCGATGCCATTAAAATAGCCTTTATTTTAGAGAGTGTATGTCAGTGTTGTTTTATTGTGTTCATTTGTTACCCTATAGCAAACTATGATTTTTTAATTTTAGTTAATAGGACAGAATTCACAAAAAATAAAAAAATATAAAAATTAACTACACTTAAAAATAGGGTTCTTTATTGGCATCCATGAAGAAGCTTTAAAATCCATGAAAATTTCCTATTACACAAAAGGTTCTTGGAGAACACAAAAAGTTCATATTTTTAAAATGTTCTTCTAAAAGAAGAGATGTTCTTCTAAGAATTGTTCACTGAAAGGTACTTATAAAAACCTCTTTGGGAAACTTTTTTTTTAAGTACCGGTAGATGTTTGCAAACAACGAACGTAAAAAACAATGCAAGTAATTGGGACTGTTGACTCAAAACCTTAAAGTTACTGAGATGCAATCCTTCTGCAATGTGACAACTAGTCTTGGTTTCCCATATTTGAGATCAAGTGAGGCTGGCATACAGGGGTGGACTTATAGTGGTTTGGAGGCCCTAAGCAAATTTCAGGTATGGGGCCCCAACACAATAACTATATGCTCTTTTAAGCCTAACCCTTATTTTGCTCGCTCTCTCTCTCTTTCATAGGTTATAACTAGTTTATTTACCTTTTCACAACTTAAATAATGAGTCAACTTGATGCTGTTCTAAAGCCATATTAGGCTACCTTATTTTTTTTTTCAGATCACAAAAGAAGACATTATAGAAAAATGCTTGCAATTGTACATTTAATGAATAGTGAATTTTTTAACAAAAAAGATTGAAATGTCATAAAAATTATCCCATGCAACTTGTTCCATATCCCAAGTGTTCTTAAGGCATATGGTAGGGTTTGCCAAGAAACAAATTCGAAAATGTAATCATTAAGAGAAAATCTCCAGTCTTCGCATTCGTATGAGTGCGTAGTTCGTGCCGGCGCACCTAGGAAAAGCACACAAGCAAGTGAATCATTTTGAAAAATCAAGACAAATAAAATCATGACACGAAACCCGATTCTTTCTTCTCTGAGGTTAATATGTCCATTCTGAGACAGTATTAAACAACCTAGAAAATGCGCAGAGTGCTACCTCTATAATCACTAAAAGCTGTCATTCACTTCAGTTCATCGCGATCTCACGACGTTCCTTAATCAATGAAGCCGTCTGCACTGCACAATACATTTCTTACTTGCATCGTATCTACACATTGTTATAATGAGAAGATTCGCGAGCTTGCAGAACTCAGCACCTGACAAAAACTCAGCATTTGAACATTTGAGGCTCTCCATAACACAAATACACACTGGATCGTTTGCCAAATATGTTTCGGCAATGTCAGATGGGGCCCCCTGATTCCTCGGGGCCCTAAGCAGCTGCTTACCTCGCTTATTGGTTAAGTCCGCCCCTGCTGGCATATAGAAAATGAGCCTAAAGCAGAATTCTGGATCCATGGCAGGTTAATCTGGTGTTCGAGATTGTGTGGTCATTCCGCCATGTGTGAATAAATGGAAGCAACGTGTGCTGTGTGCTGCCATAAATCATCTCCATATCATTTGTTTCTCAGCAGACATGTGAGCAAAGCCAGGCAGATCTATAGAGTTCACTTACTGTCTAGATCTATGCTGGAGAATCCACTTCATGTAGTAGACACAGCACGCTTGCTTTCCTTCTCTAAGTACCTGTGTTCTTTGTTGTTGAGTGTTTTCGTGTCTCACTACGACTTGTACACCCTAGATTAGCATAATCACAATAATTGAATCATAATTACATTTGCAATAAACACAAAGCCTCCATGCAAAACAGCATATAAATAGAGTGTTTCTAATGGGGCCAATCTTCTCGAGCTGCTACCTCCGGTTTCTGTTCTGAATCTTGATAGGCTTGTTGGAAAGGAACTCGATTGGGATGTTGGGTGACTGATGTTGTTTGTGTTCCTCAGATAAAATGACACATACTGTGCCATGTTTTCTTATACGCAAGGCCCTTCTCTCTTACCTCGCTCCCAGATGGGCCAGATATGACGTCTCTTCCCATCAAAGCAAACGGAGCCAACAGCAACAGATGATCCCCAAGCAAAGCTGAATTACCATCTATATCTGCCTTGTCTTCCAGCTCCAACTGTTTATGGAAGCGACACATGTTGTATTTAAAACCTGTCGGCTGCTTCTGCTCATTAAGCATTCGATTTGGAATTGGGTGTGAATTTTGCGGTTGGTTGGCGATTAACAGCATGGTTCCTCCTGTTTTATCGACTGTTATGCTTATTTGTCCATAGTAGGTGGATCCAGTGTTCATTTTTTTAGATTTTTTTTTGTGTTTAAATTGGTCTTTTGACCTATTTGTCTTTAGTCAGTTTTACTCAGAATAAAATGGCATCTAATTTTACATATGCCATTCAAAAATTTTAATTGACAGAATGTGCAGAATTAATCATTTAACCTTCTTATATTAACTGTGTTGTGAACACTTCATCTCCTAAAGTAATGTTACAATGATTACACTATTTTCATAAAATATTGTGAATTCTTTACGTCATTTATTTACAGTCCATTTTTTAGAGTGCTGTTATTAAAAAGCATATTGCATATTTTGACGAGCAAGTTGTGTACTTGTGCATGCATTTTGTCAGTTCACGTCATTGGCTATAACTGGAGTATACAAAATAATCAGATTCTTTCTAGATTTTTCTTCAAAAAACATTATTACTGCATTGTTAATACCTTGTTGCATTATTTTGTATTCATTTTCATTAACAGTACAATTTAAGTGAAATCGTTAATCATCACGATTGCATATTTCATAGTCTCATTAAAAGAAACTTTGTTAACAAATATTTGTCAGTAATTTGTAGATCTTACAGGTAATTCAGGTTGAAAGTAAAAGTAAACTTATGAATATTCTGACTGCATAGACAAAAAATAAATGTAACACTTAAGAAAACAGAGGTCTTTGAATGAAGCAAAATTTTAAAATTGTCAATATTTTAAACATCAGTTTCTTAAGATATTTCCGTAGTTCGAAATACCGGAGTTTTGAAATGCATATCAATGATATAAAAAGAAAAGAGGGAAAGAGAAGAATAAATGGCTGCTGTACTTGAATTCCCACTAAAATACTCAGGACTGTTTATACAACAGCCTCGACATAACCAAGGTCACTGTGTTCTGCAGAGAAATTCATGGAAATCATATTCAGCCGAACAATAAATGTTAGGAATGTATCACATGAATAAAACAGCTTATGTGCTAAAGGTAAGTACTTTAATGTTTAGCTCACAGAATGACTACATCTTTGTAACAAAGATTTGACAGGGACTTTTATAGTGCCTTCTATACAGTGAAATAAATTACCTGTGTTTTTGGGTTTTAAATGCTGCCAAGCTATGACCTGAAGCACAAGTAACATTATCTAAATGGTCATCCAAGCGGAAGTGCACAGATTGTCTGGCCTGTATTCACTCAGCTGTGAATACACTCTCTGTGCTAGACTGCGATGAGCAGTGATCTACTTCTGACTGCCAGCATGGGACACCTGTGCTAGTTGACACAAAAACTGCATCTCAGTAATTATAAGGTTTCGAGGCAAATGCTTGTGTTCTCTAAAATAGTTTTATATGTTGATTTCAAGACTGTCTTAAATAAAAAAAAATCTTAGCCTGATTTTCCATATAGTGTTGACAACATACCCCACTATTGGTCAAGGTGTGTTAAAAAAGCAAAAACGGTTGATTTGTTTTTATGTAGCCAAATCATTTACTGTAAACAATATAATGACTAGCCCAGATGTCCCTAATATTACATTCAGTTGTATTATATGAATATTTAACTTTGATATTTCTCAAAAATTCTAGTTTGGTTCTGACAGGATTATTTGAGGATTATTGTAATGCTTTAATTAGCTGTTTGAACTCTTATTTTGACGGCACCCATTCACTGCATGTTAAATTTCTAAACCTGTTCTAATGAAGAAACAAACCTACACCTTGGATGGCCTAAGGGTGAATACATTTTCAATACATTTTCCTTTTTGGGTGAACTATCCCTTAAACTCAAAGTATTAAACTTGTATTCTTTTTTGTTTTTGCAAACTTTATACGTTTTAAAGAATTTAATATTAAAGTTTAAAGTTTACTTGCATTTATAAAATGTTCAAAATCTGAATACACTGTTCTGTTTCCATATTGAATAGTGATTGAACACTTCTTTATTGCATGATGACAGCAAACCTACGATGCAGCATTTTATTTACACAGAACCAAAGCCTAAAAGCGCAACTTACAATTTTAAAGGGATAGTTCACCCCAAAAAAATAAACATTCTGTCATCATTTACTCACCCTCAAGTTGCTACAAACCTGTATGGTAAACCTGTAAGAAGATATTTTGAAGAATGCTGGGAAACAAACTGTTGACGGTAGCCACTGACTGCCATATTATGGAAACATACTATGGAAGTCAATGTCTACCAGAATTTTTTTGGTTACCCACATTCATCAAAATATCTTCTTTTGTGTTCAACAGAAGAAAGAAACTCATACAGGTTTATAAAAACTTGAAGATGAGTAAATTATGACAATTTTCATTTTTGGATGAACTTTTCCTGCCTTGCAAAGACCATTTTTAATTTGTTGGAATAAAAACCACATGTGACAGACACTTTGTTTCACTCAAGGTGACAGAAAGGACCAACAATTAGAGACAACTCATCCATTTCTTAGTGACCTGGTGTTGTGTAAAATTCTCCTAATTTTGTTTCAAGTTACCATGGCAACACAGCTCACAAGCTCAAAATCTGCCATTGCTGCCAATGTATTTTTTTTATACATTGAGCCTTTAAAACACTTTCTTTACTCAAAATGGAAGAAAAAAGTCTTGTGGCATAGCGCTAATCTCCACTTACCTTACAAATTTGACACAAAAACAGATTGTGTGTTGGTACTTGTATTTATTCATGTATTCATTAAGCTCATGTACTCTTAAGGCTGCAAAACAGCTGCCTCCTGTCACATTTGGGACAGAAAGATACTCTGTTTAAGAAAAACCATCATATACAGTTGCTTACTAGTACAAAAGGTTGCAAACAGACACATACGCAAAGCACACAACAGATCTGCTACTGTATGCGTTACAGCCGAACAGAATCTGATGGCAATTCTACATCACATTCAATTTGATAGCGGACTATTTATTTATTTAAACATCATGGTTCCTCTCTATGATCTCCATATACATTATAACATGTTAAAACCATAAATACTATTTATTAGTAATGAATCCCAATCATCATTGTGCTTGTAGTTAAAATAGGGCAAAATGATCTCTCACTCGTTCATTCAGTGGAAGTTCCCCTGCTACGAAATTCTCTTCTGTTCAGTCCACACAATAATACGCCCCATCTTTCTGTGTAACAGTACTCTCGATGTCATACAGGATAATGGCAGCCCGGGAAATTTCCAATGAAAGGTTTTCAGGGACAGACGACAAGGGCTCTGGAGCTTGAGAGCCCAGACCTGACTAACGCTTTCATTCTGACCAGACATTCATCTACGTAAAATCTGAAATAGTTTTTTTGGATTTACTGTGATTGTTTTGTATATGTATTATAAGTGTAGTCATAATACGATTACATCTAACTTTGTGCCTCATACATAGCAGAGCATGGTAACAAAATGTATACAAACAGAAAAATAAAATTGAGTCCCATGTGTCGCAGTCAAATAACATGATGATGTGCAAATTATTTCCAGACAATCGCACCATTCTCATCGCACTCTCATAAAATGTCACTGCTGTTAGTCAAAATGACATCCTGGCTTTTCCCAAAAACAACATCTGTTATAAATCACTAGGCACAATAGTAACTGAAAAGGTTCTGCCACTAAACCGATACACGCCGCAGTTTCTTGCAGATTTTGTTCATCGTTTCTAGACCCAGCTATTCTCCAACGGTGTCGGTATGTACATCCATAATAGAAGAGAAGGTCCTTGGCTCGGCACATCCATACTGATGAGTTCTGAGGATTGTGCTCAGAGGTTAAAGGTCACCGCTCTGGGGTTCAGGGTTCCGGGCGTCGCGGGCCGAGCTGCGGCCTAGTCTGGGGAAGCGGCTGGAGGCTTTGGATCGGGCAGTTTTGGCTCCACTCTCATTAGCCGTCGGGCTGTCCCTGTTAGAGAACAAACGCAAACATCGGTAAACCCCCTGGGCGCTTTGCTCGGTCTTCTCCTGCCTGACTCCAGGTGTTCATTTGTGTTGTAATACCTTTGGAAAACAGATAGTTCCCACCAGGCACCTAAATGCTTAAACGGAGCAGGAAACCATGTTCTCTGTGCATTTACAATAACTAAACGCTCCTTCGTATCAGAGTCCCCGCTGTAGGTAAATAAACAATGAAACAAGCTCTTCGCAATAACGTTTTTTCCTTACATCCTCACGGGCCGCACACTGACATCACCCATAACTCAAGGCTAACAAACTGAAATTGAAAGATGGCTGTGAGTTGAGCACTGAGCGGAAAGCCCTCGGGGCTGAGTGTGTGTGTCAGAGACAGTGTGTGAGTCCTGAGGGAAGGCTGTATAGACATCAGCTGCTGTTGAGGGTTAGACGCTATACAGTACATACACAGCTGCGGCTCACTGTACAGAGTCAACTCCAGCCTGGATATCATGACAACTATGTCACTCATGAGCTGGAGGAGTCTAGGAGCAAGTGGCAGTCCTGGCTCACATGGTGCCTGTTCCCAAACTAGATATAAATTTAAATAAACAATGCAAATAATGTAACGATGTACTGCGCAAACTGTGCTGTACACCTCTGTGTGCTATAAAATAAGATAAATGATTAACTAAAAAGAACTAAAGATAATACAATGAAATACACAATTAAATAGAAGAGTAAAAATAAAATATAATGTCGGTGCCGCTAGTTTTGTGGGCAGCGTGCCGACATACAATGCCGTTGTGCTACGGGGAGCGCCCCGAGTTCGAATCCCGACTCGAGGACCTTTCTTGATCCCGCCTATCGCTCTCCCCAACCCAGGCTCATTTGAAATACGTGCCTCTAAATACATTTCTGCAACACCGTTAGTATGTACCTTACTGCACGTTTCACGGCGGTTTCAAAGTAAAACATCCAGTGAGTGTCGCTAAAATGCTGGTTCAATTCATGACCCTAACACGTTTTTGTTACGTTGATATAGGCACGTATTGCTGTGTTATCATTGTTTCAGGTATGTATTGTGGTGGTTCATAATTCAAATATCTGATGAGTGTCGCTAAAAGTTAAAGGGGTCCTATTATGCTTTTTCACTTTTTGAATTTTAGTCAGTGTGTAGTGTGTATGTTTGAGCATAAAACGATCTACAAAGTTACAAATCTCAAAGTCCACTCCAAAGGGAGATATTTTGTTTTTAAAAAATCCCTTTTCAAGAACTACAACGAACGGCTAGTTTGGACTACAAAGTTGTTTTCCTGTATTTGTGACATCACATTGTAAATCCCGCCTATGGAAATTTGACTGGTTGGCGGTTGGGGAGAACGCTTGGTTGAGCTCTGCACGTTTCAAAATCGAAACCCAGTGCGGGTGTTTTTATATCACTGTATTTCTGATGGAAACCAACTGTTTTCAGAAAATTATGGATGTCATTTTCATTTCATCTTGCATATAATGTCTGATAAAGCAGCGTTTGTGAGAGGAGCTCTGTTTTGTGTACAGCAGCGTTACCGGGGAAACCTCGAGCTCTCCCGCTCCAACAGCGCCTCCCGCTGGCAGAGAATTAATTTGCCGTCTAAAACACCGTCTAAGCTGTTCGCCAATCACAACGCACTGGGACAGCTAACCAATCACAACACATTTCGTTTTTCGGAAGGCGGGCCTTCATCAAGCCCGGAACTAATCGAGCCATTTGTGAGAGGCTGGGGAGAAAGGTATTGAAATAATGTAAATTATGTGAAAAATAATGCGATCACCAAGCATGAGAGCATGTTCTAGTACACCCCCAAAATAAAATCAAGACTTTGTAAAAGAGCATAATAGGACCCCTTTAATGCTCTATCGTGCTGGAAATATCCTCTACACCAAACTCAAGCCTAAACCTACCCGATAGTGTTAACAAATGCAAAAGTGATTAAAAAAATGCATTTGTTGATGCAGCCGTGCCATTTTAACTTCCTTATGCGGATTTGAGCTGTTTTGTTGAACTAGTTTCACGGGGTTCGTACCGGAGCTCTTCTTCACTCAAGTAAAACGGCGTATCCTGTGAGCAACTGAGCAAACCTACTGAATTAGAAAACTCATGCATATGAAGCTGTATATGTGACGACGACGTTCAAAAGTATCAGTTTTCAAATCTAACAGCATGTTAAAATGGTTTTGAATTCATAACATATGGGTTCTTTGAGTTTTTGGTTAAATGCCTGAAATAAGGTCTGTTGTTAACACAAGCTCAAGGTATTTATATTTTATACTACAATAAAATCAGCAAAACATTTTTTTTTTAAAGCTTTTAATTGTACTGAAAAAAGGTTGTTTTTAACGATGCTAAATTAGACTACAAAGGTTGTTGGACATTAAACCATCACGGCAAACAGGTAAACTCATCTACTCATTTAGCCCGCTTTTATAGCCTCATTGTGTTTAAAGGTTTTGTTTTTTTTAAATAAAGACTGAAAGAGTGGTGTAGTTCATTTATAGCCTATGTTTAGCTTTTTTCTTCTGCATATTGTATTTAAGCTTCAAAATTTATAAAAGTAGTGTTCATTTGTGAGGATCATTATGTACCAAACGTGTGAGAGTTGTAAACTTGTGTTAGACACAGCTTATTTTCTGCAACAATCCAAAAGCCAACTGGAAAAATCTGTTTATTTGTTTAGGGAACGAGGGTGATGTGAACTTCTGGGATGGCCAACAAAATAACATCATAAATGTAACACTTTATAGATAAAGAGACTTTTTCTCTTTTATTCTATATCATCTTATTTCAATTTGTCTTATATTTATGGTACCAATGGTAAGCAGGGGAACTAAAAGCAGTCAGAAAAGCAGGAAGGTGCTTGGTAGAAAAAAAATCCACATTGGGTTACAATTGGAGGTGTCAGGTGGGATGGAGGGCAGTTGCAATGTCGTGAGACTGCCATAGATGAGTGACAGAGAAGTGGTGTGTGCATCTGTATCAGCGCTGCACTGAGAGTCATGGTTTTTGTGTGATTGTGGCTAAAATACAAGTCATAAACTTGCTGCATATGGGATGGAAAGGGTGCAACTGCATCCAATCGAATTCACACAGTGATGGTGTGTGCTTTATATGTGTGTTTAAAGTGAGTGCCAGACATTGAGTATAGAACCACAGAGAAGAGCAAATAAATGGTTTGTCGAACTGAATGCACCTACATTTGCAGAAAAAAAACGTGTGTGGATTTGCAACGGATTTCTGCTAAAATGACTCAAATTTGATCTGATCTTCAACCAAGTCACAACAACAAACACCATAGTCTGCTTAAACATAAGTTTTCCTGTCAATATGGCACAGGTTAATGACTACCTTAATTGGAGTCAACCAGAGTCAGAGCTTAATGAGTATAACACCAAAAAAAATCTAATTTAATAATTATAAATGTGTAATCAAATAAAATCCAATTTTATAAATCCACAGAAAATGCATTTTTTTTTTCCTGAAAATGTAGGTGCATCAGATAAAAATAAAATAAAATAAAAGTTACTTGCTTTGTGCTGTGGTTCCATACTTCTAAAATGTCTGACACTCTCCTTACACAAGCATAAAACACAATATCACTGTGTGAATTCGATTGGATACAGTCACACTCTTTCTATCCCACAAGGCATCAAATTTTATGACCAATTTATGCAAAAATCTATGGTTCACATACTTTTTTCTGCAACTGGATAATCTTCAAGTGGGGAGGAAACCATGAATTTCCTTATCTGTTCTCAAAAAGGACCAAAAACAACAGTTTCAAAGCACCTTTGTGAGGGTATGACGGAACAGCCACTTATGAAGCCGTTGGTCTGAGAGCAGGCTAATCTAGCTGTACTGATTACATAGAACTAATAATGTTCAAGAGGTTTCAAAGGAAATTAAATTTGAGCAGTAAGCCAGAAGTGGGGTTATGCAACACACAACATACCATGATCGGCTTCTCCTCTGCTGTATTGCTGCTGTCAGATCGGCATAGAGCTGAGAGAGAAAAGAGGAGAGCTGGGCGAGGGGAAAGAGTGAGGGAGACAGCTAAAAAAAAGAAAGAATGAAGTGTTGAGCAGCTTTCAATCAGGCTGGAGCAGCAGGGAAGATGCTGGAAGCAGGTAAGTGGGGTGCTGCGATGCCCCCCACCAGTAAATCTATCCATCTCTCCATCCTCAGCTCTTCACAAACCAACACACACAAACTCACGCAGATTCTATTGAATGTGTCCTTGCGGCAGGAGGCTGATCTGCAGTCTAAACAGTAGCCGCTGAAAGAGTGTCCTTATGTTACATAACCTCTAAGAACAGAGATTCAGCTCTTCATTTAGCCGTGGAACAAGCCCTCCTTATCTGTCTATCCCCTGCACCTCTGCTGGAGAGGCTTCTTGTTGTGGATTTAGGCGGTAATATCTATGAAGCAAATTTTGAAATGGCTCAACCACATTGAAACCGAATCGAGCTTTACTGCATGTGTCCCCTCTCAATTAGAAAAACACAGAGATAGTCAATATTCCCTGGGTGAGACTAGAAGCATCATGCCAATCAACCTGTTCCCTTTGATGTTTGGGCTTGAAGTGGATTTTAAACAATACGAAACAATAAAATAATAATCTATCTAAAAATAGTATATGTATATGTATGTATACATACAAAGCTGGGTAGTAACTGATTGCATGCAATCTGGATTACGAGTATCAGATTCCAAAAATTAAGTACTTTTAATTAGATTAACCCCCGGTTTCACAGACAAGGCTTAAGCTATAGTCCCAGACTAAAATGCATGTTTGAGCTGTCTCAACTGAAAATATCTTGCTCTGACAAATCTTAAAATAGGTCAGTGTCATTGTTCTGTGTCAAGATGCACACCTTAATGTTTTCTTCTAAGGCATTTTTGTAAAAGTTGCTTAAATATTTAATTTAACCAAGACCTAGTCCTGGCTTAAGCTAAGCCCCGTTTGTGAAACCGGGCCTAAATATTACATTTTAAAATACTCGTAAACAGACTAAATTTACTTTTTTGTTGATTACATGATTACATATCATTCACTCAAAGTTCTTTTGAACTTTCTCATTAATGATTCCTGAAAAATGTCACTACCACAGTATCTACAAAAATATTAAGCATAACTGCTTTTCAACCTTGATAATCAGAAATGTTTCTTGAGCATCCAATTAGCATATCAAAATGGTTTCTGAAGGATCGTATGGCACTGAAGACTAAATTTGCCACCATTCAGCTCTGTCAAAAAATAAATTACATTTTAAAACAGAAAACAGTTATTTTAAGTTGAAATAATATCTCGCAATATTACTGTTTACTGCATTTTCGATCATAAGAAATCTATCTATCTATCTATACATACAGGTGCTGGTCATATAATTAGAATATCATCAAAAAGTTGATTTATTTCACTAATTCCATTCAAAAAGTGAAACTTGTATAATGTATACATTCATTCCACACAGACTGATATATTTCAAGTGTTTATTTCTTTTAATTTTGATGATTATAAGTGACAACTAATGAAAACCCCAAATTCAGTATCTCAGAAAATTAGAATATTACTTAAGACCAATACAAAGAAAGGATTTTTAGAAATCTTGGCCAACTGAAAAGTATGAACATGAAAAGTATGAGCATGTACAGCACTCAATACTTAGTTGGGGCTCCTTTTGCCTGAATTACTGCAGCAATGCGGCGTGGCATGGAGTCGATCAGTCTGTGGCACTGCTCAGGTGTTATGAGAGCCCAGGTTGCTCTGATAGTGGCCTTCCGCTCTTCTGCATTGTTGGGTCTGGCATATCGCATCTTCCTCTTCACAATACCCCATAGATTTTCTATGGGGTTAAGGTCAGGCGAGTTTGCTGGCCAATTAAGAACAGGGATACCATGGTCCTTAAACCAGGTACTGGTAGCTTTGGCACTGTGTGCAGGTGCCAAGTCCTGTTGGAAAATGAAATCTGCATCTCCATAAAGTTGGTCAGCAGCAGGAAGCATGAAGTGCTCTAAAACTTCCTGGTATACGGCTGTGTTGACCTTGGACCTCAGAAAACACAGTGGACCAACACCAGCAGATGACATGGCACCCCAAACCATCACTGACTGTGGAAACTTTACACTGGACCTCAAGCAACGTGGATTCTGTGCCTCTCCTCTCTTCCTCCAGACTCTGGGACCCTGATTTCCAAAGGAAATGCAAAATTTACTTTCATCAGAGAACATTACTTTGGACCACTCAGCAGCAGTCCAGTCCTTTTTGTCTTTAGCCCAGGCGAGACGCTTCTGACGCTGTCTGTTGTTCAAGAGTGGCTTGACATGGACCCTGAAACCCATGTCTTGCAGACGTCTGTGCGTAGTGGTTCTTGAAGCACTGACTCCAGCTGCAGTCCACTCTTTGTGAATCTCCCCCACATTTTTGAATGGGTTTTGTTTCACAATCCTCTCCAGGGTGCGGTTATCCCTATTGCTTGTACACTTTTTTCTACCACATCTTTTCCTTCCCTTCGCCTCTCTATTAATGTGCTTGGACACAGAGCTCTGTGAACAGCCAGCCTCTTTTGCAATGACCTTTTGTGTCTTGCCCTCCTTGTGCAAGTCAACTGTCAAGTCAGCAGTCTTCCCCATGATTGTGTAGCCTACAGAACTAGACTGAGAGACCATTTAAAGGCCTTTGCAGGTGTTTTGAGTTAATTAGCTGATTAGAGTGTGGCACCAGGTGTCTTCAATATTGAACCTTTTCACAATATTCTAATTTTCTGAGATACTGAATTTGGGGTTTTCATTAGTTGTCACTTATAATCATCAAAATTAAAAGAAATAAACACTTGAAATATATCAGTCTGTGTGGAATGAATGTATACATTATACAAGTTTCACTTTTTGAATGGAATTAGTGAAATAAATCAACTTTTTGATGATATTCTAATTATATGACCAGCACCTGTATACACGATAACCTGAATGTACCTCCATCCTAAACGAAAATGCACTAGTAGACTAAGTCTCACCAAGTTGCTAAAAAGTATTTTTGTCTTTGGTCATGTCTAATCTTGCCTAGAGCACCAAGTGAGTCAAGACTGCCAGTGAAGCTCCATCAAAACCAAAACAACGACTCTGAGTGAGACCACCTTTGCTGGAAGCTCTTTGAAGCAGCCCTGCACCGTTAAGATGTATAGACCTCAAGTGTCTTCCATTTCAAAGCTGAAGTCTCTCAAAGTCTGAAAACACCTTTTGTTCCACAGAAACCTTCTCACAAGAATGTCTTTTAAAAGACCTTTGTCGTTCCCACTCAGAACTGACAGTGACAGTCAGGAGATGCCAGGAACGGGCACACAAGAGCGGTTTTAACATGAAAGGATTCCCTCGTTGGCAAAACGAGCTCACTATAACCTCTGTGTGACAGCTTTTCACTCTGTCTGTTTGCCAGGAGGCGGTTTTATTGGCATGGAATGGATATGTAATCACCAATGTGTTTAATGTGACTGTGAGCAGCTACTCCAGGTCTGAGAGCGTCTTTCAGAGCACAAGAACAGAATTGTTAGTCACATAAATCACACTGGCAAATTTATCAAGAATAAACACAGTTCCTAGACAGCACGTTCAGAAACAAGCACTCAACTGATGAACGGTGAACTGGATCTACATTAAGAAAATACAACCCACATACAGAATGGAATCAAGGACTCTAGGAGCCCTAGAACATGTGCTTTTGTGATATATTCGCGAAACATCACTGCCTAATCATACATCACATCCAGATCTCTGCCCAACTAAAAAACAGCTGGACTCATCTGTCCTTAGCACTCAAATTATCTCCAGTCATGCCAAGCAAAGAGCCATTATCATCTCACAATGTGCCAAGGGTCTCTTTTAATTAAATCAGATTTGATGTGAGGGTAAAATATATTTTTTTAAATTAATTTCCTGTTTGAAATCGCGTCACGCTGCCAGACCCAGCACTAACAATAAACCAATGAGATGCAGCGTGTGAAAGGAAGTCTGACCTGATAAATTAATGAGCCAATCAGAACAGACAATTGGCCAGTAAACTGCAGGATGTGAGCGGTCCTGTAAGCAAATCAAATTTCCTGTAAAAGAACAGCTGTGAGATGATTGGTGACGCATTTGTCTTGTGTAAAATGCGAATTGGGAATTCAGCGAAGAAACCTGTGCCATATTCACTAACCGTCATAATCTAGCTTAACCAGGTGCTGAAAAAGTGCCATGGGTATTTAAATGAAGTCACTGTCATTCTTTTCAGCACAAACACACCTGTCTATGTAAATAAGGCTTTAGAAAGTTTGTAAAAGTGAGCGCTATTTGCTTGCCGTAATTAACGTTGTGCTATTACCGCCTGCGGAAAGCAGGCAGTAAATAGGGTTTATTAAAAAGTGAAGTTTGTGTACATTTTCTACTCATCATGGCAGTAGTAATTCATCAAATGATAATCAAATAATGGAGAACAGCATTATAATGTGGCATATATCCAGACAGCGTGCAGTCGAGTACACTTTCTGCATTTTAAAAAGCCGATCGTAGTGGTGGAGTGATACTGGTATAGTCCTACTTAAAGCAGTGGTTCTCAACAAAGGGGACACAAGATGATTATCTATAACAGGGCAACAAGCATTAAAATAAGCTAAAACAAGTCAAGGTATTTCTTATTTAATTCTGGAAAAGTGCTATAAATTCACTGTTTAAAAGTAGTGGGAAAAACATTCAGCTCTTAAAACTTCTGAAATTCTTACATTTGTTTACAAAACCAAAGAGTGTCTGGCCTTCAAATGTTGTTGTGGACAATAGTGTTGAGAAATAGTGAATTTTAGCATGAAAATTGCATTAAAAACAAACTTTTCACAGCCTTATTTGCTTAATTCCTTTAGTGAATCATGTGTAGCACAAATGGCGAGTGTGAATGTGGCACTCTAAGTAGGTGCAATTCATTCTTGTTGAATTCCCCTTGTGTGTCATTTCTTTATTCAGCATGCATTTGTGGCATTTGAAAGTTTGATTGCATTGGCCTACTTGAGTGACAACTCAAAATGGCATGTATCATCCATTGAGGCACTAAAATACAGTGTCATATAGAGTTCATGGAGCTGAAATACATACAGTTGATGATTACTGCATGTGAATTATTGTGTCAGTGTGTGTATGTACTCACTGGCAAAAAGGCAGTAACTGCAGTAAAGTCTCCTTTGTGGGCTGGGCAGTGAATTCAGGCAGTGTCTGGATCAGTTTATTCATCACCATACGCAGGTATGACTGCAGCAGTTTCCTCCTCTGCTCTACAAACTTGGCATCCTACAAATTGATACAAATACACGGTTCAAATGTCTTAAAAGGATAGTTCAGCTAGAAATGAAAATTGCCATTGTTCACTTCCCCTCATGTCATTCTAACCCATGTGAAAAACATTAACATTAACATTAACATTATTAATGAAATAAAAAGCCACTTAAATATATCCAGAGTACACTTCCATGAATATGTTTCCTAACAACCTTAAAGTTTTAAAGTACATTTTAGATCATTGTTTTAATAATCTTTTGTCATGATTTAAAAAAAGAACTGTGCACTTATTTTGATGTGGGGAGTAAAATATTAAAGCACTTGTAAAGTACTTGATAACCATATTAACTGTAGTGTGTTATTTTACATTACATTTAAAGTTAATATATATGTACATATAGAATAGAAATTGCAGCCAAGTATATTTTACTTTACCACAAATGCTTCAGTACATTTGACAATTCACTTTAACCATATTTCAAATACAACAGAATAATGAAATTACATATAAATATATCTAAAAGCACTAAGTTCAATTAACCGCCTTTAATTACAATTTAAACTATGATACATTTTCATTTAATTATATATCCCAGTAATTAAGTGTCCAAAAACATTACATTCAGTTGGCTCAAGTATAAAGTATATTATTTCCATTTTTCAAAGTATGCCAAAGTGTACTTCTTGAAGGATGTTCATGCAGCTCTTTTCCATACTGTACACTGACAGAAAAACCAACCATGTTCTGTCAAACCTGGTGCAACATCTGAAAATGCCATATTTTAACATACAACGAGAGCTTTGGTGGAAGAGATCATTATGAGAAATTATTGACTTAAATATGGATCTATCTATCTATCTATCTATCTATCTATCTATCTATCGAGAGTAGTATATAAAAATAGAGTAGCATGAACATTCTGCTGAATTTCTCCTTTTGTGTTCCATATGAAGATGAGAAGTTAACTATGATTATTTAGTCCATCCAATCAATATCTCTCTAAAAACCTGTTTCATCAGGACTTGCTTTGAATTTAGAGCATCAAAACATCAGCATCACGACTGTACGCAGCATATCAAGCTGATGGATAACCAGATCAAAGTCAGCGCTGTGGCGGGGGTGACATCAAAAGCAAATGAGATAGAACAAGGGACAGCGGGAGAAAGATTGAAATGTTATTAATGTCCCCTTGATGGCTGATTAATTGGCCCTGATGCTCCTGTTCACATGTGTGCATATGACATCAGTCAAGTGTCACGTGCTGAGGGGAAGTGGACTACTCTAAATGTTCTGGCGTCACCCACTTCATCAGAGGCCAACGGCTCAATCGCTTAACAATAATAAAGAGCGTTAGGAAATGAGTGTTTGTGTGCCATCTAAACCACTGCCACCCCGCGTTTCAGCATTAGTGTGTCATCGGGGCACGCAGTTCTAATAGTGATCTATCTCCAACAGGCATGAAAAGGCATAAAAGTTGATTATGATATGGGATATGTGGAGGAGATCACTGCTGTCAGATTATCTTACCCATGAGGGCTGTGCCTGCCAGGGCTCATTTAATGCTCCGGCCCACGTCATCTCAGAACTCTCTTTAAAGGTTAGAACCATGACACCAACCACAAATATTTGCTCTTTGAGCACTTGACAACAATAACATCAAGTGATATTCACTATTAAGTATATTAGGCGGTCTATAACCACCTTAATCAGGATGGAGACGAAGCAGCCTTTTTCATATTATAAGAAATTGCATTTTAAGCCTGACCTATAAAAACATAAATATAGTTATAAATATATGTATTTGCATACATTGTTATGATGCTTACATTACAATAACAATTTAAAGGGGTGGTTGACTGGTTTTTTTCTAGGCTTGATTGTGTTTATGGGGTGCAGTCTAGCATGTGTTCATGCTTGTTTTTTATAAAAACGCATTATTTTTCACATAATTTACCTTCATTCCACACCTCTCTGTCCCTTCTCTGACAAACGCCTCGATTTATTTCCTGGTTTTATGAAGCTCCTCCTTCAGAAATACGCGATGGGCTGAGATTGGTTAGCTGGCTCAGTGTGTTGTGATTGGCTAAACCGCCTCTACTGCACGTCTGAACGTCCCGCCCCTCTCCTCAGTGGCATGTGCTCCAGTTGAATTGTAAACAGTGGCGTTGTCTATAATGCTTATCAATTTGAGCCCGATTGAGACCCAGAGGATATTAGTGAAGAGGATCCGCAGAACCTGTGCAAGCACGGCTCTTAATGGTATGTTTGGTTGTTGTTGTCTCATACTTTTAAATACGCTGCTATTTGTAAGTGCTACTGCTTCTGTTAGCTTTTAATATACGGTTTTATCCTGATTAAAGCTTTAATACAGCACAGCAACCGCACGCGTGTCCATTTATAATGCTTCTCATTGCTGTGTGAAAATAAGTGTATAATTGGAACAGTTTGTTGGAGCTGATCTGACGAAATGAATGAGAGAGAGAGAGAGAGAGAGAGAGAGAGAGAGATGCAGAGAGAGAGAGAGAGAGAGAGATGCAGAGCAGGGCGACACGAGTAACAGTATTAAGAACCGCTGCTTTAATGATTTTGAAACTTGAGAATCCATTAGAATCGTTAGAAGACAGAATCGCGATTCATATGAATAGCTTTTTACGTACACCCCTAGTTTTCTCTTCCTCTTCTCTAAAGCAGCGCAGCATGGCCTCGCCCCCTTTGCTGCGTGTTCCCGGGGGCGGGGTTTATCTGGGTTCATGACGTATCAGACCCGGAAAGTAACTCGTTGTAGTCCCTTACCTGTCGTTTTTGTAGGCATTAAACTGCCAGAATTTTAAAAGACGATATCTCCGTTTGCATTGAACTTTCAGCGCCGCAACTCTGCAGATATTGTTTATGCTCAAACAGCAACATTACACACTAACTAATGTTAAAAAAGTGAAATCGCAATCAACCACCCCTTAAGGTTTGTAATATTGGTTTGTTTTTGAAAGATGTATCTTATGCTCAACAAGGATGCATTTATTTGATTAAAAATACAATAAAAAACAGTTTGAATTTGTGAAATATTACTACTTAAAACAATTTGTTTTTTTAATGTTTTAAAAGTGTAATTTATTTCTGCAATGACAAAGGTGAATATTCATCAGTCATTACTCCAGTCTTCAAAGTCACACGATCCTTTAGAAATCATTTTAATATGCTGATTTTGGTGCTCAAGAAACATTTCTTCTTATAAAAAAAAAAAAGGAAAACAACATATTTGCTACTTAATATTTTTCAAAAAAAACATGATACATTTAATGAATATAAAGTTACAGCATTTTCAACATATTTTGTAACATTTTAAATATCTGTTATTTTTTTTCATTTAAAATAATTAATTTCTTTAAATAAATAAAAAAAACGACCCACAACTTTTGAGCAGAAGTGTATCGATTAATTATTGCAGAAAACTACATATAATAGGATAAACTGGCTCAAATATGATATGATAGAAATAGTGATATGACAAAGAAAAGAAGCCCAAAGCCTTTGGTATTTCTTAGTAAAAGGCTTATTTCTAATATTTTCCTAGTTTGAGGATGTATTATGCTACTAATTGGATTCTATCAGGATAACAAGATACTAAAACACCTTTTCACTGAGGGACCATTAAAGGCCAAATACCTTGATAAACAAGCCAAGCACACGCACACACAGCATTATGGCAAGTGCATCTAATAACTGATGTTTTAAGCGGTTTATGCGTGCATCTTGAGTAGGACCTTCAGACAATCTGTTAACACAAACACCCGCCTGCAATTCACACAAACAACTCGTGACAAAACCAACAAAGCACTTTTGCTTTGGAAGGTGGAAGAGAGCGCTAGTTGTTCACTCCCACCACCGTCAACATTTGCAGTGTTTCTCTGCAAATTATTTTCTCTGTCACTTTGCTTCTGTCTTTGGGCCAGTTTTGTTTCTTTCCTTAAACGACAGGCTCCTATCCAAATTCCTCAAAGCACAGTTCTGCTGATCGTCTGTGTCTGACAGCGACAGGCAGTGAGACAGAGAAAATCACTGCCAGACGCTGCCATTATAGCCAATAAAGACTTGCTGGAGTGCTTCTCCATCTTCACAGGCTATTGTCTGGACCAGGAGATGGCTTTAGCCAGCCGGTGCTGCACAAAGGGTTGTGTTTGTGTTCGCTTTTGTCCGATCACACGTGCAGCATGTATGGACACGTGTGCAGATTTGAATGAAGGAGACGCATTGTCAAAATGACAAAGTGTGAGGGTGATTCAAGCTGGTACAGTGAAGTACAGCACAAGCCATCATACTCTCCCTGAGAATTAAACAGTTATGACTGAAAGAGGTGATTTATCACGCTGACCGTCCCACTGAAGGTTGCTGTAAAAGTGGTTGTATGTTGCTTTTCGAATGGGGGAAATAACCTCATTCATCCTACAAATAAAATCTGATGGTACATATTTACTCTAGTTTATCTCCGCGCTGCCCGCAACTGTTTGACAAATTGGATTTACTGTACAAAACCACACGAGCTAATCAATCATTCTAGGCATATCTGCAGTAACTAATCAGGTGTGATGTGAGACGTTATTTACAATTATGCATTTGCCTGATGGTTTTATCCAAAATGACTTACAGAGGATTTAGGATTTAACCCTGTGAATCAAACTTTTGACGCAGTCATTACAAAAGCCATGTTACAAAACCGGGGTTGTGAAAAATGCAGAATTAAAGAACATAAACTGAATTGGACAGAAGAGAAGTGATCCTCGACTGAGCCTGATTTCTCCCAAGGTTTAATATTCATTTAATATTCAGCAATATACTGCATTGGCACTATTGAATGAGAAGAAAACTTAAACTGAATTGAGTTGAATACTGACAGCATTGTGTACTGTAGAGCTCCTTTATGGCTCAAATTGGTTCACAACTGACAATTTTTGCAACATCAACTCTGTTATGGAATCTAACTGAATAATGAACAGTTTGAGTTAAATAATGACACTACTGTCTACAATTGAGCTGCTATTCCCTGAATTAAACTTGTGAAGTGTGAAGTGAAGTGACGTGTGCAAGTATGGTGACCCATACTCGGAATTTGTGCTCTGCATTTAACCCATCCAAGTGCACACACACAGTAGTGAACACACACACACCGTGAACACACACCCGGAGCAGTGGGGGTCTGCTCAAGGGTCTCACCTCAGTGAGGTGGCATTTTTGCTGCGTGATAAATATCAGCAGCACGGCACACCGGTTTATATGTAGGCTATAGGCCTATTTATCCAGAAATGGATAAATATTAATTCTGCTGTTAAAAACAATAAAGAAACAGTGTAGGAGATTGGTTATTATGTGCAAACAGTGAGAAATTCTATATTTGGGAAGTGTGCGCATGTAAAAAAAAAATAATTCAGATTTGAAGCTTGTGACATATAAACACGCACATCAACCCGATCACTTTATTTAGCGATCATGTAAACACTACATTCAGATTCATCAATCGGAATGAATTCAGTCCGATTGAACCAAAAATTGTGCATGTAAACGTAGCCAATGTTCTCTCACCTTGGAACATAGAGAATTTATTAAAGGGAAAATTAGACAATGGAACACACTTATTATTGTGCTTTATCTGAGGAGACAACTGAATAATCAGTACTTGTATGGCTGAAAAAGCAGAAAAGGTCTGAAGAAATAAAAAACAAGTGTAAACATTTGTTAGTTATGAACAGATTTGATTCAGCTCAGTACAGGATACAGAAGGTGAGAAGATCTGATGATGGAGAAAATCCTGTGTAGCAATGCCAAAGTCGCCTCTTTTCTGTTGGATAATTAAGGGAATTATTACGTAGACTGATTGTAGAGACAATCATGCTGATCACGTCTTTTTATGATTCTCTCTGTTTTTAAACCTTTTAAACTTATTTTCGAAAGATTTCAAACAAGGTTTGCAAAGCCAATATTCAAATTTTGCCTTTACAAACTTTATTTTTTAGTTTAAAATGACATGTCCTTGAAGCTTTCTTACATTCACATTCAAATTGCAATTCTGAATTTTGTTTGCTACCTCACTTCAAATTCAATTCAAATTTAGGAATTGAACTGGAATTCAGGAGACATTTTCAAACCAATTCCAAATCACGCACAATCTTTATAGCACACACTGACAGTTTTTTATTAAGAAAGTTTTCATAAGAACCAAGCAAGTCATGAGAGATCACCTGTTTCCTGTGTGTTCTCTGCACATGTTCGGTGCAAGAAAAAAACTGGCATACGCATCAGGCATGTTGCATATGCATACAAAATCCAGGAGTCATAATTTATTCACTTTGACTAGTGAAAGCAGAAATGGCAAACACTGCATTAATGAGAACAGGGCAGATCCTCCTGGGGCTGTCATCTTTAATGCAAAGATAATGTGGAGTTAAATTAAAGCTGCGCCCAAGAAACCCGAAGAGACAACAGACTGTCTTCTATTTCTGCGCCTCCCTCAACCTTTTGTTTAAGCCAAATGGTGGGAAATCAATAATGTATGATACAGGTAGCCAGTACCATAATGACCATGTGTTATGAACCATAAAGAACTTTCCAGACTCTTGCACTCAAGAAAATATGGATACTAATGTCTCAAACCAGGTGTTGGGAAAGGCCAATGATGAGAACAAATGGGTCAGTAAATATACGAGAACCTGCAGAGAGTCAGTGAATAATTCAGCACACAGCAGAAGGTGGGTCAGAAGAGAAAGTCTCAACCTCCACTCAAAATCTTGTGCTAGAAAGAGCCAAACGAGTAGTTCACCCAAAAATAAAATGCAATCCAACAATTTTTTTTTGCCCTCACGATGTTTCAAACAAAAATTCAGTAATTTTTTCTATATATGTGTGTGTGTGTGTGTGTGTGTGTGTGTGTGTGTGTGTAATAACATAGTTATCTGAAAATAATTTAAAACAATAATGTATTTATTTGTATAATATAATATTAGGGCTGTCAAGCGATTACAATTTTTAATCTAATAATTACATGATGGGCTGATTAATTAATTAATCACAAATTAATCACACATCAGTTTTGGCTAAGAAATTACCCACCAAAAGATAATTTAAAGTAATTATTGTGTTAGATGAAAAAAAAGCATTGAAGAGACATTACAAAAATATTTTTTTTTAGAAAGAAATATCTTCATTCAACATTTTTTGTGAACATGCATGATAATGTACTGAATTGTGTTTTTCTTTCAATTATCAATATGTTTTCTGGGTAACACTTTACAATAAGGTGTCATTTGTTAACATTAGTTAATGTATTAACTAACATGAACAAACAATGAACAATGCATTTATTACACTATTTATTAATCTTTGTTAATGCTAGTTAATTAAAATACAGTTGTTAATTGTTTATTTATGTTAGTTCACAGTGCATTAACTAATGTTAACAAACAACTTGTGATTTTAATAATGCATTAGTAAATGCTGAAATTAACATTAACTAAGATTAATAAATGCTGTAGAAGTATTGTTCATTCTTAGTTCATGTTTACTAATGTTGTTAACTAATGTTAACTAATGAACCTTATTGTAAAGTGTTACCGTTTTCTGTTATGTAGTATGTGTCAAGTTTATAGATGCAGAAAAGTGCCAGATGTTAAAAATGTGTCGTCATTCAAAAAAAAAAAATTAACTCGACCGAGCAAAATTACTTTAAATAATCCCCTGCCTAGAAACACCACTGAACATCACATTTTCAATTGTGCAACTATATGTGAAAAAATGACACTCTTGCTTATGCATGTTATTTCTAAACTATATCATATGATATAATTATAAGACAAAAGCCCATAGGCTTTTTAGCTGAATAGTTTTTGCCTGGGAAGAATGTATATTGGGACTGTGCAACATCTACACATTCCCTCAAAGTTCCTCTGAACCTCTGCTCTCATTCTGGCCTGTGGCTATGTGGTACAGTATCATCTCTCTCTACATCTGAGCAACCCAGCTGCAGTGAAGATTACACTGTATGCAGCAAAGCGTGAAAAAACATGAACATTTGCTCATTTTAATCATGGTAAATGTGGGTCACAGGGATGGTCAAAGGTCTGTAATTGTTCCCCCTGGAGATGTGATGAATAATATGAGCAAAATATGAGTGCACAGATAATCTAGATAAAGGTTATTCATTCATAATGTGACGTTAGCAAGGTCCTCTAAGAAACGGTGCAACTAGAGTTCCCAGCTTTGCCATTACATGCTCATTATTCTAATCAGATTAATATTCATAACCAATGTTAGATTCATTCTTTGACCACATTTACATAAACATTTTCAGATTAAAATCCATATTCTCATTAAACCTTTAAACTGAAAAGAGGTTTACATGTTCACTTGTGTATAGCTATTTTATATTCCTGCATGCATGGAAAACATTGTATTTTGAATAAACTAAGACATGCACTCTATCCACGCTATTATTCTCTTCTACGTCTCTAGCCACTTATTACTCCACATTTGAATAATTTAATCAAACAAATCATTTACATTCATATCCACAACAATAGAATAAACAGAAAAGTTTTTGAAAGAATCCTACTATGTCCAAAAAGGCTGCATCTATATGTAAAAATACAACAAAAACAGTAATATTGTGAAATATTATTATACTTTTAAATATTACTCCAATCTCAGTGTCACACGATCCTTCAGAAATCATACTAATATTCTGATTTGGTGCATATTAAGTATGATAAAAGATATAAATGATGAAAACAGTTGTGCTGCTTAACATTTTTGTTGAAACCATGATGCAATCTTTGATGATCAGAAAGTTTCAAAGAACAGCATTTTGAAATCTTTTGTAAATGTCATTACTGTCACTTTTGATCGATCCTCAAAGAAAACAAAGTATTACACTGTACCATAAAAGTACTGTACTGTACATTCTGAGACTCTGACATGACGCATAATAGGAATATAACTATACAACATTAGGAAGATTAGGCCCTTCCTGTCAGAGAAAGCCGCACAACTCCTTGTCCAAGCTCTTGTTCTCTCCAGACTGGACTATTGTAATGCTCTCTTGGCGGGCCTTCCCGCATGTACTATCAAGCCTCTGCAACTGATCCAGAATGCAGCAGCCAGAGTAGTCTTTAATGAGCCGAAAAAAGCTCACGTTACCCCTCTCTTCATCAGGTTACACTGGCTACCAATAGCCGCTCGCATCAAATTCAAGGTACTGATGTTTGCCTACAAGACCACAACTGGCGCTGCACCAATATACCTAAATTTGCTAGTTTAAACTTATGTGCCCTCCAGAGGCTTGCATTCTGCAAGTGAACGATGCCTTGTGGTGCCATCCCAAAGAGGTACCAAATCACTCTCACGGACCTTTTCCTGGACTGTGCCCAGCTGGTGGAATGACCTCCCGATCTCAATACGAACAGCTGAGTCTTTAGCCATTTTCAAAAAACATCTAAAAGACACATCTTTTTCGCCAGCACCTGACTAACTAATACTAACACTTACCTATTCTATTTAATAATAAAAAATTTTTTTTTTTTTTTTAAATCCTAGCTACGTGTACTGTGCTAGACTAACTGAGACTTGTCATGCCACTTGTATACTGTTGCTCTCTCGATGGTCTGATTGCTTCTATTGTTCTCCTCATTTGTACGTCGCTTTGGATAAAAGCGTCTGCTAAATGATTAAATGTAATGTAAATGTAACTAATTTTGTATTCACTTTGGAATATTATTGTGCATGTCAAATGTGGTCTCCTTTTTTCATTCATTCAGTCAGTTCAGCTCACTCATTCGTACTCGCACCACTAGAAAATAAAGTCTGTGCACCCTGGCCTGCCAGTACATTAGCACAAAAAAAGTTCTCTCATGCTTTTGTCTGTACTTGTGTCTTTATATGAAAAAGTTTACGTCAGTTTCTGCACTGATAAATTGTAATCTGCTTGCTTGTAAGTTTGATGTGGTATGGTGTAGTGGTAACATATTTAAGTAGCGAAGTTAAGATTGCAGATTTGAATTCTGTGAGCAGCAATCAATGATCTAATGCCATTGTGCCCTTGAGCAAAGCACTTAAGGGATACTGTCCCTGTGACAAGTGTACTGTAATAACTGTACCTTTAGATTAAAGCATCAGCTTAATAACTACTATTGTTGTGCACCTCCGCCACTTTCTGACAAGGAGTTTTTAAATGGCAATGAGTCATAATAGCAGAATAAATAAATGGTTCAATTAAACAGTCTCTAGTGCTGTGTTCTTAATATACAGACCTGGGTTTAACGTGTGACAAGGAAGTATATTATGCTAAAAAACTTCAATATATGCCTATAAAACACCCAGGTAAAAGTGATACACTGATACACTTATCAGTATGCATATGTGGGTAAAGCTAGCAGGTATTACACACTGGCATTGTCCTGTTTTGCTGTGAGGCTATCAGCTGAGAGCAGGGACAGTGAGGATGCTGCCTAGGGAGGATGTGCACATTATCTCTGTACTGAAACCCTCTAAACAGCCGATCCCCAGACAGACTCACCAAATCCCTCCATCAGCCCCTCAACCTATGAGTGGATGAAATAAACCTACCGCACAAGCCACACACACAAAACAACACAGTCACTTGGACAAACACTCAAATGAGTGGAAGAGCGTGATCTTGAACCAAACACAAATGCACAGATAGATATAAGAATACTAAAACTCTGTAGTGAGGGGCATAGACAAAGCTTATATTATTGTATTTCTAATATATTAAGAATATATTAATTCAATAAAGTTGAATTTTTGATTAAAAATGAAAGAGACGACAAAAATATTACTTGTTATATTTTAAATTGATATTATTATTATTATTATTCAATTACTTAATTTACAAACATTATTGTATTAATAATATTTTTACAATATTATATTTAATGGGCTAATAGTGACCAAATTATTCATATTTATAGGATATTATTATAAGATATAATAGGATATTAATATAGAATTATTAAAATTATTAATTATTAATATTCAAATTATTATTATTTTTAATATTTTAAAAAAAATCAGGCTATATTCCTCAATCTCAGGACTGTACATAACTTTTCATCTGTAAAATAGCACATTCACTATTCTTTCTATTTTCTCTATATTTGTATTACCATATAGCTATAATTTTTTATTTATTCTCTGTTCTCTTTATTATTAGTTTTATATTTCATTCTATTACCTTAATTGTTATGTATGTCTGCACTAGGTCTGTATTTTCTCCACTGGAAGCTCCTCTCACCAAGATGAATTCCTTGTGTGTGTAAACACTTGGCAATAAAGCTATTTCTGATTCTGACATTTGAAATGCATCTTGAGGTCTAGAAGTGATTGTTACAGTAAAAAAAAGTGCTAACATTTTGGATTTCGATAGGGCAATATATATATATATATAGGTACAGTAAATGTGTTAAAATATTCTTACTTCACAAGATCAAAACATCTTTTATTTTATCTTTGATTTAATGCATATTTGCAGATTGCGGAAAAATGCTGAGTTTCTAACAGTGCTTATTGTGAGCACCTCGTTACATAAAGGTGCTTCATGAATGAGGAGCTGGATTCAGCTTCATACTCCACAAACTGCTCTGATGAAATCCAAACTTAAAGCTCAGTGCTCACAGTCATATTGCGCCATTCAGCCCATTTAATGGCGAGCTTTCTCTGACGTCATAGAGGATGTGTTAAAGTGGACATAAGGCCGTGATATAGGTATAAAAGCCCATTTTTGAACGAACAGGTCCATATTAAGTCATGTGCATCCATACTCTTGTTTTCTTCACAGTAAAACTGCAGTGACTGACAAAGGAAATCGGTTATAGTTTACATAAATCTGTCATTGTAACGTGTGCGCATGTGAAAAGTTTCTTGTGAGCATGCAATAGTTTCTCGTGCTCATGCGAAAGTCTGTGTCTATTAGGGGCTCCGTACATACCCCCCCCCCCCCACCCCCACCTATATATATGTCCTATATATTAAGGACAATGTCAGTCCTGAACCACTGGACCATCCTAGAGCTCTGAGAGTTTGACTTAAAACTATTCAAGAGACTCTACCTTCTCAATGTGCATACAACTACTCATCCCGAGAGTTTTTAACAGGATAACACTGGCTACTTTATATGATCTCTCAATTACTGTCTAAGACAGCTCCCTTAAGATTTACTCCCCTTTAAAGTTGTGAAGCGTGAACAAGAAGGGAAAAAAGCAAAATGGAGCCTGTAAATGTGATCCTGATAAAAAAAACTCTGTTATTAAAAATAAATAAATAATCAAAACAGAGCTGAGGAGATTATGAGGTGACAGTTTGACTGGAGTGCTGACAGTCGCCTCTCTTTGATGTCATCATTCTTCCTGTGGTTGGCTGGGTTCAGCATGGCTCTCCTTGGTATTCAGGGCACATTTGATGGGTAGGCTGGGGAGCGTTTAACATGTTTGCCCGGCAAGCCTCTGACAAATCAGCTGTTTAGGAGCTGTCAGTATGGTTGAGCAGCAAGGGGCCTGACATGGCCCAAGCAGATGGAGTCATGGACACAACAAGACACCAAATTCATATTCCATTCCAAAACACAGAGAGCTTCATGATAATCACAGAAGGAAAGTTGCCATCTTAGAGATAGAAGGATATTATACACACTGTATGGAAATGTATGGAAGCTACAAGGAAACTTTTACATTTAGATTTTTTATATATATTTATGATGAAAAGGGCCAAAAAAAGTGTAATAATCGATATTCTTTAACATTGCATGGTTGGAATTTTTGTGCAATCACCAAAGTATCAAATCTATTTGATTCGCTCAGAGGTGGAACACAAAGTGACAGTTTAAAGAAAATTCAAGATCTTGTCAGAGGAGACGCAAGAGCAGGCCTAGTGTTGCACTGGTTTGAGCGAGGCTCATGAAAGGTCTGGATGGATAATTACACAAGCTGCTGTCTCAAGATAAATGATGAGACTAGCAATGAGAGATTCAAAGATGCAGAAATTTCCAAATTTCCTAATTCGTGGCCATGATTAAACTAAAACGAGGAAATGAATTCCTAATTTGTGGAAACGACAAACGCATTTCATGTGCAGGCTTTCTGCAGGAGCCACTCAATAAATCTGAAGTACCCTGTTAACCTTTGATTTATCCACACAAGTGGATCCACAAAGAATCATTCTATGGGCCCTTTTAGAGTACCTCAAAGATTCGGCTTAAAGCTCAGTGCTGCGGAAGATCAGATATCATACGTGCATTCGTGTGCAATGGTGCATGTCACAAGGAAAAATAACGGAGCCCCTTTTTAACCAACCGCCAACGAGCTCCAGCAAAACAATAAAAGAATTAACGATAACATGACAGCTAATCTCAACGGGCCAATGATTACCAACAAAAGCCGTCGCCATCAAAACCCTCCACACTTGCAGCCATTTCAACTTTAAAAGCCTGCTCGCGACGCACCCTTTTCTCCCTGCTTTCTTGTTCTAACTGAGCCCTGAGGGTTTCCACACTCCAGTTGCATTTGCATGTCAAAGTTTCAACTAAAACTTCAGCAGAAGGCAGTTAGCAGCTCTCGGCTCTGAAAAAAAAGAGAACAGAGAGGCTCCTTCTGCCCCGTGTATGTGCGCAGCTTCTACACAGCACATAAATGAAACCCGCTTCCCTGAGAGGTCAGGAACTTATCACTGTACTTATAACGAGTTACTTGAGGACAGATGCAGACACATCTCCTAATTGACAATTGCTCAGCTGTTTTCTACTCCTTGGTCGTATGTTAAGAGCAAGATGGCAAAATGTGGCACGGGGTTAAAAATAACTCGTTTTTGAAGTCCAGATCAACAACCGACTGCTGGTAGTGCAAAACTAATGTGCTCAGAGCAGGTACAAAGCGTGCTGTCTTCACGCCAGCCCTGGGGTTGATTGACTCTTTTGATTGGCCATCCTTGAGGTGGGACGCAGGCTGGCAGTGCCTGTCTGGTTCCCGGTAAATCAGGTCTGTCTTTCACGCTCTAAAAAGTCTACCTTTGAAGGGCCACGCGGGGGCCAGTGGCTCTGCCTGGCATGCTCTCAAAAATCACAGGCAGCGGGAGGAAGCGGTGCCACAAGCCAATTACCTGCCCCTGAGTGAACAGAGGGGGGAAAAAAGAGGAAAATGAAAAGACAGGAGGGGAATCAGAGTGCTGTCAGAGTGGACTATCCTCATTAGCGCATACAGTGCTGCCCCGCTGATGATGCTGATGGGCACTGGGGCAGAGGGCAGGACCACATGACATAGCAATCTTGCCCTTATACTCACTGCACAGCAGCCTTGTAGATGAAAAGCTAGGAAAAGTGTCCACACCTCCAAAGTGGCAAAATCAATGGTGATAGAATTGAATTTGGCCAGCAAAACTCTATATATCAGTACAGCACAGAGTCAAAAACAGGTGTTTTGGGCAAAAAAAATGCCACAAAATGAACTAAACTGCTCCCCAGATTCATGAAAAAAGGACAAAAAAATGCCCCTGCACAATTAAAGTGGTTAAAGGGAAAGGTGAAAATGAATGACAAGTGTCAATTGCATTTACATTACATTTAGACCTGCTCATGTTGCATCAGATTTCTTTTTACACGTTTTTGGCAGTGCTGAGTATTATAACCACTCCTTTTGCAGGGTAGACCGCTTCAGTGATTATGATAGCATTTCTTGCAACTCACGCTAGAATGAAGTCATGGACTGTTTTAGTGATGGGTAATGTTCTTTGCAATATAATTTAATCCGAGTTTGAATAACCATTCTGTTTTAAACAATAACCAATGTGAACCAATGTGTAAAAAGAAATAAAACTATTTCATTATGTGTTTGTGAAGCAAGAATGTGATGTGCCACTCCATGTTTTATGTCTACTATTAATCAACATTAATAATAAATATTACAATATCAAAAAAATATCAACAATAATGATTTTTTGTTGCAGCTCTACCTTGTAATGTCTTTTTTATTAATATACTTTATATAGGCTATTTACATCATGCCACTGTTGTGTAAATACATGTATGCTCACTTTGAACAGCATTAATCATAAATAGTGGTCGACCGATATATCGCCAAGGCCGATATATAGCCAAGGCCGCTATATCGGCCGATATTTGGCATTTTTCAAATATTGGCATCGCCCCATAAGTTTTTCTGTTTGGCCAATGTGTTCGAGGCGGGACTTTTATTTTGACGATGCTGAGAACGGCAGTGCCTGAGCACACACACAGTGCTCACGTTCTCCCTCTTGTTCGCTGTTGTCGTTAACAGTTTTGTCTAATACGGATAGAAGTCTGTCTAATAATCAGATAAAACGGTTAAACAAAGGAATTAATGTATACAAAAAGTATTATAACGATTGCTTTTATATTATTAGTAATAGCAAGGCAAACATTATAATACTTTCTCGTTTGCCGTCAGCATTAAGCAAATAGCCTACGCATTTATATCATTTAAACAAATCTTTGAATGACTAATGAACATTTAATTTCACAAACCTTGCGAACTTAGTCGAATCCAGCTGTGAGATCTTGTGAAGTGTGCATTTTTATCCAGCATGATCGCGTGTTCTCTGTGTGACGGTCAGTCCTTGCGAATTGAATGCTTTAAACTTTAAATTCGTGATTTCAAATTATGCTGTGCTTTATGCATTTGCCCACTGTCATATTCATGTCATTTTCACTGTGTGCTGTATGTAAAATTAGTATTACCTTGGCTTTATTTGAAAAATATGATTCCTAATGCGCACAAACTTCCCAGAATATTGAGTGCCCTGTTGGTTACAGTGTTTACTTCCTTTTTAATTATATTTTTATTAAATATTTATTTATTTGTGAAAAATACTTTGTCATCTAAAGTGTAAGTATGTTTATTTTACACATTTATTTTTTAATCCACTGTCAAATGATTTCAAATTTCTTAAATATTAATAAAAATAAAAATCGGCTATCGCCCCCTTGCTTTCCAAGATATCGGCATCGGCTGTCAAAAAACCAATATCGGTTGACCACTAATCATAAATGCCATGTAAGATTGGAAGCTTCTGTTCCACCTTTGCCATGTAAAGATGGTTTATTGGTCTGTATTCTGTAGTATTCTGATTGACTGAAATAATTGGTTAAATATCTGTCTACAAAGGCACATTTAATACGGTAATTTCCCTTACAAACTTAAAAAAGCTCCTGGAAATCAATTCCAGGGGGAAAATATTGCCCCTTAATGAAAAAGTTGATTTCTGACCCTGGCAAAAACTGAGAGACTTAGGAGGAGTTTCTTCCCCCAGGCCATCAGACTCCTGAACTCAACTCAGCCTCTTAACATCACCATGACTTCACTTATTAATCACTCACAATCAGTAAGATATTCACACTCATTATTATCTACCTCATACTGACAGTGTCATTTGCACACATCACTTTCTGTGTTTTGGTATCTTATTTTTTATTATTTTTATTTTTTCTGAAATTGCTGCTACATGTCAACCATGTACAACCTATTTGCACATTCCTCTCTTGTACAGTCATGCCTATCTTAATATTTAAGTCTACAGTATACCATCATGCACATTATTTTATATTCTATATTTTATATTTTGTTCTTTATATCCTTTTCTTTTTATTCATTTAATTTTATGTATACTTCTTTGTGTTGTTTTTTTCTATAATATTGCACTGTCCATGGAGCGGACCTGACTCACATTTCACTGCTGGTTAATACTCTCTGTATAATCGTGTATGTGACAAATAAATCTTGAACTTGAACTTGAACTGGTACAGAGTGATCTGGTCTTGTTGTGTGGTTCAGACAGAGAACAGAGAATGCTTTGTCCAGGAAGTGCTGAAGTAGTAGCTGAAAACAGTAGATTATAGCATTGCAACTTCTAAAATTCTTCTGCAAGTTTCAAAACATCTGTGAGGGCTGAAACAGGGGCTAGTGATGTCATGCATGCTGGTTAGTAGCAGGTGGTGATGGTGGCTCTGATGGAAAGAGTTTTTTGGGAGGGCTCTGGTTCTTTTTTCAGTACCATTCTCTTTATTTTGCCTTTTTGTGCTCTGCTGACATGTTTTCTTCTCATATTTTTGGATTACTGTCATTTAAAAAGTTTAAATGTTATGGCCTAAAACTTTGCCATTGCCAATGTTTTCTGCCGGCTGTGCACAGAATCAACAATCGACTTCTGAGTGTGTGATATATTGTTTCCCACAGATGTGAATCCTTTGAAAATACATTCATGTCAGATTAAAAGTTTGCGGATGCACCGTATCATGCTGCTTTGGATGCAGTTTTCTTTGCAGTATAGGGTTGTGCCAAATTCTGAATTTAAGAAATGGATTCACAAGTGTGAATCTGGATTATAACTTTCACACAAGAAATTTTAACTCCTTTTTTAACTCCACTGATTAATTTTCAACTGCGCATGTTTTCTCTTTTTTTCACCTCAATACAAATTCAACTACAATTCAGGTATTCTCAATTTAACTCTGAAAGAAGCCCTGTGGATATAAGTAATAAATAAATAAATAAATAAAATATATGATAAAGAATATCTGCATACTAATCCTGTATTTTCAGGTGAGTCAAGCAATACAAGGACAAGGAAAAAAGAGAACCTGCCATTATAGAGAAAACCTGCAGTACATACCTTGTTGCCGATGGCTTTTTTAGGTGGGAAATTGAACGTGTCGACTTGTGGGAATTGTGACCGCAGGTAATTGTGCAGTACCCTGAACTCGGCGTAGCGCCGATACACATTCCACTCATTGTCCAGGATTCTAATGTAGACCTGAAAAAAATAAAATGCATAAAATGTCACGGGTTATGGTGATGAGTATCTGATGTGTCATTTGGCTCTTGTTAGTCTAATTATTATTTGCATCTGTTATAAATCAGGTCTCCCGTGGTGCCATAGCCAGATAGACACAAGGGACTGTATCTAGAAGTGCATTGCAGGGACAATAACACAAGGAAAAGGAGGGAGCTAGGAGGAGAGGGATGCTATTTTCACGCCTCACTTTCTCCTTCAGAGCAGGACAGAGGAGCCTGGCTCGAATTACCCAAGAAAGACCTCTGATCACAGCAAAGCGGCATGCTTAAGTCTCTTGAACAGACAGCAGCGAGTCCGCTGGGATGCAGAGCAGAGAGTGTGTACGTCTGGCTTTAGTAAAAAGGATCTCATGAGAGGTTAGACTCTGACAGCACGTTTGCACCTGCAAGGCCTCACTGACAGTGTCAAATTCAGGCTGTTCACAGACTACTGGTGTCACAGCGTCAGTGCAATCACTACCCGAAAAAATCACGCATGCAAACCAGACACCAAAATAACTCAAATGGCCTTAAAAAGTTCAACATTCCTATTGCAAATTTCCACAATGTAACTCTTAAATTGTCCTGTTCATGCAACAGCTTGCAAACAGAAACCATAATAACAGTGACATACAATGTCATTGGGGATGGTCATTTTTTTGTTTTTAAATTTAATGCCTTCACTGTTACTGTTACGATTTAATGTGTCCTTGCTGAATAAAACTATAAAATTACTTTAAAAATAATATTTTAAATGGTAGTGTATATATATATATATATATATATACAGTATATATATATATCAAAGAAAGTGACTTCTAAAACACCACATCGTCTTGTCACAATTGACCCTTCACAAGGAGTTTGATTGACAGGCGATCTGATCATAACACAGAATCTGCCATTTTTGTCCGTCAAACAAACCAGACAAGAGAGTAAATTAACATCAGGTGGACTTGAACTTGAAAAATGGTGTGTATTAATGTCTTTCTGCAGCTGAAACAAGATAATTTCTGATGTTTATTCATGTTTATTTCGTGTTTTAAGTAAATATGAGAAGATGATTGGTTCACGTGTCGCCTGAACTGAGGCACTACACCAATCTTTCACGACACATTACAAAGCCACAAAACAGTATTTGTTGTTTCTTAAAAAAATGACCAAATTTGAAAGCTGAGACTTTGTTTCATACCAAAAGTAACCTGCTCTGTCTTGTCTGTCAGCATGTTGTCAATTTTCTCTTTGCTCTCTGCAATGTCTTTTTCACTGCGCAAGAACACTCATTACGAACAGTAACGAAGGGGGCGGGTCTTTGCATGTCATGATGTTAATTAATAAACCTTTTCATATGAACTACAAATGAGATTTCATTTGTCACGCGTTATGAATTTTGAACTGTTTGCATTTGGGTCATGCCAAGACCACACATAACCAAACATCTCTTGTGATCCATGATCCAGAACAATAACAAAAGGGTACCCACACTTTCCCATAGTGCACTGGGAGAACAGACATGTAAAAAGCGGAATGACTGTAAAAATCACATTAGAAGGACTTGGGTGGTGAAGATGAGAGTGAGCAGAATAACAAATAAGGCTTAGTCACAAGCAGCAGGCCATTACAGTTTCACTCATAGCCATTATATTTAATAGCCTATGCTCCGTTTGAGTTCAGTCTGGTTTGGCGCGTTCATGAATATAGGATGTTGATGCTTTATAAAGTTTAATTTAATTCTCTTTAAAAATTAGCTCGATAGCAACTGCTTTATGCAAATCTTATTTATGATTAAACCTTGAAATGCTCTAAACATATTAATCAGAGGGATATTTCAAAGAAGCTGCCACAATCATATTAAGACACACAGAATGATGAACATACACACAAACACAAGAGAGGTTTTAAGGCCTTAACTAAAGGAAATCAAAATGACAAACTGACGGTGTATTAAAGCTGTCATAATCCCATAGAGGCGGCCCCATTAGCATACATATTTATGGCAACAAATCATCCTCTAAAGAGCAATCACTTCCCCCTCGATAATCACAAATTAATACCATGAAAAAGTGTTTGAGGAAATCCAGCTCTCACTTAAAACTCTTTCTTGACAAAAAATAAAACCAATTAAAATGAAAGCTTATAGCAACATGCCAAGAAATTCTGGAATTAGCCCAATCAAACAAAACAACATTCTCAAAAAAAGGAACAAGTGTTGAAAATGTTTTAATCAAATTTCACCTGCAGTTCACTCTCACTAGTTATTAACCATTAAACATTACAACCTAGATTTTAATTCCATCATGACGTTCAAGTGTTCCGCAGGGCATTTCTAGACAGTTTCTAAGGTGTTCTGAGTGGTTGTAGCACATTGTTATGTGATTACTAGGGTGATCTGAGTGGCTGCTATGCAGTGTGGTTTTAGCACACAGCTAAAGTGGTGTGATTGGTGTTTGCACATTGCTATACATTTACAAGGTGTTGCTATGTGGTTTAGTTAGCCACAAACTGTACTGTAAGTCCCAGTCAAAAGGTAATATCAAGTAAATAGGAAGTATGGGGAAATTAAAAACAAATACATTAATCTGCTCTAATTAATCTAGCACTGAGAATAATTCATAACAATTTACGAGTGTCAGTGGGATGCACTAAGTCACCAGTCTATTTATTTGGGCATTACTGTAATGTGTATTAGACTTGTGTACCTTTTCAGATGTCTATTACTTCCACTACGGACAGTATAATGGAAAAGTAATTTATCTTTTTTGAGAAACAATGAAAGAAAAGAGCAGCCAGTGTATGATTCATACTAAAATCAAATGTCAGCCTGGGGGAGGATGCTAATATTTAGCCCAGCTATAAAAGCATTTACAATATCTCATTATATCCATATTGAGAGAAGATGTGTTCCTTATGGAGAGATGACAAGATGATGAGAAAAATCATTTTGTGGCGATTTACCACTTACACACACACACACACACACACACATAAACACTCGTCTTTGTTCCAGCTCAGATACCTCATATCATATACGTCGGGCACGCGTGCGATCTTTTCTGAAGATGAAATGCAGGGTATTAATGTCGGTTTGGCAGCATGTCTAATTGGAAGTGCCCAGCTGTGGTAAAAGCTGTGGTTTGACCCCTTCTATTTTGGGTGGAATCATATAAGGAGACCTCCATCTCACGCTCCCTCTTTCTACCTACAGAGACTCCACACATCCTCTACTGAGCCATTGAGCTTAACTACAGCTGTCAGTGCACAAATCACTGACTGCTGGAGTGCCGAGGTCTCTTCCTGCTGAGGGCTCCCCGGAGAGATTTGTCTTTTAGTCGATCCTAGAATTATGTGCATTATTCTAATTTGCCCACTAAGGGATATTTTGAGCAAAAATGGAAATGCACAAACCACCCGCAGGGTTCATTTCTCCCATTTTCCATCAACAAGCTTCAAACTTGCCATTCATGATGCTCCTCTAACTGGCCTCTACCCACATCTAACTGATAGCGATGCAGTATCATAGGAGCAAATGTGCTGTTGTATTTAATATTAGAGCGGCTGTGAATCGCCCACAGGCAGGGTCATCTTCAGGGTGGGACAACAAGGAATGTTGGGAGGCTCACTAAGGTTTTCGACTACAGCAACAGATATTCAGTACAACTGCAAGACTGTGAGTGTGATCTTGCACTTACACAACAGTTCAGTAAAAAAAAAAAGGTGGCAGCACTTTAATGCGTCCATTATACAGCACTTTACATGTATTTACTATAGAAATAGCAGTAAATTATACATAATTACTGGCCCAAAAAGGGATAGTTCACCCAAAAATGAAAATTAAGTCATCATTTATTCACCCTTGTGTTGTTCTAATACCTTATGAAGTTCTTTCTTTTTCAGACTGCAAAATTATTTATTTTTTTATGTTTCGCGTGTACTTGTCCATATAATGGCAGTATATCAGCAAAAAGGATGCAAAAATATAAAAGTGGTCCCATGCGACACATGCTGCATATTCCAAGTGTTCAGGGGGTATTCAATAGGGTTTGGTGAAAAACAAACAGAAATTTGACATATTTAACAAACATATTGACTTGGTCTCTGTGCACTGTTCATGAGACTCTATTAGCGCAGCAGTTCACTATGACTCGCCCAGGAAAAGCACACAAGTTGTGAAAAATCAAGATTAATAAAAACACGACATGAGATAAAATCCATCTACTTTATTCTCTGAGGTAAATATAACTGTTCGCAATAAGTTATTGCATTCATCTGTCAACTGTCATTTTGACTGTCATGACAACCGGAGTTCTGATCTGAAGATATTCAACTCAGTGAAGAACGTACACAGATACTTTTATGGGAATTGCAAGGCATTGTTTCTTGACATGTTTTTAGCAATCTTGATTTCTTTTTTTTTCTTGGGTGAGTCGGAATGAACCGCTGCCTAATAGAGTCTCATGAACGTGCAGTTGTGCACAGAGACCAACGGCGCAAGTCAGGATATTTGTTACATAATGTGTTAAATTTTGGTTTGTTTTTCACCAAACCCTATCAGATACTCTTCCAAACACTTGGAATATACGGGACGTTGCATGGGACCACTCTGTGATTCCTTTGCGTCTTTTTAAAAAGCTTGATGCTGATCGCCAAATACTGCCATTATATGGATGAGAATGCGCAGGACATAAAAAAAAAAATCTCCTTTTGTGGTCTGAAACACCTTGTAAAAAAATATCATTTCTAAAAAATGACAGCTGTGACTCCATCTACTTTATGGAAACTGTTAATGGACAAATTAAATAAAACGGTGAGTGTGAAAAGTGCATTTTAAGAGAGTTACTAAAAGTCCAGCAGGGACAAAGTTAGAGTACCGGAACCAACTGTTGTATTATACTGAACATAATTTCAATGGTCTGTCCAAAACCAGGTTACACTACGTAGTGCATCTTAAATAACTCCATTCACAAGTAAAATCTAATTATACCGTTTTGAGTGATTCTGGAAAGCACACTCATCATGGTACACAGCCCTACAATTTGTCACCCACCCCCAAGTTCACTCTACACTCCAGTTCTACCGAGACAAAACATTTGCCAAATTAGGCAGAAAATAGAATCCATTTGGAAGATTGCTGTGCCAGAGTCATGGTGTAAAAGGAATGACAGAGCCAGAGAGAGAAATGAAGAGAGGAAGGAAAGGAGGAGAGGGAGCAATAAGGAGTGAGAAGAGTTTTTCATTAGGAACATTCAGCCACAACATCTGTCACCTGTGTGCAAAGTGCAAGCAGGTGTGTGTGTGCGCATGTCATCTTCAAAGCGTAACCATTATCCTTCCAGATGACATTCAAGAACCTCAAAATACGAGTAAAACCCAGTAAGCACTCGTGGTAAAGCATGGTTACATGCATGAATGGTCAAATTGGCTTAGCTTTAATATGCTCTCTGCAATCGAACAGGAAAATAGTCCTAAAGAAACAAAGTAAAATTAGAGCAGCTAAAAGACAGACCGCATTGAATCAGTATTAATGTTATATTATACCTAATAATACACTACCATTCAAAAGTTTGGGGTCAGTAAGAAAACCTTTTTTTTTATAAATTACGTTCTTTTTAACTTTTTATTCATCAAAGAATCAAAAAGTATCAAAACAATATTAAGCAGCACAACAGTTTCAACAATGATAATAAATCAGCATATTAGAATGTTTTCTGAAGGATCATGTGACACTGAAGACTGGAGTAATGGCTGTTGAAAATTCAGCGCTGCATCACATAAATAAATTATATTTCAAAGTATATTAAAATAGGAAACCAATATAAGAAAATGCAATAATATTTAACAATATTACTGTTTTTTTCAGTATTTTTGATAAAATAAATACAGCCTTGGTGAGCATAGGAGACTCCATTAAAAACATGAAAAATCTTACTGATCTCAAACTTTTGAACGGCAGTGTAATAACTAGCAGTGAAGAGAAACATTTACATAAAATAACTGAGGAAAAAAAATATATATAATTTTATTATTGTGATAAATCTAATACCATGAATGATCGGACCTTATTTGTCACCTTGAAAAATAACCAAAACAGCAAACCACTTACAGTTGAATGCTGCTGAAATAACAGAATAAAATAAGAGTCAGAAGGCAAAAATAATCTAGGCATGGAGCTGGTGTGCCATCCTCAGCCTGACCTTTCTGTCCAACATACATCGATCTCATTTTGTGCAAAATCTGAGGCGTGATGCCCTCTAAAATTCTGGCCACCGTGGGTCGAGTCAAACAATGCCGAGAGCCAGCGTAGGCGTGAGGGAGCGATGCAGGCAGGACTGAGGAGACAGCAGCAGATGGGCCCATAAATACTGTTAGTCTGGGTTAGTGCGATTACGCGGCAGCATGTGAGGAGGGCAATTAGTGCTTGAGCTCCACTAAGAACTTTATTAAAGGTGTGATTGCTGTTGATCGCAGCTGGATTTAGAGGGAGATGTAAAATGATTCAATAGGAAAAATAACAGATGGGGAATTGTGGAAATAAGGCAATGGTTCACAAGCGGTGGGTCACGGGTCTGTTCCGATTGGACAGCGAAAGGTTTTGTTTCAGATTGGAAACAAAAAACAAACTTAAATGCAAATAATAGACTGTAACAAACCTGAAGAGCATGCATGTTTAGTACAGCAAAGTAAATACCCTTATCAACTTTTTAAAAGGAGGTGAAAATCATCCCAAAAACCAATGTTGTTGATGTCAAAGGTTTTTGTCCCAATCAAACTCTAAGTTAACCAAATTTAGCCTACAGTTAGATGATAATATGGACATGTTGCTTGAACCATATTTACTGCACTCTGGGTTGTTTTTACTTTAAAGATTAGATAATCTTAAATAACAGTTCACATACAGCTAGTACTAAAGTTGACTAAATTTGTTTAGTGTGGTCAATTAATGGCTGCTGAAGGCATGAAACTATAGAAATGTTTCATGCATGAAACAACCAGAATTAGAAACCACATTCTTTCAATTTTCTCCTCAGTATATGCAGTTCCTGGTAATATTAATAAATGTCAATGCTTGATTATTTACTTTTGTATAATGGCATTAGGTCCAATATATAATCTGGGTCATGAAGCAAGACTAGTTGAGACAGCAAAAGTCACATGTTCAAACAGAGAAGAACTTTCTACCACTGTCAAAAACCTGGACCAACACTGACTATACAGTCCATTCATACCCACATTCGTTCAGCAAGAAATGCAGACAGGTCATTTCACCTGTTGGTATTGCCCATTTTATTTTCCAAAATTAACTTGCTCCTGATATGCTACTATGCATCTCATATAGCTCTCTCTCAATTTCCCAAGCCCCATCCCAGTTTATAGGCAATCTGCTCTGGGTGCACTGCCTTAAAGGTTAAGAGAGTGTGATAACTATAAAGATGCAATCTGGACTAGTATGAGCACATGCACCACACAAACCATCAAACGCTCAAGTTCAATACAGCCCAAAAAACATTTGTATTTTTGTCCATTTAACTTTGGCTAAATTGCTTTTTAAACACCCAATTGTACAGAGGGCTAATGTTCTATAAATACTACAAGGCTAAATATATTACCATTCAAAAGTTTGGGTCATTAAGAATTTTAAAATCAATTATTACATTCATTTAACAAGGATATAATATATTCATAAAAATGTGGTATAATCTTACAAACATGTTTTACATACAGTGGCATGCGAAAGTTTGGGAACCCCTTGTAGAATCTGTGAAAATGTGAATAATTTTAACAAAATAAGAGAGATCATACAAAATGCATGTTATTTTTTATTTAGTACTGTCCTGAGTAAGATATTTTACATAAAATATGTTTACATATAGTCCACAAGACAAAAAATAGCTGAAATTATTCAAATAACCCCCTTCAAAAGTTTGGGAACCCTTGGTTCTTAATACTGTGTGAGGTTACCTGGATGATCCACGACTGTTCTTTTGTTTTGTGTTGGTTGTTCATGAGTCCCTTGTTTGTTCTGAACAGTTGAACTGAGCACTGTTCTTCAGACAAATCCTCCACGTTCTGTAGATTCTGCAGTTTTCCAGCATTTTTGCATATTTGAACCCTTTCCAGCAGTGACTGTATGATTTTGAGATCCATCTTTTCACACTGAGGACAATTGATGGACTCAAACACAACTATTAAAAAAGGTTCAAACATTCACTGATGCTCCAGAAGGAAACACGATGCATTAAGAGCCGGGGGGTGAAAACTTTTGAACAGGATGAAGATTTCCAACTTTTTTCTTTTGTTGAAATATATATTTTTTTCCATTTATTACTGCCCTTCGGAAGCAACAGAAGATACTTGCATGTTTCCCGGAAGACAAATTAAGTAAAATTTACCTTGATCTTCAAATTCAAAAAGTTTTCACCCCCCGGCTCTTAATGCATCGTGTTTCCTTCTGGAGCATCAGTGAATGTTTGAACCTTTTTTAATAGTTGTGTTTGAGTCCATCAATTGTCCTCAGTGTGAAAAGATGGATCTCAAAATCATACAGTCACTGCTGGAAAGGGTTCAAATATGCAAAAATGCTGGAAAACTGCAGAATCTACAGAACGTGGAGGATTTGTCTGAAGAACAGTGCTCAGTTCAACTGTTCAGAACAAACAAGGGACTCATGAACAACCAACACAAAACAAAAGAACAGTCGTGGATCATCCAGGTAACCTCACACAGTATTAAGAACCAAGGGTTCCCAAACTTTTGAAGGGGGTTATTTGAATAATTTCAGCTATTTTTTGTCTTGTGGACTATATGTAAACATATTTTATGTAAAATGTCTTACTCAGGACAGTACTAAATAAAAAATAACATGCATTTTGTATGATCTCTCTTATTTTGTTAAAACTATTCACATTTTCACAGATTCTGCAAGGGGTTCCCAAACTTTTGCATGCCACTGTAAATGTTGTTCTTTCTGAACTTTCTATTCATCAATGGGTCCTTAAAAATGCGGTTTCATGGTTTCCACAAAAATATTAAGCATTACAAATGTTTTCAACATAAGAAATGTTTCTTGAGCACCAAAGCAGCACATTAGAAGGATTTTCGAAGAATCGTGTAACACTGTAGACTGGAGTAATGATGAAATAAATTGCATTATACAATGTATTAGAATAAAAAAAACATACAACCCGAATTCCAGAAATGTTGGGACGTTTTTTTTTTTTTTTTGAATAAAATGAAAACTAAACGACTTTCAAATCACACGAGCCAATATTTTATTCACAATAGAACATAGAGAACATAACAAATATTTAAACTGAGAAATTTTACACTTTTATCCACTAAAGTGGATCCACTGAAATTATCCAGCTCATTTCAAATTTGATGCCTGCTACAGGTCTCAAAAAAGTTAGCACGGAGGCAACAAAGGGCTGAAAAAGCAAGAAATGTTGAAAAGATTCAGCTGGGAGAACATCTAGCAACTAATTAAGTTAATTGACATCAGGTCTGTAACATGATTAGCTATAAAATGGATGTCTTAGAGAAGTAAAGCTGGGCAGAGGCTCTCAAATCTGTGAAAGAGTGCATAAAAAGATTGTGGAATACTTTAAAAACAATGTTACTCAACATCAAATTGAAAGGCTGATGGTGGTTTTGATGATCATCAACATCATCAAAAGATTCAGAGAAACTGGAGAAATCTCTGTGTAAGGGACAAAATGCTCTAAATTTAATTTCACTAAATGCTCTTGGAGAATGTTCATGATTGTCCAATGAATACAGCACATTGGTCCTGTTCATGCTTATGAGCTAAATTTTTCAACAACATGTTGTCTGAATGACAGTCAGAGAACATTTTCAAATTATGAAAACTTTAGATGTCATGTTTACCAAAAGCATATACATACGGTGTTACAATAGACTGTGATTGATGATCCTCTGCCTCTGGTTGTGGAAGTTAAAGAAGAATTTCATAATGAAACTGTTGCTTTATGTTGTGATTATTTCTGTGTGCAATGTGAGAATGAATAATGGACTGTACTCTCTCCAGCTGAGGAGTATGATTATCAGGCATAAGATACCTACAAAGTTTTTTATAAGCACTAGGTATTCTTGCTGAAGACAAACAGCTTTATACTCTAAACCTCAAAATGTGCTGTACTTGATGTAGCCTTTTTAATAAGGTTTACATCAATGTTAAACTGTAAAATTGTATTTGTATTTGTCCAACTGAATTTGTAATTACTATACAGTATAAAATAGGGGTGGGCGATATGACCAAAATCTTACATCACGATATGAGTAATTTTATTTCACAAATTTTATTTCATAATTCTTGTCACCAGTGTCAGTATCACAAAAAACGTATAGTCTTAAAAAAAAGAAGAAAAAAAAGAACAAAGCACAGAAACGTCACATGAGCGTGTAAGCGCAATAGAGACAATAGTCCAACATCTCTACTGGTTGACAAATTTCTACCGGTTAATCATGTCTACCGGTATATCGCCCACCTTAGACAATTTCTTGTACTCCTATTAAAGGTTTTACTGTTATAAATGACTGCTTTATGCTTATGAGTACGTTTATTATTGATTAATGTCTGATGTGTTTTTCTGTGCACTGAACATCTGTTTTTTGACACTTGCTGTACTACGGTGTGATGTAATTAATTATCTTTGTAAAAATAAATAAAACTGCATAACTGTAAGCCAATTTCTGAAGTATTATTTATTTAGCCTCCCCAAGGATGAAAGGTACAATTTTGTACCTGTACAATGTGCACAATTGTTCCTTGGGGTACAAAATTGGCCCTTAAATGGTACAAAGTTATAAGGTACAATTTTGTACCTCAAAGAAGAGGTACAAATCGGTACCCTTTAGGGTACCACCCCAGTGACGGCCACTTGTACCCTAAAAGGTACAGTTTTGTACCTTTCTTTCTGAGAGTGAATGATACTCAAATTGTTGTTCGTTTCTTCTGAAAGGTCTCATCTGGACTTCATTTATAAATAATTAGCTGTAAAGTCTTTCTGCTCACAAAACTGTCAAAACTTGTAACAGACAAACAAGCAATAGAGGACGCTACTTATTGGCGAGTCCCTTTTTTTACCCACATATCGATTGCTTTGAGTTTAAAAGTGCATCACTGCAATAATTGGCCAATTTAAATCATGCTAAAAGATCTACAGTGATATTTCATACTTTTTCTATTACATAAAATAAACACATCTGGTTTCGTGTTGATTAAGAGTCATGGTTAAATAAGACAAAAAAGTGCTTTGGATACGCCAGTTTAGGAGAACACATACATATATAGTCTATAAAAAGGTCCATCAAGACAGGTCTCACTATTATGAAAAGAAAAATTCAAGAATGTGGCACATATTGCTTGGGGCCCAAATCAAGCATCCATGAAATACTGATAGCCACAATATCACTCTCAAATTTATTATATTTGTGAAAGGATTTGAAACTCCATTTGAGCAGCCAAGAGAGAAAAGCAGAGGAAGGAAAGGCAGGGGAAACTGAGAAAAGGGAGTTTCAGGGAACTGACATCTTGTCTCCTCATCCAGCTATGATGAAGTCATTGAGCCTTCCCAGCATTCAGTGAGGTTCTGGCCCCAGTGAGCTCCAGCGGTCCGCTCTGTATGAATTAGTCATGAGTGCAGCTCCACAGCTGCCATAATGAGGATGAGTAGGAGATCAGTTCTGCTTTGTAACGAGCCCCATTCTAAAGGTTAAACATACACTCTCACACCTTCTCCCTTCCCTGGGTGTTAACCTAATAATCAACCATTCAGACATGAGCAAATACCACGGCAAAAAGTGACCTGCCATAACCCATGACAAACTTCTGGAAACCTCTCAGTATGATTGATAATACATTAAATAAAATTGGTATTGTAAGGTCTACACTCAAAAAAATATTTAGGCCTACATTTAAGATCTATGTATTTAAATTGCATATTAAATGTCCATCTATTTGGACATGTGATCCATGCATCCACATGATGTATTTTTCTCAGTCATACCGTTGACTATGAAAATAATTAAAAGTATTCAGTTAAAAAATACAAACATGGCTAAAATTGCTAGATGTGGAATAAGCAATATTTAATTAGTTAAAATGTATGAGATTGAAACAAATTGAATTTATGAATGATAAATACATAAACCTGGTTATTGTATATTTAAAACACAATCGATTTATTAGTACTATTACAAAATCTTGTCTGCTTCATTTTTGTATGACTGACAAAATGCTAGCTTATTACAGTAAGGAAAAACTGTAATCCAAATGAATGGAAATTTTTATATGTAATTCAAATACATTACTCGAAAAGGAAGAGTTTACTCAAAAATTTAAATATGCTGTTATTTCACTCACCCTCAGGTCATCCAAGATTTCTTCAATTTGAGTCACAAAAGCAGAAAACAAAATTAGAACAAAATTAATACCCATAGCTTCAGACAATATATTGAGGTCTTATGAAGTGAAACGATCAGTCTGTGAAAGAAACCAAACATTATTTACAACAACAATACCTATAAATGTCACCATTGTTGTTTACAAGAGAGAGGCAGGATGCATGTAACAACAATGGTGTCAGTTCACGTGATTTACCACACAAACATCATCATGCAACAGAAAGCATGAGCGTCACAATCATTTGCCTGAGGTTGTGGATTACAGGTAATAATGTTCAGTTTCTTGCACAGACCAATCATTCCACTTCATATTACCTCAGTATATTGTCAGGAACTGTGAGTATTCATTTTGTGTTTCGTTTAAGTGCTTTTTTGGCTTTCAAAGTAAAGGAACCCATTGACTTGCTTTTTATGAAACACCAGGAAACATTGGTTTCAGCTAAAATCATCTTGTTGTTCTACTGAAGAAAAAGGCACACCATCTGGATGGCCTGAGGGTGAGTAAATTACCAGCAAATTTTTATTATTGGATGAACTATACATTTAAATTTAGGCCTAAACCTTTTTCTGAGTGTGAGGGGCTGAATGAAAACATGAAACTACAGAACAGCTGGATACTTTTCCTAACTATAGAAGATGTCTTGTAAGATACAACCAAGAAAAACGAGCAATGATCCATTCATCACGAGTGCCCTCCCTGCCAGATTTCAATCAAATGGAGTGGCACAATAGCCAGCGGGCAATTTTTAATGTCGACGTGCAAAGTATTTTGCAATTAATAACAGCCCGGCGATGATTTGACTGCAATGAGAATCATTATCTTACTAACCGTCATCGTGATTCTCATTATAATCATAATCACCGGCTTCACCATCCTGATCGTCATTACACTATAATCAGCGTAATATCCTTCAAAATACATATGCACGGTTCAGCTTTGCGCACTGCGCCATGCTCATGTATGCAGCATCTGTCATTTTCCTTTTTAAGTCAAGCAAGATTCAGTTTAAATGAGACTATTTTAATGGGCAGGCGACTGGAGGCTGTGATACTGATATTAGAGACTTCACTACATCTTCTCTGGGGAGAGACGATGACATGAATTATGGAGATGTCCACTTTTCTACAGATTTATACTAATTCAATAGTCACTTATGTGTGCATATTCAATGCTATCACTAGAGAAGTCATTTAGCATGAACTTACATAATACCAGTGCTCAGTTACCATAGAGCATTCACGTTAGAAGACACGAGTACAAGCACATCATTTGGTTGTGTTCTTACCCTAATCATTAGCTATAGGAAATATTCAGAATGGAAATAAAAGGGAGAGAGTTATCAAATCTCATTAGTTCATAAAAACAAGAACTTTGTGGAGTTCGGAGGCACTGGGCTCAGCTGGTTTTGCTGATCAAAGGGAATAACTCATTTAAAAAAAAAAAAAACTGAATTCTGACTGAGGAGTTCAGTGCTTGTATATGTGCACTTCAGAAAGCTAAGAGCAAACCCAGAGCACTGGAACAGGAAAAAGTACAGCAACACCAGGGAAAGCCTTGCAAAGGAAGCTATTCTCGCCCCTTTTTAAGTACTGAGGCAAAAACACCATTACTTTGTAGAGGGAATCAGAGTGTGTAACACAGCCCAGTCTACACTTGGGCCTGTGCCAGGATGATCTTAACTAAATGTAACAGTTCAAAATAAGTAAAAATGTAATTTACAGCTGTGTTAATACATGCATATGTATAATCTGTTTAAAACACACATTTATATATTTTAAGAGATGCTGTCACATCCCACAACCTAATAATCTCCAGAGATAACCTGACACAAAAATGATGGATTTAAAGGCATCATAAAGGATTGTGAAGATTCAGTCTATTATCTATTTTGTGTTTTACTTCTTTATGTATTTATTCATGTTCAATCTCCATTTATTAAAGTATTCAGCTATTAATATGTTAGAACACTCATGTTTGTTACAATTTCACATCAATAAAAAAAATAAAAGTACCTAGTTGAAAAAACTTGCATTTATTATATAAACCCTAATAGAGGCTACAAGATATTATAAGACCAGGCAGATACATGGGTGAAAAAAAAACAACAACTTTATTTTAAGGTCTAATTCTCACTATTATCAAACCAATAACTATGACTTTTGGCTAAATAAACTCCTAATTTGCTGCTTATTAATAGTTAGTAAGGTAGTTGTTAAGTTTAGGTATTGGGTAGGATTAGGGATATAGAATATGGTCAAGCAGAATATATGCTTTATAAGTACTAATAAACAGCTAATATGTTAATAATAGGCATGCTAATAAACAACTAGTTAATAGTGAGAATTGATCCCCATACTAAAGTGTTACTAAAAAACAATATTAATAAATATATAAAAACAATATGAATGATACTAATAATATGACTATCCTGTTGATATACAAACAGACAGTAACTAAAGAGAGAGGGGGCAGCACAGGGAACTGTTTGGAAAAAGATACCTACTAGGTCAACATTAATTTTCAACCAGAGGGATGAGCAGAACAGAGAGGGGGTGTGATTCAATGAAATTGACCCAAATATAAAAGCAGCATCTGTACACACCGCCCCACAACCTCCTATATCGCACATGCCAAGATCCACAAGAGTAAATAATTTCACTTTTTTGTTTTTACATGCGATTTTAATTTACTAATGCATTTATTTTCAAATGTTGCATATAAAAACAAATGGGAATATATAATAGTTTGGTCAAAGCATTTTGGCTGACAATAGTGTGGGGAATGCCCCTCAAGAGAACCCTGCAGCATCGACCCTGTCTATATGTATGGAGCAGTGCACACGTTCTGTCTCCACCTCTGATGTCTTTGAAGAAAGGAGATATGAGGGAAGGGTAAGGAGAAAAGAACAAGGAGATGAAAAGAGAGAAAGGTGTATCCTGTAACTGCATGACCAATGATGAGAGCTATGATTGCTGCCTGCCACCATATACAATCCCTTAATAAGACACTATCACAACACTGATTTACAGCGGACATTTACAAAGGCAGAGCAGCACCATTAACACTTGAGAATGAAACCACAGATCACACATACAGTATATCAAATGGGCACAACCGTACACAGAATACAGGCCATTTCTGTGAGATATCACCACGAACGTCTGCACTGAAAAAAAAGGAAAACAGCAGAACGACACAGCCCCTGTAAATCCACATTATAACAGTCATTACATCCGCTTTTTTAATAACCCTTTCCGGCGAAATTGTATAAGCTTGAATGAGTTGTTTTAGGCAGCTGTTATATTTTTTCATTATGTGACATGAAACGGAGGAGGTAGAAATCTTCACAGCAAAACAAAGCTCTGGTAATATTAGTGAAGATCAATTACATTCTTTCTATGGAATCCAACAGCAGTCTGATTTATTTTATAGAGGGTAATTTCGAAGCACAGACGAGAGGCAGAAACACAAAAGTGGGAAATGGAGATGCTGCAATTTTGGACGGTGGTGGTAATGTGCCATAATCTGCTGCCAGGAGATGCCTGATGCAGGACTCCAGACTAAAAAATTGACTCTGGAGCCACTGAGTCATAAAATGAAACATTCAGTAGGCCAGATTACTTTTTTGTTGCTGAATTATAGAATCACTCAATATAGATCAGAAAGTACTGTCATCCATGCTGATGTTTAGTTATGTCAATGAATTTTGAGGATCTATAGCAGTGGATTTACATGGAGGTGCATCACACTCTGTACTTTTCCACTTTGGCATTGTTAAAAGACCAGTTAGCATGTGGAATGGCTGCAGAAGTATATTTATAAAAATATAGTTTTGTTCTTGGAGCTCATAGCTTGTTAATTTGTTCCCTTTCAATCAACAAGCACTGCCATGGGCTGCGACAAAGAGACATTTGATTAATCTAAATCAACGACTAAATAAATAAGGATAGCATGATATAATGTCTAATAATTATATATAGCAATTAAAAATTGTAGTTGTAAAGATATTAGGTATATTTTATTGGTTTGGGGTAAGATTTTTTTAAATGCTCAGAAGTGACAGAATTTTTTTTATCAAAAAACACCTGAAAAAAAAAATCACTTATTCTAAGATTACATGCGACACTGAATACTGGAGTAATATTTTATAATATTGTTGCTTTTACTGTATTTTCTATCTTTTTTAGGCTATAATAAATAATATAATATAATATAATATAAATGTGTGTAGAGAGAGAGAGAGAAGAGAGATAGAGATACTTACAGAGCGTGTACATTATGTACAGAGTGTATATGTATGCCGTCAAATAGCAAGGGTTTATAGGTTAACCTTGGCCCCTTGGTGCACTCACCAACATTCAACCTCATTTTTTCCCTGCCTTCTCTCTTTTTATGTACCAAAGGCTTGGGTAATGAACAACAGCAGTAAAGGTTGTCTTGACCCCTTAAACTGCACTCTTCCATTACTTTTCAAGAACACGTTGTTATAATAGATAAACATCATATTTGGTTTCGATGCTCCATAAAAAAAAAAAAACTAACTGCAAAACCTAATTCTTGACCAATGGCTCACTCACTGAACATCAAGAAAAATCATGACACGCTCTTTAAAATGACACAGGTTTGCTACATATAGCCACTAGTGGACATCTCTCTGCAAGATGAGATGAATGCAAGTATATTCCAATACATATAAACATGCTGATGACATCAGTGCTCACATGGGAAGCACACTGTCTGGAGTCATCAATCATATCAGGAAATGAGAAGCCCTGATATACAGGGTTAAATCTAAAATAATGGAAAGCATTATCCATCAGTCATGCCTTGAAAAAAACAATGGATCCGTTTCCATAGGGATCCATTTCAAGGCCAGACTCAAGGGAACACTCAGAGAAAATCGAAAAACGCTGTCAAAACCAATTCACTCAGCAAAATCAACTAATACGTGGGGCACTATTGCTACTTAGTAGGGTCTCTTCGTAATCTATACTGTTACAGAGAGTGCATGGGTCACTATCGCATGAAAACAGCAAAATTACAAAAGGTGTCATATCGTCATATCACCCGTTTAAACTATATGTCAACATGCTGTTTTTTTTTTTCAACCCATATGCTGGGTTAGGACTGTTAAGATCCAATTTGGATTGATAATCGTTCATAATCAGTAACCTAACAATGCTGGGTTTGGAAAGCTGACATGCAAAAGCAAGCGGTTCTGTGTGCACCAATACCACTTCACATATCCATGTTCTAGTTTTGGTGTTGTACTATATTATTATCTATTAACTTAAATACTGAGGCCCCCTGGTTGAGAACCACTGGACTTGGCTTAAGTCAGCTAACTTTCTGTTCAGTCCAGCAGACTGAGCAATACATACTGTGAGGAAAAGGGTGGTAAAGAGAAGATGAAATATTTTCTGGAGTGCATGGTAGATTAAATTCTGATTAAAAGAACTACCTGATATACATGATAGGCGTTGGCAGCCCGACCTTGAAGGAACACAGAGGGGATCCACACGTTGACAAGGGCACGTTGTGTTCTTAGAGAGACAAGGAAGGAGAAAACAAATTGGGAAAGTCTAATTAGAGAATCTCAACAGAAGAGTCATTTAGCAATAGATTAATGTAGCTATGATCACTTTATCTGCCCAGGGGTATGAGCACTCCTTTGACAAACTGGGGGGGTTAACATTGTATGCCTTTTCTTTAGACTGACTGATGATGACTGACATCTTCTCAGGTACAAAGGTTATAGCTATGTGAAAGATGTGCGTGAAGGCTCTAAATGTAAAAACAGAAGCAGCATCCAGCTTCCCTATTTTTAGCACAGTCCGATCGGAGGCATCGCTTTATGGAATTCCATACCATCGATTTGATTCTCAAAAGAGGCTTGCTGTACACCACCTCCAACATAAATACATACAAATATAAAAAGAACAGCGAGTAGGAGGCCACTTACGTCTCGAAGTCAGATAGGCTGGGATCGTCAGAGGTCTGGCTCAGGTCCCCTGGCACCTGTCCAAAAGCAGAGCGCATGAGGCCATGGTGAGCTTTTCCTTTTGCATCCAGCAGAGTTTGCTGATTAACACTGTAATGTTGCATAAACTTCCAAAACAGCTACTGTATATTCTGTTGCTTACTTTCCTTTCTGCTAAAGGCATGACAGTCCAGTGATATTTACTGGAAAAAAATGAATTTGGACCCAAATAAAACTTGAGAACTGTCATTTGCTTTCATAATATAACATGTTTCTGAATCAAACAAGATATTTTATTATTTAAAAAGTAGGAGAGTACTTGATTTTATGCATCAGGAAATAACTGAATTGTCAAAAGTAATATACATTATATTAATATTATAATAATATATAAATATTATATAAATAAATTATAATATTATAATAATAAACATGTTCAACTCAAAAGGGCCTATTTACATGTGTCATAATAGATTGGTTTAATTGGTGCATCTCAACAAAACAGATATAAATACAATCTATTTTTCCTGCATTATAAGCAATGAATACAGTCAAGCAGTAAAAAAAAAAACTCCTGTTCAGAAATTTGGAATCAGCCAGATTTTAAAAATAAATAAATAAATAAATAAATATTTTTATTCAGCAAAGATACATTGCAGTGAGCAAAAGTGACAATAAAAATGTTTTGTGTTACTTATTTCAAATAAATGCTGTTTTGAACTTCCTATTCATCACAACTGTTTTCAACATTAATAATAATAAGAAATGTTAATTGAGCATCAAATCAGCATATTAGAGTGATTTCTGAAGGATCATGTGACACTGATGACTGGAATATCGACAGCTGAAAATTCAGCTTTGCCATTACTGGAATAAATTGAATTTTAAAATATATTGAATCAGAAATTTTATTTCAAATTGTAATAATATTTCACAATATTAGACTATCTATTGAATTTTTTATCAAATAAATGCAGCCTTGATGAACATAAAATACCTTTTTCAAGAACATTAAAAGTTTTTACTTATCAACATCAAATTTTATATCATTTGTATGTGGGTAGTTGATGTATCAGTGTGTCCTATGGTGTGACGGAAAAATGTAAAAAAATAAAATAAATAAACCTCTAACATTGAAGATAAACCTCTCTCTCATGCTATTTGTAACTCTAAGAATGAAGATACATTTTTCTCATGTTATTTGTATGTTAAGTTTTTTTTCTACATTTTTTCTATGGTCATACCATAGGACACAGTCCAATTTTTATTTGTCAACTACCCATGTACAGTATATACAACTTTAATAAAAACCACTTGCCCTAAGCAAATTTTGTAAAATATAAAATCACAAAGGCATTTCAGTGTACTGTAATGCTGATGGAAAATTACTTCACTACTTAGATAATCTATGTAAAGCTCTGCACATTTACCCCTCATTCCTGAAAACACTGGAGCCCAACCCGGAACAATGCTCTAATCCTATGTGAGTGTGCATCTTATCTCGTGGTGAAAGTGTGGTAATGTCAGCATTTACAGGGGTCATAGGCTACTGCATCTTGGCAGGCGTCATAGGCTACTGCATCTTGGCAGGCAGTGGCATCAGAGAGGAATGGACACATGAGCCATGGAGGCTAGATAAACCATTCACTGTATACAGTTCAGCACAGTTGCAGAGGGCCACGGTTCAAAGCCACTGCTGTCAGATGTATCAAAAGGTAATCAGTGGCCAACAGATAAGCAGTGAACAGGAAAGAGCACACAGTGGCCGAGTGTGCCACTAGAGACAGACTGGTCAAATTAAATGGACACGTCATCTAAAAACAAAAATAGCTTTGTGGAAGGGGAAAAAAAACAAATTTGAATTGTTGAAAAAAAAAAATTATTGTCTTTTCTTCAAACAAAGCTAACACATCGCTTCAGAAGACTTGGAAATGCATATTGCATATTTATATAATGTTTCTTATTATTGATATTGATATTTACCTGTTTCAGTGTTGTTATTTGCTTGTTTTAGGTTAATGCCATATATGTTTGAGTATAAAAATGCTTGAATGCTATGGAAAGTACTTGCAATAACACAGTCACAGACATTGATATGGAACTGGAAAAGAAGTATAAGTATAAAAAGAAATATAAAAAGACTGAGGAGTAAATCACTCTTTAGATGCTGCCTGCATTAAGCATGAAGGACACCTGATACCCTATCGAGGAGTGCTTAACACTACCTCCACTATTGCTGTTTAAAGTTTGATAATAGAGCGTTTAGCTTAGTTGATTTTAAGTTTTATTTTTGCATTAACTTTTTTATTGTAACCAATAAAAGTAGTGTTTTTATTGTTATAATTGCCTTCCATAAGACTTTACTTATAACTACAAACTGACTTTCTTTTAGACACATGAACCATATTTTAAATAAAATATAAAGTAACATAATATAAAACGGTAAAGCGATTCTTCAGCAATTTTTTGTCCTACGAAAATAATAACAGCATATAGATTTGGAATAACCTGAGTGTGAGGGGCAGGGTTGGCAATATTGAATAACAGATTTTAATCAATCTTTAATTTAAAGAACCAATACTGATTCTCAAATCTTAATCTAAAATTTAATCTATGCCGTTTCTTGTTGATGCTCGAACAAAGTTTCACTAAACATTATTCGTAGCTTGCCTGCCATCCAATAAATCACAATAAGCTTTTGATATGAAACAAGGTCTGAGCATCCAAATTCTGTTAGTTTCATCACACAATTCAAACAGTAAACGTAGTTTTGATGCTCTTTAATGTAGCGTGACTGATTGATGTAGCTGTCTCAGTTCAAGCGGAACATGAACAGATCATCTCTTCCACTTCGCTATTATCAAAAAATGGTGCTATATAGCACTAAAAGTGGTTCTTGGCTCGTAATCATAGGTAAACCACTTTTGGTGCTATATAGCACCATATCTTTAAAGGTGCTCTACAGTACCTTTGTCAAATGGTGCTATGTAGAACCATAAGAGGTGCCATATTGCATTGTATTTCTTCAACAAAAATGGTGCTAAACAGCACCAACAGTGGTTCTTTGGCTCGTAAAGAACCCTTAAAGGGGCTTAACAGATTCTTTGTACGGCAGTGGTGCTATATAGCACCTTAATCACCCCAAAGAACCACTGAAGAACCGCTGAAGAACCATACAGGGGCTTAACAGGTTCTGTACGGTAGTGGTGCTATATAGCCCCTCAGTCATGCCAAAGAACCGGTGAAGAACTGCTGAAGAACCACTGAAGCACCAAAAGTGGTTCCCCTATGATTACGAGCCAAAGAACCACTTTTATTGCTATATAGCACCTTTTTTTTTTTTTTAGAGTCGCTAGAAACAGAAACTAATAAACATCAGAAAGTATGTTGAAAAAACTGTTTGTTGCAATGTTGTACATGAACTGTTTCATATTTCAACCGCAGAAAGACATCAATAAAAAAAACTTGTAAACAATGTCAAGTAAAATTATATTTACCTCAGGAAAGCTATTCAATGGCTACAGCTCATTAGCTAGAAAAAAGTTATGGGGGTTAGGGGGGTTATTAATATGGGGACCGATTCTCGCTATTAACTAGTTGCTTATTAGCATGCCTACTATTAACATTTTGGCTGTTTATTAGTACTAATAAAGCAAATATTCTGCATGACCATATTCTACATTCCTAAATACCTAAACTTAACAACTATCTTGCTAATTATTATTAAGCAGCAAATTAGGAGTTTGAGGCAAAAGTCATAGTTAATGCTTTGTTAATAGTGAGAATTGGACCTTAAAATAAAGTGTTTTGATAAATATATTCACTACTTTACATATTCTTTATATGTTTAATCAACCTGTTAGCGATGTCATTAATGTATGTATGAAAAACTCAAGTTTTTATGAGTCTGTTGTTAATTTTAACCTTTATTATTAATGTACCAAAGCTTGTGAATTAGAATCCAAATTTGAATTAAATTTAATTTTCAATTTGGCTTGAGTTAAAAAAAAAAAAAAAAAAAACTCCTTTTAAAAGATTAGTTCACCTAAAAATTGATAATCATTTTGTCAACTTGATGTCATTCCAAAACCACAAAAAAAAGGCGAATGTCAAAACAGCTCTTATTTAAAAAGAAAAAAGTATCTATAGTATGCCCTTATTTATCTAGCTAGGTAAATGTGTGCATTTGAGACATGGAAAGGTAATGGTGTATTGGCACAGAGAGACAGTTAATGATGGACGAGGGGGCAGACCTATGGAAGCAGACAGCGATCTGCCCAGAGTGCCTGGACTGCAGAGATAGAGAAAAAAGAACAACCACTCAATGAGGGTACGGTTTCACAAACCCACAGAGAGGAGTGTGTGTGTGCTTGCATCTTCTTACCGGTCCGCGCAGGTCGATGAGTTCCTGTCTCATCTGTCCGATCAGGTTGTCTTTGGCCATGAGGGAGCGGTACAGCCTCTCGTTAAACTCTATCAGCTCCCCGTGCATCTCAGCCACCTAGAAACACACACATTGACAAACTCGCATCAAACTCTCAGACATTATGCTGTTTAAAAAAAAAAAAGTGCTCGGCAGCTGTCGTGAAGCAGGTTGTAGTATGTGACATTTCTTAAAGGCATGTGAATATGAGTTAGCTTGGTTTTGACTCTCAGGTGTGGAAGTGTTCAGCCGGTGAGCGTTAACTGCTCGTTACAGTGAGTCCCACACCTGCCCGGCGACTCGTCAGCTGTCACTTAGAGTAAGTGACACAGACATGGAGGCAGGCTCCAGTCTGCTATTCAGAACTTGCATTCATTTGTTTATGGAAATCATATGTCAGGGTATATTTGGGTTAGCGGCGTTTTGCCTGACAGACGCATCATGTCACTTTTTGACATGTTTGTCCTGGTTGCAAGGCCACACCTGGCCAGAAAAACAGGCATGAATCAGTCAAAAAAAATGAGGAATGCAAAATCCTGACCTTGAAAGTGAATGCGAAGGACATAAGACTGCACATTCAAATGCATTTTTGGAAAAGGATGGACTCAAAAGAGAAAATCAAATATAAAGTTAATTTTTTGTATTAGGATACTCTATTTACATATGCTAATGCAACCAAAATCAAGTCTTGATCGCTTGAACTAAACTTGTACGGTGCATCCTAACCAGATGCAACATGGTAAGTCTCATGTATGTAAATGGGATTCTTTTTTTTAGTACTGGCATTGTCAATTTTCTATTCTGAATCTCACTGGTCCAAAATACTGCTCCATATAACATTTGTTTTTTGACTTTTGTTAGAGTGAAAAGACAAATTGTTGCATTAATGCTGCCTTAAAGTGCTCCAAGGAATGTTTTTCAGAGTTAGACATTTATTATAACGACATGTTTTGCATTCAAGTCAAAAATAAAACAAATGAGTGCAAATGTTTTTACATTTACTTTTATAATTTTTTTATTGCTTTCCAATGTAATACATATAATACATTATAATACATTACAAAAAAACACATTTTATATCATTTAAATTTCTATGTCTTATTTATGCATGCATCTTACACAATTTTATTTTGGATCATTTTTATTGCTAACAATTTATATAATTTTAATTTCTAGTATTTATTTAAGCATAGTACCAAACAAAAATATAAATTTTGCATGTTTTATATTTTACATTGAATTTAATTTATCTCTTATTTATGCATAGTACCAAACAAAAACATTTTGCATATATTTTTTAATTTATTTTTTATAGCATTTTAATTTCTCTCTCTTATGCATGGTATCTTACTAAATACTTATTTTGCGTATTTCACATTTTCATATTTTACATGTATTTAATGTCGTTTTCATCTAACAATAACATTTACTCTGCATGAAGCAAACCATAAAAGTGAGTGATTAACTTTACATTGGTTGTCAATTGTCTAAGTTCTGAGCAGAATCACTTCCCACTAAAAATACATCACATTGCACCTGATGTAGACAAAAAATATATGATGTACACAAAAAAAAATGACGAATTAAAACTTCCTACCAAAAATTTAATTTCAAACGGTGCTGAACGAGTGGGTAGCAGTCTCAAAGAATCTCACAAAGCAGTCTGAACTACAGAAACAGCTTCAAAACTTTTGTAATTGATTGTCAGACACGGTCCTCTATCTGGCTACTTCACTGCCTAATGTAGTGCTTTATATAGCACCTAGCTGTTTCACAGCATAAAATCCATTTCTCCAAGTCTTTTTTTAGTAGCTTGTGTGACAACTTCAAAAATAGTGACCCTTTCAATGTGTTAAAAGAACGTCAAGCTTCAAAACACATATTTTACAAGAGAACTATAAACATCTCTTGTCAAGAAGGTGACTGCAGGTACTGGAACACGAGCACGTACAACAATCAAGCAAGCACAAACATACACTACACCATGACAAAAAAGTGATTACCCATGAAGTTGGATACAAAAAGGGGAAATTATGCCAGTTCTGCCATTGTTACACACCCAGATCGATACACACCAATTGACTACAGCCACGGTTTCAGGTTTCATTCATCTCACCATGGCTCCGCATGGCACACTGCTCGTAGTATTCTCATTCATCACATTTATTTATCTGCGGCCCAGCTTTCGAAAAGGCATTAAAAAAAATGGAAATTAATTTTAAGCGTCAAGGAACCCAATTAATTCTCTTCTAGGAAGCGAACTAATCAGTTTGTTGTTCAGTAAGCAATAAGCTGGCTGCGTCCTTCCAGGTCGCTGGGTGAATTTTCCGACCTGCGCTGCCGGGTGTTAGCGCTTTGGATTTATCTAAACAGGCGACAGGTTCATGCACTTCAGACAACGCATCAAACCTCATTACTGGGCCTTAGCAGGAATCCGAGTGTGTGACTGTATCTGTATTCGCTCATTGTAATTACGGGCCGCCCTAGTGCTCCAGCACAGATATCAAGAACACTGTATTCCACAATTATCCCTAGTCATTATTTCCATGAGGGAAAGAAAAACAATTGTGCAAAACACAAACACCACACAAGCATAGCATCGCTGAAATAAGTCAAAGCCGAGGTGAAACAGAATAAATGTCAAGAAGGATGAAAAGCATGTGCGTGTTTTCATAACACGCTCATAAGCAATAAACAGAAGTAGATGGGAGCATATATTAATGAGAGGAGATTTAGAGGAGTTGATTTTATTTTTAAGATGCACAACGAGAGAGAAGGATATATTTTAAGACTGATGTGTTTGCCAGATGCTTTCGCCTTTGAATAAAATAAACTTCAACTGATTAAAACTGCCTCTAAATGGATTTAAACCACCAACAAAAAATGAAAAGGAAAGGTTCTGATTCCTTTTAACATAGTTGCTTTATAGCTACATTAAGGATTCTTTTATAGGCACCATAAATGCAATATAGGATCGCAATTAAGGCCTGTTAAAAATGCATAGAATATATTAAAAATATATCAATAAAATAATAAATAATACAGATAACTTTCTTTATCAGATATTTGTTTTTAATAATACATAGTTATTAATTAAATAAAGTACTTAAACCAGGGGGTGAATAAATAAAAATGTTGCAACTGGGTTTGGTTCATAAAACTGAAAAGAATAAGAATGTCATTTGTTTGGTCATTCACTTAAAGGTTTTAAATATAGATAGTTCACCCAAAAATGAAAATTACTCCATAATTTACTCACCAAATCTGACTACCAAATTAAACAAGATGGCTGTGTCTGAACACTGAAAAACTCACAGGCAGTATACAATGCGGTATAGTAGGAAGGCAGCAAACCCAAATCCAATCTTTATATCACATCCTGTCTATTATTAAGATGCCTGGGTAGATATTGAAGGCAGCAAAGATGTATTTATATTCCGCAATCCTGTGCTTGCGGCTAAATGAAATAATAAAAAAGGCATTTGAAGGAATGAATGAAAGCAGCAAACTTATTTTTAAAGGTTCTCTTTTTTAAAATTATGACTCCATTTCTACTGAGAAAAAAAAAAAACATTAAATATTCACTTGGCTATCTCCAAAGCTCATACTTGAATTTGCTTTACATCATTAGACATGAAGATGCTCTGGAAGCCTTCTGAAACCAGAGGGAACCTTCATACATAGTCATTGACTAACAGCAGCGAGACAGCAAGGCTTCTTTCGGTTTCAAACACAGCCAATGATTCAATGCTTTGCGTGTGGGGGGTTTCCAGTCATCCAAGGGGCCTTGAGGTTATGTGGGACCCCAAAAAAAACAAAAAAATCCAACAACGGCAGGTTATATTACAGGTCTCTGGTCTTCTGAGGTAAAGCTGTTGCTAGCATTTTGGAGCAGTGCTACTTTCAGAAGCAGGTGCTGCTGACAGCTCGTCTGCATGGCTGTCAGCGAGCGGGAACGAGTGCTGAGCCAGGTGTCCTGAATGAAAAAGACTTGGTCAAAGCAGAAGGGGGGGATGGGGGAGCGTGGCCCGCTGCAGCTCTAATGCCCGTAATTGGATGTGAAACAAGTTTGAGAAGTGAGCTTAGAAGACAGGCTTAGCTAACACAAACAGACTTGAAGTGTCAGAGGAAGAGCGAGGGACTGGTGCGGGTGTAGAGACGGAGGAGGGGGGATAAGTGTGACAGTGAATGTGCTGCTATCACTTTCTTCCCCAGGCAAACACTCGCTGACAGAGGGAGAGTTTGGCCTGGCAAAGAAGATCCAAACTGATGGGTAAAAATGCAGCGGGGATAAAAAAAGAATGGAAAACCAATAGTACACTGCCAGAATAAAAGAAGTAGAGAGAATTTGAGCTTTAAAATGAAAGAGAATGATCATTATCATCAATTGATACTAGAGTTCATTACACAAAGTACATCAAACCAAGTAAATGAACATCACATCCAAATCTAAATGACTATAACACATGATTAGAAACCCCACTGAATAGACTACATATTGCTTTTCACTATATTAGCAGTCGTACTTCATTCATACAGATTAAATGCTCTAATTACTACTTTTTTTTTTCAATGTCACTGTATACATACATACATACATACATACATACATACATACATACATACACTACATACAAATACATACATACATATACAACATATAGCAGGGATGCACTGATCCGATAAACAGTATCGGTTCCGATACTGGCATTTTCTGCCGGATCAGGTATCGGTCAGACAAGACCGATCCAAATCCAATATTGTGCATATACTATTCTGTGTTATTGTTAAGCCCCACAAGGCACAAAAACATTATAAAGCACCATAAAGTTTTTGTGCACTATATTTCAGGTGTTCTGAAGCTGTTCCATAGTTCAATGTGAGGTACAGATGAGTATTTAAATCGTTAAATTCGAGTTCATGTGAACTCTTCGCTGTGGCTGTCTGTCATCCTCCATTCAGCGTTCAAACTGCGTGTCACGTTCGGTTACTACAGTCAAAACGATGAAACTCTCTTCAAGAGCGCTCAATAACTGAGATTTAAAACTGTTAAAAGAAAAGGCTCAAACTATTGCACAGATATAATACACTACGCATCAATATCTCTTCCCTTTGTGCTTTGAACTTTATGCTGCGCGCTGTGACCCCGAAGTCCGTGTTGCGTCAAGCGCATCATTCTGTGTACAGGATGCGCATAAGCGATATTTGCCGCTCTGTATTTGAGCCATACCCTTTCGTATTATACTTTTGTGCAATGAAAGACTATTAAAAGTCTTTCTTGTTCTGTCCTATCTATCATATGTTGCTGCCTTCATTACTGTGCTATACATTAAAAAAAAAAATATTTTAACTTTATATATATATTTTATATATAAATATTTTTAGGCTACTTATTTTTCATGAATGTGTTTTACAACAATACAAAGAGCAATGTGTAACATTTTACCAGATTTAGTCCTACCTTTTATTTGTTCCCCACTAAATAATGTTGTTTCCCTAAATTATTAGATTTTATAAAATTATTGTGCACCCATGATTTTTATATGCTGCTGAATTATCCACTAACTTAGTGGATAACTAACTTATTTTTGTCATAGATTATGATTATATATTTTTTTCATTTGTTATTTTTCATTAAAATGAAGTTGTCCATTTAGCAGATTGTGCTTAACACACAAAAGAGTGATGATCAGGTCAACACACAGAAGTATAGAAATTCTACATTGATTTAAAAAAAAACTGTACTGGATCAGAATCGGCAGATACTCCGAATTTTTGGTATCGGATCGGTTATGAAAAATTGTATAATTGCATTGCTAATAGTGCTGCAGAATGTGTAAATGAAAGGGTCTAAATACTTTTTGAAACCACTGAATATACATATACACACACTTTAGTGAGGAATCATTACAATGGTCAAAAGTAACGATCACACTTTATTTTAAGGTACAATTCTCACTATTAACAAACCATTAACTACGACGTTTACCTCAATAAACTCCTAATTTGCTGTTTATTAATAGTTAGTAAGGCAGTTGTTAAGTTTAGGTATTAGGTAGGATTAGGGATGTAGAATATGGTCGTGCAGAATATGTGGTTTATAAGTACTAATAAACAGCCAATATGTCAATAATAGGTATGCTAATAAGCAACTAGTTAATAGTTAGAATCGGTCTCTATACTAAAGTGTTACCGAAGTGACAGTAAAGCAGTAAATGTTACAAAATATTTCTTTCAAATTATTGCTGTTGCTTTATTCATAAAACAATCCTGATAAGTGTTAAAAATTGTTAACATGTTTTCAACATTGATAATAAGAAATTATTCTTGAGCACCAAATCAGCATATTAGAATGATTTCATATGACAAAAGACTGAAGTAATGGCCACTGAAAATGCAACTTTGCCATTACAGGAATAAAATACATTATCAAATATTATAATTATTACATTAAAATAGAAAAACATTATTATAAATTGTAAAAATATTTCACAACATTATAGATTTACTGTATATTTGCTCTAATATAGCCTTGGTGAGACTTCTTTCAAAAACAAACAAATCTTTTGATAGTATATTATGGTGTTTATGTATGCATGCATGTATATTTAAATAACAATATGGTAAAAAAACTAAAACAATTTAAATTACAAGACCAAAGACCATATACACAATAAAATAAAAATTCAGATAGATAAAAAAATGATGTAGCTCTGGAGTGTGTCAGGAGATTTAAGCGAAGACGGCTCTGTTGATTATAATGGAAGCAATCTAGTTTGATCACATCACAATGTCTGATTGCTAGTACTTTACATATATCATATCTAAATGCCGGCCATGGCACATAGCATCCAAATATGAACAACATTACAACCAGAGCAAAAAAAGGTTTTACACTGAATGAAGTCTGCCTAGTGACAGAATCAGATGCATTTACCAATGCAGAAAACTTTGCCAACAAAACATCAACATACTATATTATTCCTAATGTGTTTCTCATAATATGGTCAATGCCGTGACCGACCTATTGTCCCAAATCCAGACGGTATAATGTGAGCAGGTGGTGCTACGAGGTGGGTCACAGCTATGAAGTTCTTGAGTCTGGTCTCCCCCGTGCACAAGGTGTCCTGATGGACACAGGTGGCCGCTACACAGACGAAACATCTCCGTGGCAATGACCTCTCGGGCCAGTTTCTATGGCACAAACTTTAATTCCACCACCACTACAAGGACGCCACACCACATGGACACATTAATCCTTTTTAATTTGTTAACCCTTTTAATTTTAGTTTCTTCAAGTTTTGAAAACGTTGCCACAGTACTTCTGGATTTAGCCTGTCTCAGTTTTGTCTGTTTCTTCATATCATTCCAGACAGACTGGATGATGAAGAGATCAGATCTCTGTGTGGAGCACTGGCTGCTGTCAGACTCCTTGTGCAAACAAAAATCTCACTGGATTATTACAATTAATGGCAAAAGTAATGTTTGGAAATGTAAACTGATATTTCCTATTGACATACTACAGCTAGAAATAACTGGCTTAAATGGGTCATATGATGCGATTTCAAGTTTTCCTTTCTCTTTGGAGTGTTTCAAGCTGTTTGTGCATAGATAAGATCCCTGAAGTTGCAAAGACTAAAGTCTCAAAACCAAAGAGATATTCTTTATCAAAGTTAAGACTCTGCCACGCCCCCCTAAAATGGCTCATTCAAACACGCCCCCACATGTCTACATTACTGTGTGGGAAGATTTGCAAAACACCGCCCAAATGTATACGCAACGAAAGAAGGCGGAACTATTATTCTCGCTGTAGTATTGTTGCTGCCGCCGGCACCATGTCGTGGAGACGCTGTGTTTCATTGTGAAAGTGAAAGTACTTTGTTCGGGCTTCCAAAAGTGGACACAACTAGAAATCAGTGTATATACATACAGTCATGGACTGTATATACTGTACATACAGTCAAAAGTAATCATTTTGATCTTTTATTTTAAAAAATTCACAAAAATCTAACCTTTCATTGGATAATAAGAATTTAAAATGGGAGGAAAACATCATTATGAAATAAAATTTTCTCTCTAATACACATTGGCCACAATTAATGGCACCCATTTATTCAATACTTTTTGAAACCTCCATTTGCCAGTTTAACAGCTCTAAATTTTCTCCTATAATGCCTGATGAGGTTAGAGAACACCTGACAAGAGATCAGAGACCATTCCTTCATCCAGAATCTCTCCAGATCCTTCAGATTCACAGCTCTATGTTGGTGCTTCTTCTCTTCAGTTCACCTCACTCATTTTCTACAGGGTTCAGGTCAGAGGACTGGAATGACCAGCAGAAGCTTGGTTTTGTGCTCAGTGGCCCATTTTTGTGTTGTTTTTGAGGTTTGTGTTTGGATTATTGTACGGTTGGAAGATCCAAACATGGCCCATTTTAAGATTTCTAACAGAGTCAGTCACTTATTGATTTTTTTATCTGTTGGTATTTGATAGAATCCATGATGCCATGTGTCTAAACAAGATGTCCAGGACCTCCAGCAGAAATATAGGCCCACAAAATTAAAAATACAGCAGTATATTTCATTGTACACATGGGGTACTTTTTATCCCTGTGTTCACCAAACCCATCTTGAGTGTTTGCTGCTAAAAAGCTATTTTTTTTAGTTTCATCTGAACATAGAAGCCAGTCCCATTTGAAGTTCCAGTCGTGTCTGATAACTGAATATGTTGGAGTTTGTTTTTGATGAGCTAGGAGAATTTTTCTTGAAACCATCCCAAACAACATGTAGTGATGTAGGTGCTGTTTGTTTAAGGTTTTCTGACCCCGAGATGGCAATTCTCCAGCTTAGGAGAATAGGACGATTTTCTTTGAAACCTGTTGATTGGAAATTCTTAATTATTCCTGATGGTGGAAATGGGAATTTTCAAACAATTCATGTAGCTCGATCAAAGTCAAACTGCCGCGCAGGAACTCACTGCTGTTTGACATTTTCCAGTGTGAATTTGAACACAAATGAGGTTTTCTGACTGTGTGTAACCCGAGACTCGCCATTATTTACTACTTTTCAGCACCAATTCTCACACTGAATTTTATTACAGCTGTGGTCCTTGGAGAGTCTTTAGCCACTGTGTTTATCAAACTCTACCTCCTCATGGTATTGAGGTGTTATATGTGTGGTTTTAACCTGAGGTTGCAATTAGATGTTACTGATACAATGTACCTCTGAGCTACAAAAATGTACAAATAGGTCAAGCATTTCTCAAATATCCAACCCAACCCTAAGAGCAAAAAAGTGATTTATTATTATTATTTTATTAATATAGAACATCAACAACATTTTTCTAGTTGATATTTATTTTAAGGAAAAAATGGTCTGGTTTTACAACTTTCACTTTGGAGCAAAATTCTGGGTTTAAACTTGCAACAACAAGAAATAAAGATTTGATATTTATTTTCGGATAATTATCGACTGGAATTTATCGTGATAATTCTCGCCCAGCCCTACTAGCTCTTTTCTTAAAGTCACTTCACTAATTTGTGAAGCTCAATTATCTTTTGCTGCACATCAGAAATATATTCTTTGGTTTTTCTCATTGTGATGGACGATTAAGGGAATTTGGGCTTTGTTTTCCCTCCTATTTATATTTCTGTAAAACAGGAAGCCATGGCTGGATAATTTCATGTTCATAATCACCCTGGAGTGCTCAAAATTGTGAATATGAATGGGAATATACTTTAGAGATATTTTACTCATAAGAATTTCTAGGGGTGCCAATAATTGTGTCCAACGTGTATTTGGGAAAAAACATTTATTTCATAATGATATTCCCCCCCTTTTTAAATTCTTATTATCCAATGAAAGGTTAGATTTTTGTAATTTTTAAAAAAAAATAAAAGATCAAAAGGATTAACAATGCAGATTAATTTTCACACCAAGGGTGCTGATATTTTTGGCCATGACTGTATATTACATATACATTTTACAAAAATAGCACAACGCAAAGGAAACAAGCTGCAACACAACAGAAACAAGCCATAATACAATTAGCACAACACAATGAAATTAGCGCAACACAATCAAAACAAGCCGCAACAACGTAAACAAGTCGCAACACAACAGAAACAAGTTGCAACACAACTAAATTAGAACAACACTACAGAAAGAAGCCACAACACAACTAAATTAGCACAGCACAACACAACAGAAACAAGCAGCAACACAACGGAAACAAGCTGCAACACAACGGAAACAAGCCGCAACCCAATGGAAACAAGCCACAACACAACGGAAAGAAGCCGCAACACAACGGAAACAAGCCACAACACAACAAAATTAGCACAACACAATGAAAACATGCTGCAACACAATTAATTTAGTCCTATGCATTGTGTTGTGGATATTTTGTTGTGTTGTGCACTACTGGGCCACCGTAGTTTTCTTACCTTGACATTAAATTACAGAAAACTAATACAACAGCTGACAATTTTGACATCTTTCTCTCATCTGAACAACATAACCTTTTTTTCAATATGTTCTCCTCTTTTGGAAGGTCATATAAAGACATTTATTTATTACTGCACATTCATAATGGTACAATTGCTGTTTTGTTTTGTTTTTCTCTGATTAAGAAAAAACCTTTCTAAAATATATTTACTGTAAGCATTTTAACTATAATCGCCAAGCCCTAATGACAAATTACTTAATGTGCCACACGCTGTTCTAAAATGCCATCATCAGTGAGCAAGTGAAAAATAAGCATATATGTGAGCCAGTGAAACAGTAAAGTGGTCTCAATGCAATGCCTCATACAGTCTGATGTGACACTAGTCACACAGTCCTTTAATTCCTCTAACTATCAGACTGGAGTCATACTCACCTGGAGTGGTGAAGCAGTGGATGTAATGATATTCCTCTACCACCATACTGACTACCAGCTGTCATAATCTTAAAGAGACCTTCAGGTGTGAAGACTGTAGAGCAGAGGTTTGGTAAACATGCTAACCCTGTAGTGATGATCATACATCACATCCCTAATGAAGACTCGGATCAAAGAGGGATTTTCAGCAGTTCTTGCCATTACTAGGACCTTTGCTGCTCGAAACAGTAGTTCTCCAGACTTGAAAGCACCTTCAAGAGGTGGGGATCATCTTATTCATCACAGGTTGCCAATTCAAAATTATTCAGCTACGAAGAAAGAGAACAGTTCATAAAAACCTGTGGCTGGACTCTCTTCATTTTCTTCTTAACGTCTTTCTTATAGTCACAATGAAACAGAAGTAGTGACATTTTCTTTCACATGGTGACATATGAGTGTAAGAGATTACTGAACAATAAAAAAACAGAGTGGTTGGTTCTATATATCAGTTGTTAACTGAATTTTGAGATAAAAAAATGAATGAGAACTTCTAGTTGATTGTGGATGGCTGGAGTTAAAAATATTTTTATTACAGAAATAAAAGTTTCTTCATGAGAATGTTATTTTCTTTTATGATAAGATTACTGGTTACACTTTTTTTAGCACGTGTACTTGCAGTGTACTTAACCGAGAAAGTACTGTAATATAAGGTAACTACATGGGTAAAGTTTAGGGGTAGGTTAATACCTAGTTATTACCCAGTTATTGTAGTTATTAGGGCCCAAGCCAGTAAGGCGCAGGGCCCTCTTGTTTTTCTAAGGATTATTATTATTATTAGGGCCCAAGCCAGTAAGGCGCAGGGCCCTATTGATTTCCAAAGGATTATTATTTTTTTTTATTTTTTTTTTTTTTTTTTTTTTTTATTCAACCATCCGGGCACTTTTGGGGGCCTTAACATGCTCAAAAACTCTTGAAAATTCGCACACACGTTGGAACCTGTTGGCGTCCGGACGCCACAGAGGCTGGGACCGGGGCGTGGCACAGGGGCTCTACGGCGCCCCCTAGAACACAGTTTGAAAACTTGATGTATAGCTCACACATACTTGCACGTATTCATATGAAACTCGGTACACATATAGATCTCATTGAGCCGAACAAATTTCACGCTGCATGTCATAAGCTCCGCCCAACAGGAAGTCGGCTATTCAGGGCTGTTTAAAAAAGCATGCTCTGGAATTTGATATACTCCTCTGAAGATTACCACCCGATTGCCACCAAACTCAGTGAACATGATCTCAAGACATTGGGGACGCAAAATTGCCAGGATATTTTTGATATCTCGAACGGTTTGCCCGTGGCGAGGCGATGAATTTATGGCGAAAAATGAGAGAAGGAAGCGTCTAATAACATCCACATACATTGTCTGATTTTGATCAAACTTCAGGGTTTTGTTCGTTGTATGATGCCGAGCGCATAGATGTGACTATTAGGAGTAGTAGTAGTAGTAGTAGTAGTAGCCCTTTATTGTCACTAGTCACAAGTACCAGCGAAATTAGCCATCGACCTGTCCATAACATACATATATGACAATGGGGTAGACAGGACAGGAAGACAGGGAATTGAAGAAATACAGCAAACAAGAGGAATGTATATAAGGAGAAAAAAATAACTCCCAGACTATGCTCCCCCAGGAGTACAGTGTGAGAACAGGAAAAACACCTCTGCAACACAAAGCACATAATACACCATAGACACATGACTTTGCAACAGGGGAAGTAATCCAGCTCTGGCAATCAGCCATCCGGTCCTGCAGCCAGATTAGCGCTGGTCCAGACCCGCTTGTCAGGCTGGCGGTTCAAAGCGATGGAGGCGAGTGATCGGGGTTGGGAGGTGTATCTGTAATAGTTTTGTGTGTATGTGTGTGTGTGTGTGTAATCAGCAGCTGTCTTTAGATTGGGGGAGGAACGCAAGAGCGTCACAATGCAGTGCTCTTTCCAGGATGATTTTTTCAGCAGCAGCCAAGGCCAAGGCCAGTGCTGGTTCAGGGGAGCCAAAAGATAAGTCAAAGTTATAGCGCCACCAACTGGCAGCAGGAAGTGTGTCATTTTCAAAATGCTTTGAATTCAGCATCTTATTTTTAATCGATTTGCTTCAAACTTCATCAGAATAATGTCAAAACACGGCCGATGTAAAACTGTGAAGGGAATATTGATATCTAAAATACTGTTGCCATGGCAACGTTTCAAACTTGAAAATTTGTTTCTGGTGATTTTGAAGCAGATAACATGTTTAGAATGTCATGAAACTCAACACACATATGAGTATTAATGTTAGTTAGACACTGGAAAAAGCTCATAAACGGGCGTGGAAGAGGCGCTCTATAGCGCCACCTTTTGTCAAAAATGGGGGGGTTAGTTTTAGCTACAGACACCAAACTCGGTACATAAATTGTTCTAATCAAGCCGGACAACTTTCTAATTTACACTCATTAGCTACGACCAACAGGAAGCTGGCTATCTTTTTTTAATGTCATTTTCGGAGGGGAAACAAGCTGTAAATAAATTCAAACTCCTCCAAGCAGAAACAAGTAGTTCACACCAAACTTTGTCAACATGATGCCAATATACTGTAGATGCTAAATTGCTAACGGATTTTGGATATCTTGAATGGTGAATTAATGGCGATTTGTTAAAGTTACAGTAAAAAAGAGCAGTTATTTTCTTATATCTTTAAAGTGCAGCTTCCAAACACTTCAAAACTTTTTACATACATAGAACAAGTCATTCTGAAGAAGTATGATTAGTTTCATGACTTTACAAAAGGTCTATGAATAACAGAAAATTAATAAACTATCAAGACATTTGATCACACTGGCTCTGTGTATGTGGGGGGATGGGTGAGTATGTGTGTTAAGTGTGAGTGTGAGGAGGTGGGTGAGAGAGACAGACAGAGAGAGAGACACAGAGAGAGAGAGACTTTTAAACATCTCTTTAATCACTAGAAAAAAAATCAATCAGTATTTATTTATTTAATTATACGTTTTATTTTATTTTATTTATTTATTTATTTATTTAATTATTCATTTTATTTTATTTTATTATTTTTTATTTTTTGCATTATAGCTTAAGAAATCTCCTAGGCCTTATCTTTTTCTGTCAGTCTTAGGGACAAAAAAATATAAAAATCCAAGAACCAGTTAATTTGTAGGGCACTGACAACATAGTTTTATATAATTAAGTTAATAATTTATTCACCACACATATAATATTTTTAATTTAATTTTTGGTTAATTATATAATAAGGTTAATAATTATGTTAATTACAACATAACATTTTTTGTGTTTTATGAAAAATCATAAATCATAAAAAGATAAAATCATAAAAGATTTTATGTTAATGTTTTTACTTAACATTAATTAACATTAATACATTTTAGATCATTACTGTTCATGTTAACTAGTATAGTTCAATAATATCATTTTTTTTAACATTAATTTATTCGAAACTAACCAACTAAGTATGAACAACCATTGTTTTACTATATTTCTTAAGAAAACAAATTCTAAAAAAATAAAGTAAACAAATCTTTGTTAGTTCATGGTACAGTAACTGATGTACATTAACCAGAAACTTTAATTAATAATGTAGTAGTCAATTTTGAACATTTCATTAACCAAGAATCATAAGTGCTATAAAAATATTGGGTAACACTTCATAATAACTGCACGCTATGAATCATTAGGTAAGCATTAGTAAATAGTTAGTTCATCCTTTATTAAGCATTGTCCCAACATTAATAGTCATTACTAAGCAGTTATAAATACAGCTATAAATGCCTTGCTCTTTATTTATTAGGCATATCTATTACAAAGGAGATTTAAAGGCTCAGTTATCTTCCTAACAGAAAAATAAACAACCACAACACAGAGGGATAGAGAACTCAGAAATATTTTTTTCAAGATGCAAATAATGAAACTGTACACTTGAATATTTACTTTAATTTATTTTTTTCAAAGAAATTGCAGAGGTTTATTTTTCATTTTTTATCAAGTGTACAGTCACCTTGCATCTTGAAAAAATATTTATGTGTTCTGTATCCCTCTGTGTTGTGTTTGTTTAACTTTTCTTTTTGGGAGATAAATGAGCTTTTAAATCTCCTTTGTAAATGCTTTATAATGTATAAATAGTCCTCACTTTAGATGAGCTCACACAAATAGATGGCTGGCAACTACTAAATGCTTTATAACAACCTGACTTAATCATGATTAAAGCAGGAATATGTGTTAATAAGCATTTATTAACACATTGAGCAATTATTATGATGTGTCTAAATAATAAGATTTATAAATGTACATTTAAATAGTTTATTAATCATTTACTTACACTTTCTAAATGATCTTATGAACCACTCACAATAATATATACGTACTGATGTTAATTAATATAGTTAATGTTAAAAACTGAAACCTTATTGTAAAGTGTTACTAAAGTTTTATATATTGTTCTGTCAGTGGCGGCTCCAGGATGTTTTTGTTGGGGGTGCTACGGGGGGCTTAACAGTTCAGAGGGGTGATAAAATCTAATTAAATTGAGAGAAAATAATGAACGCCTAACTTTAGCTATCGTATTTTTTTATATACAGCAGCTTCGAAAAAGGCATATTTAACTTTTTTCCTGTGGTATTAAACTTCACATATGCCACTGTTATTAGTAATATAACTTCTAATGCCAACTGCCAAATATGACACTTACAAAGTAATATAATTTATGAATATAGAAAAGAAAGAAATTTGGGATTTTTTCTTTTTTCATTGTTTTCTTTTATTTATTTATTTATTTAAGTTATCTTTATTTTTTTACACATATCTAGTAATTTTTTTTCTGACCATCAACTGTCAGTCAATCAATGCCAACTGTTAGGAAAACATGGTAAATTCTAACCATTTACAATAGATAGTGCCGACAATTCATACAACTATTTCCACACGGGCACACATTGTGGGAGATAATCTCCCCGTGCTGATTTGCATCATATCATGTGTAGATGATAGCCAGAGATAGGCCATTGTAAAAAGCTTCAAAAATTGGCAATATTAAGAGGATTTAGCATTTCAATTAATGTAGGCCTGTTACATTCTTCTTATTAGGCCTATTATTATTATTAGATTAATTTTATTATTAAATTACCTTAAATTATTTGCCCCGCAATAATTTCATAGCTCATCACCGCATGATGCGCTGTGAGAATAATAAAATAGGCTAGCTTACTCCTCATTGAAAATGTTTTTAAAAACTTTTTTTAAAACAGGTCTATTAATTTATACAATGAATTATAGGCCTATAATTATAACACTGCACTCATCAATGAAAATTCAGAGCAGCTTTATTTCATGCACCGATTTTCAAAAACAACCTGTTTAACGCGAACTACGTTTCTTCTCATGTTTTTTACTATACGAGCCACAAGAGAAATATTAAGGGAATAATTTGAGACAGTTATATACCGTTATCAGCATATGTTAAAATAGATTCGTCTCTCTTTGTCTCAGAGAGAATATGCGCCTTTAATGCAGCGTTAGCCGTCAGTTTTTTTACTTTCACTTTCTCTATAGTGAATTGACTGACGTTCACCGTCTTGCGCAAAGAATTGCTTGACCCCTCCCCATATTACCAATTGTTTATAGGCCACATATTTTTTAGGTTTTTAATATTTATTTTTCAATGTTAATGAGAGTGACACCGAGAGTTAAAAAACAGGAAAATCATTTGGAAATCCTTGGGGGGGGGGAGGTAGCTGTGCCGGGGCTAAGCAAGTTCGTGATGGGGCTATAGCCCTGTCAGGACCCGCCCTAGTGCCACCACTGTGTTCTGTGTGTGTTTCACAGAGTTGATGGTTTGGATTAACCCTTTAATTGCCGTATCCCTTAAAACCAGACTGCCAGAGGGTTACTGTAGTGCATGTGCCCGCTGGGCACGGTTGTTTGTTGCCACCGGGGTGGCGTTTGCACTGACGCTTGGGCCCGCCATCGCTGCTTGCAGCTATATTTATTAGGGCCCAAGCCAGTAAGTAAGGCGCAGGGCTATTGATTCCTAATATTATTATTTTTTTTTTTTTTTTTTTTTTTTTTTTTTTTTATTCAACCATCCGCACTTTGGGGCCTTAACATCAAAAACTCTTGAAAATTCGCACACACGTTTGGAACCTGTTGGCGTCCGGACGCCACAGAGGCTGGGACCCGGGCGTGGCACAGGGGCTCTACGGCGCCCCCTAGAAACACAGTTTGAAAATGATGTATAGCTCACACATACTTGCACGTATTCATATGAAACTCGGTACACATATAGATCTCATTGAGCGAACAAATTTCACGCTGCATGTCATAAGCTCCGCCCAACAGGAAGTCGGCTATTCAGGGCTGTTTAAAAAAAGCATGCTCTGGAATTTGATATACTCCTCTGAAGATTACCACCCGATTGCCACCAAACTCAGTGAACATGATCTCAAGACATTGGGGATGCAAAATTGCCAGGATATTTTTGATATCTCGAACGGTTTGCCCGTGGCGAGGCGATGAATTTATGGCGAAAAATGAGAGAAGGAAGCGTCTAATAACATCCACATACATTGTCTGATTTTGATCAAACTTCAGGGTTTTGTTCGTTGTATGAATGCCGATCGCATAGATGTGACTATTAGGAGTCAAAGTTATAGCGCCACCAACTGGCAGCAGGAAGTGTGTCATTTTCAAAATGCTTTGAATTCAGCATCTTATTTTTAATCGAATTTGCTTCAAACTTCATCAGAATAATGTCAAAACAACGGCCGATGTAAAACTGTGAAGGGAATATTGATATCTAAAATACTGTTGCCATGGCAACGTTTCAAACTTGAAAAATTTGTTTCTGGTGATTTTGAAGCAGATAACATGATTAGAATGTCATGAAACTCAACACACATATGAGTATTAATGTTAGTTAGACACTGAAAAAAGCTCATAAACGGGCGTGGAGGAGGCGCTCTATAGCGCCACCTTTTGTCAAAAATGGGGGGGTTAGTTTTAGCTACAGACACCAAACTCGGTACATAAATTGTTCTAATCAAGCCGGACAACTTTCTAATTTACACTCATTAGCTACGACCAACAGGAAGTCTGGCTATCTTTTTTTTAATGTCATTTTCGGAGGGGAAACAAGCTGTAAATAAATTCAAACTCCTCAAGCAGAAACAGTAATTCACACCAAACTTTGTCAACATGATGCCAAAATATGTAGATGCTAAATTGCTAACGGATTTAGGATATCTTGAACGGTGAATTAATGGCGATTTGTTAAAGTTACAGTAAAAAAGAGCAGTTATTTTCTTATATCTTTAAAGTGCAGCTTTCAAACACTTCAAAACTTTTTACATACATAGAACAAGTCATTCTGAAGAAGTATGATTGTTTCATGACTTTACAAAGGTCTATGAATAACAGAAAATTAATAAACTATCAAGACATTTGATCACACTGGCTCTGTGTATGTGGGGGGATGGGTGAGTATGTGTGTTAAGTGTGAGTGTGAGGGGTGGGTGAGAGAGACAGACAGAGAGAGAGACACAGAGAGAGAGAGACTTTTAAACATCTCTTTAATCACTAGAAAAAAATCAATCAGTATTTATTTATTTAATTATACGTTTTATTTTATTTTATTTATTTATTTATTTATTTAATTATTCATTTTATTTTATTTTTAATTTTTTATTTTTTATTTTTTGCATTATAGCTTAAGAAATTCCTAGGCCTTATCTTTTTCTGTCAGTCTTAGGGACAAAAAAAATATAAAAATCCAAGAACCAGTTAATTTGTAGGGCACTGACAACATAGTTTTATATAATTAAGTTAATAATTTATTCACCACACATATAATATTTTTAATTTAATTTTTGGTTAATTATATAATAAGGTTAATAATTATGTTAATTACAACATAACATTTTTTGTGTTTTTATGAAAAATCATAAATCATAAAAAGATAAAATCATAAAAGATTTTATGTTTATGTTTTTCTTAACATTAATTAACATTAATACATTTTAGATCATTACTGTTCATGTTAACTAGTATAGTTCAATAATATCATTTTTTTAACATTAATTTATTCGAAACTAACCAACTAAAGTATGAACAACCATTGTGTTTACTATATTTCTTAGAAAACAAATTCTAAAAAATAAAGTAAACAAATCTTTGTTAGTTCATGGTACAGTAACTGATGTACATTAACCAGAAACTTTAATTAATAATGTAGTAGTCAATTTGAAACATTTCATTAACCAAGAATCATAAGTGCTATAAAAATATTGGGTAACACTTCATAATAACTGCACGCTATGAATCATTAGGTAAGCTAGTAAAATAGTTAGTTCATCCTTTATTAAGCATTTGTCCAGCATTATAATAGTATTACTAAGCAGTTTTTAATACAGCTATAAATGCTTGCTCTTATTTATTAGCGCATATCTATTACAAAGGAGATATTTAAAGGCTCAGTTATCTTCCTAACAGAAAAATAAACAACCACAACACAGGGGATAGAGAATCAGAAATATTTTTTTCAAGATGCAAATAATGAAACTGTACACTTGAATATTTACTTTAATTTATTTTTTTCAATGAAATGCAGAGGTTTTTTTTTCATTTTTTATCAAGTGTACAGTCACCTTGCATCTTGAAAAAATATTTATGTGTTCTGTATCCCTCTGTGTTGTGTTTGTTTAACTTTTCTTTTTGGGAGATAAAATGAGCTTTTAAATCTCCTTTGTAAATGCTTTTATAAGATATAAATAGTCCTCTCACTTTAGGATGAGCTCACACAAATAGATGGTGGGAAACTAACTAATGCTTTATAACTAACCTGACTTAATCATGAATTAAAGCGGAAATATGTGTTAAATAAAGGCATTTATAACCATTTGAGCAATTATTATGATGTGTTAAATAATAAGATTTTAAATGTACATTTAAAATAGTTATTAATCATTTACTTACACTTTCTAAATGACTTATGAACCACTCACAATACTATATACGTACTGATGCTAATTTAATATAGTTAATGTTAAAAACTGAAATTATTGTAAAGTGTTACCTAAAGTTTTATATAATGTTCTGTCAGTGGCGGCTCCAGGATTTTTTTGTTGGGGGTGCTAAGGGGGGGCTTAACAGTTCAGAGGGGGTGAAAAATCTAATTAAAATGAGAGAAAATAATGAACGCCTAACTTTAGCTATCGTATTTTTTTATATACAGCAGCTTCGAAAAAAGGCATATTTAACTTTTTTCCTGTGGTATTAAACTTCAATAAATGCCCCTGTTATTAGTAATAAAACTTTAATGCCAAACTGCAAACCAACTATGGGACACATACAAAGTAATATACTTTATGATTTAGAAAATAAAGAAAATTGGGAATTTTTTTCTTCATTTCCATGTTTTTCTTTTATTTATTTATTTATTAATTTAACTATCTCTTTAATTTTTTTTACACATAACTAGTCAATAT